>VXBJ01006458.1:264044-464050 GCA_013400055.1 Nycticryphes semicollaris | reverse complement strand
AAAACAAAAAACCAAACCCTCACAACCCAACCAACAACATCTGTATTGCATCTTGAATGGAAGTCTGCTGAGGTCCCCGTGTCTGTTCCTGTAGAACATACCATGTTTATCCCTGGAGTCACTCGCTGTGCCAGTACAGTAAATTAAGAAGACTTCCAACCTGAGCTGGCAAAACCCAATATCTAGACCTGTCTTGTAATAATCATAATCAAACAGAACCTTAATGTCTTTCCTGAAATGCTCAGCTGAATTCTGATATCAACTGTTCTGAAAATAAAAATTTGTGTTCAGCCATTTGCTGGTTTTAGGCAGAGCCAATAAGTCGTTAAAGTTACACAGCACCTCCTCTTAAACTTCTGGCTTTATTGTTGCACGAGTTTACAGTTCTATAACATTTTTTTAAAAATGAGTTGTATGAGAATGTCTCGGCATTTTTTTCATTTGGTTTTGGTTGCATTTTTTGTTTGGCTTGGTTTGTTTTTTTAAATTTCGCTGGTAAAGACACCTGCAGGTTGTCCAGGGTACAAACAGCTTCATCAGCAGTGGCCCTGCTATTTTCTTTGCGACACTAGAAGGCGTGTACACGACTGCTTTTAGCCTCAGAGCTGATGGAAGCTCAGCCTGGATAAAATCAAGATGTTGGCTGAAGCAATCAAAAAAAAAAAAAAGACAGATTTGAGACTTTTTGATTGATTATGCCTTTTAGCTATTCGAGTTCCCAGTCTTAAGTAAATCACAAATTTCTGCTAAACGCCGGGAGCTGCAGCTCCTTGTTTTGTTTAGCTTATGTGCTTTGTGAGATAGAAATATGAAGTTTTCCAGTCACTTACACTTTTGGTGACATCCAATATGGATTAGTTCTACTTTGCTGAGTAAACAATGTCTATACAAGCTATGCAAAATTCAGGCTCGTGTTCTGGAGATAATAGCACATTGCATTTATTTTCCAGATGAGATATAAATACTTGCCTTTCAGAAAAAATAATTTTACAACTTTGGTGTCCTTTAACAAACCACTGATAGAAATAGTCTTATTAAGATTATAGAAATGGTGAAGGAACTGACTAAGACAGATCTTGCTATCCCACATTACATTAACAGTACATTGTATGGCCTTCAAGGAACCTATAGTCTGACTAAAAGAGACAAGGACTTGGGAACTGTTATAAAGCACAGGATAAAACAGGAAAAATGGCAAGCAAAAGAGGGATTGACGTGGTACAATCTTGTTATGGGTGTGGGTTTTAGGAGTTCAGGTTCAATTCAAGAGAAAGGGTTGGAGAGTAAGCTAAGGGAGTCCTGGACAGTGACAGGAGTGATTGCTGCTGCTCACTTGGACCCCAAATGTGAGCAGAGAAAAAAAAATGTGGAAGAGGAGGGAAGGCAGCAGGAAACGGTACATAACAGATACGATCCAGTCAACTCCAAACATTCTCAGTGTGGAAAGGCTACTGGTTTGGATGCCCTTTACAGCTGCCCTTGCTGCCTGGTGTCTGTCTTGTTCCTCCCACAGCAGCGTGTTGGGGAGGTCTACGGTATCACTGGAGTTCCTGTACCCCGAGGATGTGAGGGGCCCCCCAACCAAGTCCTGAGCCCCGTGGCCTCTGCCAGACCTCGTGTTCCCCTCTTTGCCAATCACAGAAGTCCCAGATTTAGCTCCTTCTGCAACTCCCCCAACCATCTGGAGTCCGTGCCTCCTTCAGAGCAGCAGGACTAAAGCAGAAATCTAAGAATGGAGTGTTTGCATCAGTGCAGAATACTCTTGTCTTTTTTAAAATTGTAATTAATATTTGTACATCTGTGTATATTCAGGAAAATGATGTAAATAACATTGAATGTTTAATATATAATTTTATGCTATTCTGAAATAACTTTTTAAAAACTCGCTAGAAGCTTTAAAACATGTTGGCTCTTTTAAGCTTTCACACTGGAAAAATCTAAATTTTGAAATGCATGACTTGTGGAGGAGGGAGGAGGCTGAGTATTTAAGTGATGGTGTATCCTTTCCCCTTTTGAAAGAACCAAAGCACACTGCATTTTTAATGTTGGTAACTCCCCATTAAAAACTTTAAATGCTCCTAAATGATTTTCACTTGCTGAAGGACTGCCTTTTTCTTTCAGATGTGTTAGAATTCATACTAGCGCTACTTTGCCCTTGTTTCTGAATTATTTTAATGACGGCAGCCGCTCCCTGAAGCTGTCTGTCAAGATGTGGGTGGCAGGCTATTATTTCACTTCATAAATCATAATTTACAGGGTTTTTTATATCCATCTTGGGGATAAACACTTTATGCTTTGTGTTTTCAGCAGCAATATAAAATGTAATTGATACTTAAAGCAATATGTTAGAAATATGGACACAGAAAGCTAGGAGAGAAAAATCACAAATGTTTAGTTTTTCTGTGGGTTGGTCTACATACTGAGCATTTTTTCCATCTGATTTCATATTCTTAGCACTTCAACAGAGGATGATGATGAATTACATTTACATGATTGCTGCCTGTAGGTTACTATAAGGATGTTTCTTTAGTTACAGACACTCAACAGATCAGTTAGCTGAACAGGGTCATTTTGTACTTTATTGTGCTGCTAAATATACTCATCGTTTTGTGCTATTGTCTTCCAGATTCATGAAAAACTACATTATTATGAAAAACAGAACCCGGTGCCCATACTCCACGGTGCAGCAGCCCTGGCAGATGATGTAAGTGTCCCCTGCTGAGATCACTGGTACCAAGTCTCCCAAAAAAATGTCTGCAAGCAGAACTCCTCATAGTGCAAACATATGAATGTAATCCTCTGAGCTGAAATCATAAGAAGCTGCAAATGTTTCCAAAGGTGCTGTCATCACCGGGCTTGTTGCTGATATTACTTTGATTTTTTTTATTCACTTGCCTGTTATAAAAACATTGCATCTAGATAGCCTCTTGTTCTGCTTTAGTAACTACGTAATAGAAATTATAGGCTGGAACTCTACTGGGAAGGGAAAAGCTGTCAACTATTAGTGTTTTGAAAAAGTCAGAGACACCAGGAATGCTTTGGAAAAATAAAGACAAATGAGATAGCAGCACTGCTGACAGAACATGAAAAATGACAGATAATACTACAGAAATGAAGCATATGAAATGCCTAGGAAGGAGGCTTGTTAAAAAAAATCAAAAACGATTTAAGAAAAAGCACAGTAGTGATTTATTGATATTGGAGCTCTCCAAATTACCTTCATAACCAAAAAATAAATTGTAAAAGTGGTCGGCATTGATGGAGTAGTTAATTTCCTGTTACTATAATTTTTATTTTAAAGAAAAAAATCCAACCTGCCATTTCTTGCTATTTGGTTAATTCTAGGATTCAGATGAATTGTGCACACACCTGTATAAACTATGACTGAACCTGAGGTAGGCCAAGATAGAGAAATGTTTAATAAACTGTGGTTTAGGTGAAATCCAGAAATCTTTGTTGCAATTGATGATCTCAGGTTGTTTTTTGGAAAAGGCAGTATGTATTAGGATCCATGTCAAATATGATATGTTTGAAACTTCACATAGTTTATAGGTGTTTTAAAATCTTCACTATCCTTTTGTAAAATCACTGGGTTTTGATTTTTAAATTTTAAAAATTGTTAGATGTTGCGAATTGAGAATGGTAAAATTCTAATAAAAAGGTAAATTAAACACTAGAAGTCTGTTGAAAAGAGGATATAAATTAATTCATCATGCTTCGGTAGGAGGAAAACTGTATCATGTAACATACAAAATACAATAATGTATTAGTTTTGACATCAGGCATATACTAGTAATATTTTTTTAACCTTCAAGTAGCTCTGAATAATTGGAAAATTAGAAAGCTAATTGAAATTCTCTTCATTAAGTTCTTGGTGACATATTAATAATCCTTGTTAACATTTGTATTACAGATCTCTGGGCTAAAAATTCTTAATAGGAATCATTTCTTATTTTTGGATGCAAAATTTAGCTCTTGATATTTTGAGAAATGCTGAGCAATCTCATTCTTTGTTCAGCCCCATTTAAAATGTATACTTTTGGAAATGCCCGAATTAAAGTACTCTGTCGCTCCTCAGTTGAGAGAGGTTGGGATTTTAACCCTATGAATGTATAGATATGGTAGTATTTTTAAAATGTACTTATGTTAGGACATGAGTGTCTCTAGACATCTGCCTTCTTTTTAAGCCCAATTTCTATTTAAACAACCTCTTGCTGGTTCTTCGTTTCTTGTGTGCAGCAGAACAGCTGGGTTTATGGGCACCATCACATGGAATGAGGATGTCCTTTGACAGCTGGAGTCAGGCTTGCACACTGCAGGATTCTCTGTGCTTCAATAGATATCAGCAAACTTTGAGGCGGTTAATTTACATTCAGTGGGTTTTATCACTCCAAAGCCCATGAAGTTCCAAGATTAAAGTGCTATTCAATTTTGGGCACATTTGTCTAACTAGTTGTCAGCTTCAGGGATTTAAGAGCAAGTAGATGATATAAAACACACTTATTTCAATAGGCTTTAAATTGATGTTTTCTTTTCCTAGTGATGGTATCTGTTTATAATTAAACAAAGAAGGAGATATTAACAAGTGCGTTTTTCCTTTTGGATTTAAAATGCAAATTTGAGGTGCTGCTAACATAAACTGTTTAAGAAGTGTGTTTTCATTCTAGCAGTCCAAAACTGCTACAAGCACAATAAGCAGCTCTGGTGATAACCTGTTTGCTAATCTGGAAACATGGCTTTGTCTTCCTCCTCTGTCAATCTTCTTCCTCCTCATGTAATATGGGGTGTTACATTGTCCTTTAAGACTTTTATGGAAATACTTGGAAAAAGCTTGTAAATTATTTTCTAAATTATGAGACTAAAAAGCTTGTTAAAGTAATAAGAAATTATTCTTTCTGTTTCTCACCCTGCCTTAGGTACCTGTATATTTATATTTATATTCTCATCACCAAAGCAAACACTGATTCTGCTGAAGTTAGTAAATGCTTGTGCCCAATTCATTTGAAAGAAATGCTGAAGCAGTCATTCTTACTGAGTGATTACTAGTTCTCAACAATGAGACACAAATGAATAGATTTTCTTCTCTAGTGAGGAGTAGTACAAGCTAAAGGATGAAGCATGGGGAACCTGTGTCATACACTTCCTGTCATTCCTCTCATGGTTTATTTTCAGCTTGGTAGAGCTTTTCCATAGAACATGTAGACTCGATTGCAGTCAGATTACCTCAATACTTGGCTTTATGTGCCTAAAATATTTCATTCTGACCTTTACTACAGGGATCATTTTCTAATCTTTCGGTATTAAGACACAAATATTGTTAAGATTAGCATTGATGTATTTGATGGACTAAATGAACAAAATCTCTGCATGATAGCTAGAAGGCTGTGGGACTGTAAGTGATGAATTTTAGTTTCAGTCCTGTTACCCTTGTATTAATTTAAAGGTTAAAAAAAGTATTCAAAGTATGTCTGATGCCTATAATTGCTCCTACAATTGTCTATTACATATATTTAGGCAAAATATACTTCAGTCCATTTATCTTGACAATTTATCCAAAATGAAAGCACAAATTTAAAATTCGGCTAGATGAATAAAATTACTTGCTGCAAATAACCAATCTTGCTTTGAGACATTTTTATGGTACTGATTTAATGCAAAGAAAATAAGTGATTATCTGAAATCACGTTTTGGATTATGAGCCATGTAGCTTCAGAATTTTAAACTAAAGTTCAGGGTTGTGAAATATGTTTTAGCTTTTCCTTCTTCTGGAAAAGCAGTTCAAGTCTGAAATCCTGCAGTAAAATATGCCTCTTGAGTCCAAATTAGTTGAGAATGTCGTGATAAGAAAAACTCAAGACATGAGCCAAACAGCCGTGGGATTAAATGTTAGACTGCTGCTCTATTGTTCACCAAACCACAATTTTGTAGTATAACCAAACCTAAATTACTGATCTTGTTGTTGGGACATAGCTTGTGCATTTTAGGGGCTTGAATTCCTGATGACCTGTTACAAACTATATTATGATTAACCCGCTTCACGTTTAACAAGCTCCTTCCAATGTATGTGTAAACATAATAAAAGGTTCAGATTGCTTGCACTGTAGGGGCACTTTGCTTTCTTATCCCGGTTCTAAACAGCACAGCTACTGTGGGTTTTTGGAAGCAGTGTGGATTTCACCACCTCATTCAAAACTGTTTTTTATAGACAGTGTCAAAGTTTGATCCAGTCATTTTTACAAGCAGTCCTTTGTCTGCACGCAAAGGACCATTCACTTAAATGAAGTGCTGGGATTTGCCCCCATCGCTATAAATCAGAATGTGATCTGGCTGCACCCTTGCCAGAAATGATTACTTGTGTTAAACTGAGCCAAAAGGCCTGGCTTAAATCTGGTCCACCGAGGGCCAGAAAAAGAAGCGCAGTGATTGATGGTGTTTTTCTTCATGCTGGCTTCTGTTTGAACACGCTGGAAAGTAATAACCTTGAACAAGATAGATTCTGGGTTGTCACTGATGCACAGGGTAAAACAACGCTTTGCTAATGGTCTCCGTGTTAATTCCATCTCCCTCCCAGCTGGCTGAGGAGCTGCAGAGCAAGCCACTGAGCAGCGAGATCAGAGAACTGTTGAAACTCCTCTCAAAACCCAATCTCAAGGTGAGGATGTGTTGCACCTGCAAAGTGCTTTCTGCGTAGGTGTCTGCATCTGCTCCCTCGGGCTGCACGGGGGTTTGCCTGCTTTACTGGATGTGTGTGCTTTTAAGAAGGGATTCAATGTTAGCCAGAAATACCCGTTATGAAAAAACACGTTTAATATTGCCCATAAACTATGTTATGCTAAATTATGCTGTTATGGATATTTGTAAAAAGAATTTAGTGCAAAGCAGGCATTTATTTACAGTGGATAGTCCAAAAAATAGATTATTAATTTTTTTGGGGTCTTTTGCTAGCTTTTATTGCATGTACTTTATAAATATATTAGAAATATGGGTTTGCTAGAAGTTTCTCGGTCATAGCGTTGATTTAATTGCACTGTGCATAAGTAACACAACTTGGCACTTGGAACAAAATTCCTGATTGATAATATTTTTTTAAAAAAAGCCAATTTTGAAAACTCCTAGAGTTCTCTGTGGTGCTTTCGTCAGACTTGGTACCTTTTATCTGACAGTGTGCTGTAGAACCATTGAATGGCTCAGGTTGGAAGGAGATTGTCTAGACCAACGTGCTGCTCAAAGCAAGGTCGACACTGAGTTCAGAGCAGGTGGCTCAGGGCTTTCTCCCATTAGGTCTTAAAAGTGGCTGGGAGCAGATATTCCACAGCCTTCTCTGTGCAGCCTGCTCCAGTTCCTAATTACTCTCCTAGTGAAAGCTGTGTCCTTATGTCCAGTTAGAATCTCCTCTGTGTGTCTGTGTTAACGCACACCATCAGAACGAAGAATTTAGTGCTGTAGTTGTGTAGTGCAGTGCTAATTAAGTGCAGCGGTTGATAAGGTAGGAGGAACAGAGTGGAAAGGAGCCCTTTTTCAGACAGTTGCTTCTTTATATTCCCTGTAAAACACTGGTCTCAAAATCTTAGACACTATGATATCTTCAAAGTGCTATAGAGTTTTAAAGATCAATTATGCCTCGTTTTTAAAGATTTTTGCACAGTTATTCCATAGTCTGCAAAGTGAAAAGCTGCTTTTTCCTGAAGGCGTGAGCAATCCAATGGTGTATTACAAGAGGAAATGTTGGTGCATCAAATTGCAGAGATTCTAAGCTTCACTGTAGGTATTCCCTTAGTGACTGTCTATGTGTTTTTGATACTGCTGAAGCTTTGGTGGACTGAGTCTGAAAACAGTTTGTTTGTCACAACTGCATCTCTCCCCTCTCCCCTTTTTGGCTTTCTCTTTCCCGCCCTTACCATCTTGCTCCCCCTCACTCACTCACTCACTTACTCACTCTTGCTGTCTATTCCTTGGAAGAGATTAAATGCAATGTGGTAATCTAAGTGGAATTTCAGGAGAAGAAGTGCTTTACCCTCAGCGTGGTTAATATGATTGAACGACTGCAATAACTCAGCAAACATCTTTCTTGGCTGCAAGAGGAGATGGCCAGCAGCAGGGTACCAAGCCCTTTGCCTGGCCATGTGGCCTAATCCTGCAGAAGACACACTCATTTCCCTGCCCTACATAGTATGTAGGAGTTTTTGAGAGCTAGAGGAAAGAACTTACACTATACCTGATATTTTTGCCTTTCCATTATCTTCTGCATCCACTTTTTTGTGGCAAACGTGCCTGGGAGAGATGGTAGATACCACCGCTCCCTCCTCCATCATGTTGACCAGATGACAACATGGGACTCAGTGTTTCCAGTTCCTACCCAGAGATGCCCTTGAGTCTATTCAGCTGTATCTGAGCTTATGCTATATATTGTGTTAGATTTTCTAGCCCTTCACTATTAGGTTGATGGCTTGAGAAGGTTTTGATGTTTCTTTCTTTCTAGATTTCTGGGGCAAAACAATGCCTAGAACAATTCTTTCCCACACGTCTGAAGTTACTTGGGATAAATGATACGTCTTTTCCAATGATGTTGCGAAGGCTTTATTTAAAAACTTGTCGATGGCTTAATGTGGAATCGACTTAAATTGGCTGCATGTTAATTCTGTGGGGGAAACTTTCCTCCCCTGACCTGGTTTGTCGCTGCAGTGTTAGCTAGAGCCAGCAGGAGAGCTTCCACTTTCCTACAGCTCTGCTTTAATGTTCATGGTACAATGAAAGGATGGTTAGGATTACTTTACTGCAGCACATCACTGCTTCCACAAGTTTGGTGGTGTAAAGAGAGAGGTCTAGGAAGCTGAATATAACTTCATGGATTTGGTTAAGATGCCAAAAAAAGCTGGGAGATGTTTCCAGCAAATGTCTGATTAGGTGAATATTTTTATATTTTCATTTTGCTTTACGAAATTATGTTGAATATATTCCTGAATGTTTGCATCTGATGAGTAAAGCTTCAACAAGTTTATGGTATTCATAGTTTCCATTCATAGAGAAATGCTTTAAAGAAGGAAATAGTTTCTCTGAGGCAGTTATATTTATCAGACCTGAGATTTTGAAGCTCTAAAAAGTCATTCCAAGGATTTGTCATGTGCATTTTCTTTTGGAAAAGAATAAATTGGGTATTTCTGGTCTTTTAATAAAGTGGATGCAATATTGAGTTACACTGACTGGTTTTTTTTTTTTTCCCCTGCTCTAAAATGTGGCATTCCTTACCAAAATTAATTGAACTAGTGATGGTTTACCTTGTCTGATTAAAACAGAACTCTGAAAGCAGAACAGAGCACGTAGCTCTGGAACATCAAGTGGATTTGTTTGTCTGTGTGAGATACTGCATTTGTGTTCTAGATTTAAAATATAATCGCATCCCATAGATGCAGGCCAGCCACATCTATTGTTTTTAATTTCCAATGTTGAGTAAAGACTTATAGTTTACATTCTGTAATCCTGCTACGCCTTGTTAAAGATAACAGCAGGCAGAATTTTATTTCCATGCCTTGGAACCTGAATCCAGTTGAACGCAGCATTTGAGTTTTAAACAGACCAGAAATTAGGTCTTTGAAATGCATCTTTTTATCTGTCGCTCAGGAAGAATTAAGTACAGCAATGTATGTCTTCACCTCTTTTCTGTCATAACTGCAAGCGTGTGATCAAATGCTTGCAATCGGATGAGGAAGATAACTGGTAATAAAGGCTTACACTTCAAGGAGATATATATATATATATATATGTGTGCAAGTTTATAAGGTCTACTGAGCTGGTTGTTAAAAAACAGCTTAAGCATTTAACGTGTCGAAGTCAGAATGATGGTAAAAGACCAGAATCAGATGTACTGAAGCTTACGTTGCTGTGCTTGTGTTTCTTAAAGCTGTGAGGAGTGTGGGGATTTTGTTTGCTTGGTTTTATTAAATTGCAATGAAATATATACCTTCAAGATATAAACCATGAAGATACACAAAGGCATGCTCAGGCCAAGCCAGCCTGTGGGCAGCGGGTCTGGCCTGAATGATGTTTGGACCGAAGGGAGGACATGCTTGGGTGATTTGAAACAGGAGCAGATCAGACTTGGATGTACCTGCCGTAGCTCTCTGTAGACATTTTAGATTACTGAAAGTGAAATTTTGGTCTGCTGCTGCTGCCTGTGTTCCCTGGGTTTAGTAGCAGCATCACTCCCCGTGTGTTTCTGCGCTCTCCCCTCTCCAGCTCAGCTCTCCCAAGGCAGACAGGAGCTTTGCTGCACCTGTATAAAACTCACTGACTTCTGGCCACCTTCTGACGTGTGTTTAGACCTTTTTTTTTTTTAAATTCTTTCGATTTGTTCAACATAGAAGCCGGTGCTTTACATTAACTGCAATGAGGTCATCTGTGCAGGGTTACTACCGTTTCTTTTCTAAGTGTTAGGTAGCGTGGTCTGCCGGTTACAGCCTCACATGAATGAGGAAAGCGGGAGGACTGCAGTGCTGTCCGGAAGGCTTTTATTCTGTATTATTCAGCCCAATGGGCTACATTTGAAGGTGGTAACTCCCAGCCTCTGTGGGAATGGGTACTGCACCCACTCCTGGCTTTTCCTCAGTTCCTGGATTAAAGACTTTTATAATTCCTGAGGTGTAACTGTGAATTAGATTACTTTTAACTTGATTTCAAGCTTACTTTGCTTATTCTATGAAGGAAGCATTTAGAAGATGGTTTGTGTTTTCAGGATTTGAGTTTTACATTCCAGTAGTGCTGATGAATGTACATTTACATTGAAGTCGTATGATTTTATACGTGTTTGTGTGAAACACAATGAGGAACTTATGCCATGGAAAACCATTTATTACATAAAAGAAAGGGAGAAATGTCCCTTAGCTTCCTTGTCCAATGACAGCATTAAAGTTACTTAGTGTAAGTACACAACATATGAAGCTTGACATAGCAATGAACGTCTCTCTTACAGGAGACTTAAATGTTTTTATATTTTCTATAACACAAAGACTAGAATATATAGTGTGGATATACATGGGGAGATGGTGTTTCTGATTCCAGAGAAGATACTCCTGTATGTGCTTTTGTTAAAAGAATGTGAATAATAGCGTAAAGAAATAAGTGTTCTCAGCTTTGCTAGTTTATAATCTGGGGAAATTTAGTGAATTTATTGTGACAGCAAATAGAACATATGTGAAGAGGGAGGTTGTACAGAATTGTGGAAATAATGCCCAGAATTTTTAAAATTATGATGTATCAGGTTGACACCAGTGCAATTGAGAGAGAAGTTTTTATAGAGCAAATTGGCTTTTATGAATCTGGAAGTTGTGCTATTTCCTGAAAGGACTGGGCTTTTTTTTTATCTAGAGACAAAATACCTCATTTTTCATTGTTGTGCAATTGTGTAAATTGGAGTATATAATTGGAAGACTAAGATTCAAGATGTTAACACAAGATATATCTAAAATGGAATTTAATTCTGGATTTTTAATGCACACAACACAATCAAGTTAACAAAATGGTCTTATCTGTCAGTAGAGACCCAAATAGAATGGAGGTAGACACTAGAGTTACTCTGTCGGTCACAGGGCAGAACCCCAGTGACAAACACTGTAAGAAAGGAGATGTAGTAAATATGACATATGATGAAGCTAAGAATGATAGACTTTAAAGCTTCCAAATTACTTCCACTTTTAATTAAAAAGCTTTCTTGAATAATAGCTCTCAGTTTTCTTTTTTATCAAGCTGGGAAAAGCTGTGTGCTTTTGGGGACAGTGCCATAGCACAAGACAATAATTGGTTTTGATTTTTAAACTTATTTTAAATCTGAAAAACTAAAACAGTTGTCTATAGGAGTTAATATTTTAGGCATTTATTTTGTTGGTATGGCTGTAAACAAAAAAGACTATAAAAAGAATGTACCATTTTCTAGTCCATTGAATAATATGATCCTAATTACACTAACTTTGAGACAGACTCGGGATATATTATTCAGATATGATTAGCTCTTAACTTCATGATCGTTACTTGCTGAAATGAGCAATGTCCCATTTGCAGTTAATCCCTATTAAGGTAAGCTTAGCGTGTTTTAAATCCATATGAAATATGTTCTTTGTGGTCATCACCCTAACTGGCAAAACAATAATTATTTTTAAAAGCTTTTGTCACTGTGCTAAAACTATTCTGAAGGATGCTTATACTTCTTATTACCCAGAGGAAATTAAGCTTTTTTAACCTCCTAAGAATGCCAGGGATGGTTCTGCCTGTTTCAGCAGAGTACATCTTCAGTTTATGCACGCTGAAAAGTTTGCCAGCTGCCAGTCTGAAACATAAACCAGATACCTGAAAAAGGGTAAAAGACGGGGCCGTGAGGGACCTCAGTGCATCATGGTGCATGAGAACGTAAGGTTTTTGGGTTACTTTGGGTACTGTACCTGTAGCCATAGGGCGGACAAGCGGTGGACATACTTGAAGTATTTACCTTGGCTTCTCTTTCATTACTGCAGAGTGAATAGAATTTTGGAAGTGATTTTAAGATAACTTGCAGAGCGAAGGGAAAACCGCTCTTGTATGACTGGGAATGTTTTCAGCTTAATTTATCCATGGATAACTTCAACGTGCTGTTCAGAGAAAATACAGATTCTTTAAGTTTTTTGCATTTTTTTAAAAATTGCTTTCAAATGGAAGAGATGCATTCACCAGAAAATTGTAAATGGGATTTACAGTTGCTGCTTTGTTTGCAATTCATTTGAGATATACTTGACTTTCAGTTTCACAAAGCGTAAACAATTTGCCTTTGTAAACATTTGCATCTAATAAGTACCTCCTAGTCGTTCCTTCGGAATAGAACTATGAGTTAAACAAAACTGTAACTGTAGATAATGAAATGAGGGCACTTTGTTCTTCATATAAATGTTTCCTATATTTGTTTAGGTTTCTTTTTAAAAGGAAACAGTGCTGCTTTTAGCTGGAAGCTGACCTTTTCTGTTGTCCTCTGCTGTACTGTTTTTCTTGTATGTACTGGGAAGTTTCTAAATTCTAGCCTTTATTTGATAAACAACTGCTGATATCATCATCCATGCCATCTGAGGCTTACTAGGTTTGCACAGTGGCCTAATAGACCATTCTGATCAAAGTGCTACTTGTTAAAAAACCCACATTTTAAGCCTTTATCAGTAGAGCCTCATAAAGCTGCCTTACAGTCACTGGCAAAAATTGACAATATAATTTACAGTGCAGGAAACAGCTGGCATTTTTCCTCCAGAACTTTAACTTTATATGAAGTATTCAAAATATTGGACTATAATAGCACAAAACAAAATCTGTTTTTGCTTTGAAAGGTTCATGAAGCATTTCTTGTAACATGTAATTAAAAAAATCTTCATCTAAACTTTGTCCTCCTTCCAACATTTCCATTGTAATTAGACTTGCTGAGGATTTTCCGTCAGGGCTTTTTCATTGAAATATGCGGTTTCTGCAAAGTCAGCATTTTCCACTGGAAATTGTTGGGATTTGCCTACAACTATTCAGGTTTTGCATCTGGAAAACCCAATACAAATTTCAGGTCAGTTAACATCTGAGTTATATTTGGGCTGTTACTGTATCTCAAGCTCTTGGAGGGCCTTTTGGCCCTGTCCCTTTAGAGACCTGTCTTCCCAAATGCACCCATGTTTTTCTATTTTCGCTCATGTCCTTTGAGGCTATTCTCTTCCTCGTTATGGAATACTCATGTTCGCACATGGTAACACACTTTACAATTTCTGTTCAAGATGCGTGATTTCTCATGAGTTATAACTGCTTACACGCTGATGGACTTTGAGGTTTGCTACTAGGACTGGTTACAGCGGTGATGCTCTCATGTTGAGATATTTTGCTGTACAAACTAGCTTAACTTCATGAATATGGTGAGCTGGAATACATTGTAGTCCATATGTCAACTGAAAAGCTATCTGTCTAATCCTCTTTTGTAAAAGCAGGTGCCATCAATTTGTAAATCTGCAAGAGCCCGCTTGATTGCGGATGGTGTGCTGTGAAGTAGCAGCAGTGAGAGAGAAATAGTTGTTTTCCACCTAAGTAATATATGCAAATTGTCACAACAGTAAACGAGGACCACAGTGCTGATGGTTTGATATCATTCACTGATGGATGACATGTGGATGTTGTGAGCATACCCTACCCACCATGGAGACAGTGCAGGGGAGCCTTTTGTTAGTAAGCAAGTGAGATTCTTCAGCCCAGTATTTCCTGCCTTTGGACTATTTGCCACTTTGGGAAGCCCTCCATCAGGCATTTTGGCAACCCTTTCAGAGGAAAAGTAGGTTTTATTCTTAACTCTTTTTGGCTTTCCAGCTCAAATTTGTCTATGTCCAATTTCACTTGCACCCATAATTCAAAGGAGTTTTTTATAGAAATTTTTTTTTGGGTGTGGAGCACTGACTGGGGAGAATATGATGCTGTCTTTATTTTTGGAATGTTCGTGTTAATGGAATGGAATAAGTAAAACAAAAATGTAATAGCAAAATAGTCTTTTTTAAAACAGCAAGAAAAGCCTTGATTTTTCACATCTGACAGACAGAAATTAAGAAAGCGGTTGTGGCCCTCCATTACAGAGCATACATATAACAAGATACAACATATCATAACCATAGACATAAAGTGATGTACAGAAGGCGAATTAATACTGCATGAATGTATTTCAGTAACAACCATCGTGATACCCTGGAAGTGCTCTCGGGTTTGTCTCACATGATATCTCAGCTGATGTCCAATGGGCAGCTTGTCTGTCAGTCTTAGAAGTACAGATATGAGAATGCTCGCTAGCAGTTAACATATAATAAGCAAAGCGATAGATAAAATAAAGCAAAGTGAAGGCGGGCAGGTTGGCAGCAGACAATAAAAGATTTGAAAAGTAAAGCAAAGATATTATTTGGTTCTTTATACAGACTTTCCCACATGAAGGAACCAAGTCTAACCTACGTAAACATGTTGAATTGCATGTGTGTAACTATAGCATTCACACACAGCGCATGGAAGTTGGCAGTATTACTAAAGCTGGTCATTTAAGAAGAGGAAAAAAATCACTATGGATAAGATCGTATCCTGTTCAAGTAGCAGTTCTATTCAGCTAGTCAAAATGGAGAAACTACACAATACAAAGCAAATAATCCATTTTTTAGTTGTCATCTTCTTATGCTACTTTTTCCTTCAGCAGTGCTTTTCCTTTGCGTTTGCCAGACCATGTTGTATTTGAACTCTCCTTATGCTTATACAACAGTCTCCTCTTTTCTAGTTCATTGATGAATCTGTTAAAGAGTGGTTCAGTGTGGTCTCATAATTGGTTTATTTTTTTTCCTATTTCTACTCGTTCCTTATAGTTTCTAGTCAGTGGCAAGGCTGATTATGTCTGATTCTCATGATTATGTAGCTGGTAAATCTATAAGGATCTTTATCACAAATATTTTGGAATTTTTGCAAGCTGGAACATACGAGGTTCCACTTAAATATGAGAAAAAACTTCTTCACAGTGAGGGTGAGGGAACACTGGAAGGGGCTGCCCAGAGAGGTTGTGGAGTCTCCTTCTCTGGAGATATTCAAAACCCACATGGTGTGACCTATGTGACCTGATCTAGATGTTCCTGCTCCAGCAGGGGGATTGGACTAGATGATCTTTCAAGGTCCGTTCCAATCCCTGGTATTCTGAGATTCTGTGAAAATTGTAAGCTTTTTTCTTATACCTGAATGATACCTGAATTTAGTGCAATTGGTATATAGAGAACCTAGTGTTAAATACAGGAAAAATCCAAAGTACACAAAAGTAATTACCTTAAAAACTAAACCGGTTTATTATTTTAATTAGAATGAGTACTATGAGTACATGGGAACATGTAGAATGAGTACTTTGTAGCTGAATTTAAGACCTCTTTAGCATAAACAAATACAAGTCATCATTTTCTGGATCAGTAGTTGTTTTTCTTTCAAGACTTTAGACATCCCGCTGTTGTCAAATAAAAGCTGGATCATTTCTAAAAGACAGTTTTTCAGAAAAAGCGACTGCAACCTCAGCTTTTACTTTAGTTTATATTTTCATTCAATTTCTTTTGGAAGTGTGTGTGTCTTCAGCTGGTTTTCAACCAAGAAAAGATGTATGCTACTGCTGTAGATGCTTAATATTGTCAGGATGCTGCCACTTCTTCACTTCTTCAGAAAAGTAATTGATTGAGGTTTGCCAAGACATTGGAAGAGTTGCTCCTGTCTTGGCATTTTCCACTCTGAAAACCATATACTTGTGTTCTTGGAAGTTCTTTAAATAGGACTTGAAGCTTCAAGAACACTTTGGCTACACGAACTACGTTCATGATAAAAAGAGACTTCGTTCAGATTCTTCAGTACTGAATTAAAATCAGAGCTTATTCTGCAATTATCCACAACTGAGGGAAAACATAAGGCTGTCATCCGGAAGAATATTAACACCTTTACCAGATGACACTGATGGGCTTTGTGTTTCTGTGAACACTGAGAACAGTTTGACTTTGGAGGCGTCTCCAGGGGCTGTGAACAATGAGCCAGAGGAAGCAGGAGTCTGAAGATGCAGAAAGTTCACTTTTCTCTTGGCTATTGCCGTCTGGCTGCCAGCTGCAGGTAGACCCATCAGTTCAGATTGGTGAATCTGAAATCAAGAGACTGTGTTTGCAGCCAAGGAAATTACCCTCTGTGAAAGGAAGTTTGTATATGAATAAAAGCCACCATAGTAAAGAGGAAAAAGTAATATATACTGTATATTGATCCAACTGAGATGTTGCTGTGCTAAGAGCATTAATACAGGGTAGATATTAAGAACACAAAACCATACATGTACATGTGTGTTTTTAATATTTTGAATCACTACTGTGACCCAACTGCATCAAAGTCAAATTGGAAGAGGAATTGCCAGCTGGATGAGCTTTGAACTAGAGGACAATTCTGGTTTTAAGTACAGGTGGGACAGTTGCAAGCATGGAATGTTTTTTCTCTTTTGTACGTATGTAACTGCTGTCTTCTCACACAATATATCATTTCTGGGCATTTTATAGAGAATATATAGGAAAAATATAATACTTGAAAGATGGAAAGAAGTAAATTAACCCTGATTAATTTTTTTTTGTCCCCCCGTGAAGTAGTACACCCATTGGTTTCCTGATGACAAACAGAAAATGTTTAATTTAAAGGACATTATTTCATTTTTCTTACCATCACTGTCAAAAGTTTTTTGCTTATGTTGATTGAGTAATGTAAATGACTTTCAGTAGCAAAACATGTTCCTTTTTTTGGAAGTTAACTAATTTCTTTAACAGTGAGTACTGTATGCATTTAACTTGGGAATTTTGTTCAGAACAGAAAATCTCAGATTTCTGTAAAAAAGGGATTAGATTATTGCACCATCAGAAGGAATAATACTACTTTTCAGTCTGATAAATGGTTACTGTAGCTTCTGCACTCTCTTACTGGTTCCACTGCCAAGAAAAAAAATCAGTTCACTGTTATCCCAGCCATGCTCCGGTCACCTCAGCAGCACTACTGAGTTTCTCCTGCCTGTAGTTTTATTGCTTGCTTCTGCTTCTAGATTCACGCTTCATGCTTTAGCCAAGTTGGAGAATGCAGCTGATGTGGTTTTTCCTATCTGTCAGTTGGGACGCCTGTTCCCAGCTGCCCTCTTCGACCTTATCTTGCATCAGGGTTAGGGTTGCACATACTCCCGCAGCAGGTTGTGTTGGTGATTAAGAGGCTGCCATGTGCTGCCCTTTTCTGATGGTTGTTTCACCACCCATTTGCTGGAGAGTGGAAGTAGTGGGATGGAATTCATCAGTACGTCAATGTAAAATCTAGCCTATTTTCTCAAGGTAGTAGGTTTAAAGACTAATTCTCCTGTAGAAGAAGAAAGGTTGTTCTCCCTCCCTGCAATCTAAATTTCCCCCCCTTTTCCCCTGTTAAGTTTATGGTACTTAACAGTTATTCTTAAATATATAGCTTGATTTTGTATAGCCTTATGTTTTTATACCTTTCTTCTCCAAACTCTTCCCAAGTCAAATTGCTTTTCTGTGCCTAGTCTTCTATGCCATTACCATTATGCTCCAGCTTTCTGCTGGTTTTGTTCTCCTGCTTTCTAAATTCTTGCACATGTTGGGCTGCTAAGACTTCTATGCTTCTACTTCCATTCTGATGCTCTTGACTGTCTTTCCCCTCAGTGGGCTCAGTCTCCTCCCAGCTCTTTCAGCTTTCCTTCTTTGGTATCTGTTGCTGGATGACTTCACTTAACTTTACATTTTATTTTACTCACAAATCAGTCTTTCCAGACTTGAATAATATTCTCCACGAACATCTTCATCTTGTCTTTCTGTATTTCTTCTGTAACCTTATCACAAAGGAAAACACAACATGGCTAGAGCTCTCTGGAGGATGAGCTCTGCCAGGCGAGCTCAGGGGCACATTGCTGTGGGTGCTGATGAAGTTACTTTTCTTGTCTGGTGTAACGTCTCTGTGCCAGCCTCTGTGGAAGTTACTGTCACCACAGCAAAGCAAAGAGGTGGGAAAATGTCACTGTCTCACCTGCTGGAGTTCAATTTGAACTGCCAGAGGAGGTGGCTGGTGCTAATGATGCAAGCTGTGGACTGGGACAGCAAAATCATGGGCCGTTTTGTTGCATTTTGCTGACTCTGCTGCCCGGGCAGTCATTGACTCCAGCAGCAAGGGAACCAGCAGCTGGGCTGGCAGGGTCAGTCTGCTGTGCCTGTTAGCTCTCAAAAATAGCTTATTAATTATTTCATATTCTAATTTTTTTTCCAAGTACCATACAGAGAAAGGCTGCTTTTGTTTCCTTGTCTCTTCTGTCTTGTTTCTTTATTTAACGTACTGTTTTCTAAAACTTTTTTCTAGATTAGTAAGTACAAAAAATTCTGAAAAATAAGGCTTAAATTGAGATTTTTATTTTTTTTTAAATAGTGAGAATTTAAGAACATAAGGAGCTGTGTTCACGGGTCAGGAACTACTTAGAGTATTTTTATTCTTGCAGCTCTCAAAATATAAACAGAAGCAAAAAATAATATAAAATTTGTCATTGTTTTATGGGAGCAAAAATGTAGTCAGTGTAGTTAAATGATACACATTTTTCAAAATATAGAAGTGTTTTCATTAACAACATTCTCAATTTAAATAAACATTTAAAGTTTCAAAACAGTTTAATAAAAAGAACTTTGAATGTTTCCAATGTCAGATTTTCTTTGTGTAAGTTGATAGTGTAAAATTTCAATTTATAAACTGAGAAGTGATCAGTGATAGCTTTAATGCAAAAAATACAGCACTAGTTATTAGGCATTTCAGAAGTCTGATGAAAATACTCATTTTCATGCTAGATCATGTCTAAGAATTTAGCTGAACATCAATATTTATATTTAGGTAGTGCAGGAGTTTGAATCATACCTTCTTTCAAGTTCTAAATATGGACCATGTTTGTATTAGTGAATCATAAGCATAGAACTTAGAGCTGAAATAAAATCTTTTTCTCCTGAGGTGTTTGAATATACTTGACCCTAATCTTGAATCATACGTGCATAGTTCTGAAGAGTTGTGTATTTGAAAACAAAAACAAAACATAAAAAATAAAATAAAATGTGGTCTGCACTTCTTGCAGTTTCTTGTGAGGCAAAAATTAGTATCATGGAGTATAAAACTGCAGTGAATAATAGATCACTTCTTATGTACGAAAAGAGAACATTACTACTTTTATATTGCCTTCTGCATTTGCAGCACAATCATTCTGTGTAAGTCTTGTTTGTGATAGGATCCAAGTGTTTTTTATTTGGCACTTGTAATTTGTGTGTTTTTAAAAAAGTCCCAGCCTTTTCCATAAAAGTCTAGTCTGATAGATAGTTTTTTGGACTGAGCACACACTATAGAAAATGCAGAGTACAAAAAAGCTGCTGAAGAAATGTCCCTTTACTCCGTGAATATGGTCATTTTTTGAGTGTGTTTAGGACATACGGAAGACTCTCATCACCTCTAGTTGAATACAGTAAGTGAAATCAAAATAGCTTTTAAGTTGTACTTGTGGATTCATTATTGCCCAATGTCTCTGCTGCTGACTATTTCAAGAGCAGCTACAGTGGGCAGAGAGTGGTGTATTAGAAGAAGCAGTGATGGAGGGCAAGCAGGAAAGAAATCTTAATGGTCAGTGTACAGCATAAACTAGTTGTGATGACAGAAGCTCTTCTGGAAACCTGACTGAGAAAAAGGCACATCATTTTGGCATTCGTACTCTTGCCTAAAGTATGCATTTTTTGCACCAAGATTAAATAATGTTTGGGTAACAGATCCTGTATTGAAAACTGTAGTACATTGTGGTTGAACATGTTCTTTGGGAGGAGGAGGGAAGGGGTTGATAAGTTCCAGTTGTTGTGAGTGAAGAAAAGCATCATGAACACCAGACATTGATTGGCATTGGTTTGTTCTACTTGGGCTCCATCGTTCTTTTGCGCGTGGTGTCCGGGAGCCTCATCTGCCAATTAAAGCAGGGAGGTATCTGATTAACACTGAGGAATAACTCACTGTCAGAGTGGACAGAATCTGTTTGGCAAGTTTCATTGTCGAGAGTAGGTTCTTTTGAACGTTAAGTTGCTCCCCGTTACTCTGGAAGTGGCGCTTTACATTATTTTCATCTGTTTTCTCTATCTGCCTGATTGCTTTTAAACTGCAATATAGAACCTCATTAAATTGAACCAGTCCATGAATGTGCCCTAGATTTATGTGGAAAAACGTAATTGCAGAAGACTAGTTTTAGAAGCCTTAAGTCTAAGACTTAGAATTCTGCTGTAAGTAGCCTGAAGTAAAGGCAAATGCTACTTCTGTTTCAGTATATCGAAATATATATTGAAGTATATATATGATATATGTCAGTATATTTGATATTTCACATACATCTTTAGAGAGCTGCATGTGACTACATGGATTTTACACATGTAATGCTTCATAATACACATTTCCAGGAGGAACCATAATTGTTAGCTTGGGATTTTTAGCTCAGATCTAAAGTAAAACTAATCTTTGGTGGGAGGGAGATGGTAATGTCTGATGGTAAATAGTAAAAATTTTTTCATTGTGTCTTTGGAAGAAACCCAGAAATAATTAGTTAGAGTGTGTTGAAATGATTTTATCAATTTGTACAATATGCATAGAAATGAGTAAAACAATAGCAAATTGAAGCAGGCATGATCTTCCCCTGTGTTCATATTGTTGAAGACTTCAAATTTAAACTTCAGAATTTCAAGACTACCATACACTCTTTTCCCTCTGCTTTTGATATGATAGCTTGTAGCATTGCCTGGAAATTGTTTTCTGTTTTACAATCTCCTCCATTCAGGAAAAAAAAAAACCCAAACCCAACTGGAATAGCATAATGGAAGTGTAATGCTTTTTTAAAACATCTGTGTTATCCTTGAGAACATACAGTTTCTGGTCATTTGTGTACTCAGTCTAACATTGTCTGCCTTTTATTAAGTAGCAAGTAAACTGGCATCAGAGAAATGTAGTAGTTTTCTTCATTAAGGAGTTTCTTCTTAAAAATTATTGTAATTGTTATAATAGATTCATTATTACAGTCACTGCTACCATCCATGTCAACAACGTTGATGTGTTCTGCTTTATCCCAAACATCTCGGCATTTTCCAAAATGCTTTACTTTTACTGTTGGATAGGTGATCAGTTTGCAAATTACTTCTGCTGTGCTGTTATTCCTGCTATACTGCATAGTTTTCACTACAAAACTAAAAGCATTACTTAACTATTTTTCACGAGTTTAAAAGGTGTTACAAAAAATGAAGACTTTTCAAAATAGAAAGAACTTCAAGATTTCTGTATCTAGAAAAAGCTGTGAACTTTAGGTTATAGCTGAGATTTTTTGAGAACCTTAGGAGAATGAGTTGTCTAACTTTCTTTGACTTCCAAGGTTTTTTTAATTTCTGCAAGTTCATAAATTATTTTATTTTTAAAATTGAAACTTTGTCAGGCTTTGTTAGGCTTTTCTTTGAAAAATTTGTTGTTCAAGCTAACCATGAACTGCAGAAGCAACAGAGAAAGAAAGGAGGTGAGACATGTGACAGGTAGTTGGTAAGCACCTGCCTGAACAATTCATTTCAGCTGTATGTTCCTCAATCTCAATCATTAATTCTGAAATAAATTAAAAATTCCTAAGATTATTTGGAGGTCCTAGAGAGGGAACTAGTATGAAAGGGTTCCAATAACCAGGTAAGCTTCCAGAGCCCCTCTGAAGAGAATGGTTGGGCAACAGCTTAATATCACACATCTCGTGCTTCAACAGAAATACTGGAAGTTGCTTATTTTTCTTTTTTGTTTCATAGGACTGCTTACTGGATCAAAGAAACTTCTTCTAGAGGACAAATAGAATAATGGTCTTAATTCAGGAGACTTGGGTTTTCTCTTGATCATAATTCTTGTAATTTCAAGCTAACATGCAGAGCATTTGATGTTTTCATGTGTATGAAGACATTGTTCTGTATCCACAATTTACTAGATGCATACATTGTGTATATAAAAACCTATACTTCCTGGAGTTCTTTAATCAGTTTGACATGTTAAAATTGTATACAAGAATTATATTCAATCTGCATGCATCCCACTAATAGAGTTAGTCTCTGAATAATATCCTCTGCTTTGTCTTTCATAAACTTTTCAGATGCCAAATAATATACTGACTGTAATATTTCCAGGCTTTGCTGTCTGTACATGATACTGTTGCTCAGAAGAACTACGATCCTGTCTTGCCCCCCATGCCTGATGATATTGATGAGGAAGAAGATTCCGTTAAAATAATCAGGCTCGTCAAAAACAGGGAACCATTGGTAAGCAACCCTCTCTTTTGGTTTGGGGTTTTATGTTTGTGCACAGGGTGGGGAGTGTTCAGATTATGAATGCGAATGGGTGTCATTAACTTGAAATGTGGATAGACAGACATTGCATTCATAACATTCAATTATACACTTATGACTTCCATTCACAGTCGTTATTAGTAAAGTACATGAATGAATAATTTTTTAATTCGTGATGTTTGAGCAATATATATGTGGGCCAGTCTGAGTGTTTAGATCAATAATATATTCGACTTTTATCTTGAATTCAAATCATGAACTTGGAGGGAGAATGAATCCCCAAAGAAATCTTGACCTTTGTTTTGAACTGTGCCTGTTAGCATTCATGTAGAAAAAAAGTGACCTTTTGATACACTGAAAAGAAAGCATAAAAACATATTTTAAAGTACTTGAATTGAAATCTGGGCAAATTTAAGATGTCTGTTGTTGTACTTTGGATTATGAATACTAGAAAGTTAATATCTTCATGGGGATATCTGGAAAAATGAAAGGACTAAACCTAGGTTGTATTACAAGAATATTAAAATGCTTAACTGATTTTGTTATTTTTATTTGCTGTAGAGTGGGAGTCATCTTGTATAAAATTTAACTATACTCTTTTCCTCCTGCAAACCAGTAAGAACTTTGTTTTATGTTGTACTGAATATTTGTTTTAATGGATAGCAATACTGAAGAAATATCTGCAAAGTTACTTTGAAAAAGCCGTGATTCTGTACTTGAGATGATGAAGGGAGAGCTATGTCTCTGTTAGATGCACAGGGATAGCTTGTCCCACAGTAGATATCTTGCTATCACTCTTATTCTTGAAGGCTTTCTGGCATCAATAAACAAGACGTAAGTTTTGCTATTGACTGCCCGTAGGTGCCCATGGGCATAATTAAAAGTTTGACCATATGGAAAATCTTTACTTCTTTTTAACATATTAAACTTTTTTTTTCCCCCCAAATATTTAAATTGCAGCTTTGAGCTTTCCTGTTTTTATCAGAGAAATTCTTAGAGGAAGAAAACAAATTAGCTTTATGATTTAGTATCAAAACCAGTATTAATTCTGAAAGATGTGAATATAGTATGAGAGGAGTTCTAATTGAGCAGCTGATTTTTAGTGTTAATGAAAACACCTTTATGGTTGTTTTTTCTTGAATTTATGTCAGAAGAATCTTAAAAACTTTATGTAGTTTCATGTTTCAAACACGATTTGCTACTAAGACTTTTGTGAGTTAAATTCTATAAGTTAATAGTATCTCAAAGTGAACTGAATAAATAGCAACCTCTAAAAAAACCACCCCAAACATCTGAGGAATTTTCTAAACCCTGTTGAGATATATACACTGTATATCTGCTTTTGAGATTTTTAAGCCCTTTTAAAGGGATAGAGTTGCCTAAGCCAAAGGTTGGGCTGTTCCTCAAATTCCACTGTTGCCCATTCACTCCAGTGGGATATTAAGCTCTTCCAGATACATGTGTGTGTGTGTTGTGGTTTAACCTTGGTAGACAGCTCAGCCCACTAAAGGTGATGAAGGTAAATAAAGGTTTAATGGGCAAAGCATAAGCTAAAGGCAAGCAAAGCACAATAAGGAATTCATTTGGTGCTTCCTGTTGGTGGGCAGGTATTTAGCCATCCACAGAAGAGCAGGACTCCATCATGCTTCATTGTGGTGACTTGGGAATACAACTCTACCGTTACTCCAAGTGTCTCCGTTCTTCTCCTTTTCCCCCCAGCTTTTATTACCAAGCATGACATCATATGGTATGGGACAAACCTCTGATCAGTTGGAGTCAGCTGTCCCCACTGTGTCCCAATATCTCATGCGTGAGTGAGAACTCAGTCTTCAGTTTGTCAAGACTCTTTAATGTAATTACCGAGGTGAAAATAGCCTTATAGTGGAATCTGTGATAGACCTGCTACTAGGAAGAGGCAAAGGGCTGGGAGCTAATTGCAGCCTACAACTACTTGACAGTAGGGAGCTCACAAGGCCAGTAGAGACAAACTTTTCTCAGCAGAGAAAAATGCTAAAACAGAGGCTAATGGCCACAAGATGCAGCCAGGTTTAGACTGAGAATTTAGAAAAATATTTAATTCAGTGGGAAGTACAGCACTGGAGCAGACTGACCAGAGATGTGGAATCTCCACCGTATTCCATAAGGCAGTATCTGACCAGATCTGTCATTATCAGTAGTCACACTCAGAGCAGGAGATTGGCCTAAATGACTTCCAAAAGCTTCCCTTCAAACAATATGTCAAAGATTGCACGCTAACTGTAGGGGAAAGGACTCTTTGTAGTCTCTCCAAACCCCCAGTCTTTCTTGATGATTTATTTTTGTTGGAAAATACCTTATGATGTTCTGTTTTGCATGTTACTTGTTGTCCAGGAGGAATTTGAAGAATGGTGTCTGCCACTTCCATAACCCGTCTTCAATCCATTTCAACATTTTTAATGTTAATGTCAAAGATTAATTTGTGGCAGATTTATAGTCAAATCTTCTTATGACACCATCACTGCAATACGTAAGCCTCTTGTTTGTGTCTTTGCCTTCCCCAGATGATTTTTTTTCTCTTAGCTAGGGGTGAAAAGAAACATGGACAGTAATTCAGATAAGGTCTTACCAGAATATGGCACAGTCGAATAAAGACAGGTTCGTGCTAGGTGTATTACATCTGCTGCATCTATGCTTCCTGAAGTTGTTTTGCTAAAGAAAGGACATGCCATTATCTATGTTTACTAACCTATTTAAAATTTCATTTTCTATTTATTTCCATATTGTTTTAATTGCTTTTCCTTCAGAGCTTGTTCTAAAGTCTTGGATATTGTTAGCTGGGTACAGATCAAAGAGTCTCTACTTATTCAGTCTATCTATTCACTGTTCTCCAGTCATGAAGTCTGACTTCCACTTGAATAGTTATATCAGGATTCTTGCTACTGAACTTGAGATTTGGAGGTACCATACAATATTTTTATGGGATGAACATTGTCTGGTTTCTTGACTTGAACTTCTTTTGAACTCTTCTTTCACCCCAGATACATTCTCATTCTCTATTTGTACTCAAAGAGTAGAGACTGGTTTTCTGCAAAGCAGTAAGCTTTACATCAGCTGCACACCCTGGACGTTCTTGAGTTGGATATCTCCTTTGGATGACTTTCAGCGGTACTCTCTGTGAAGTAAATTAGACACTCTCTTAACTTCTTTGGAATATATCTAGTGACCATTTTTATACAAAACTGCACCAGATTTCCTCTTATATGTGTTCGTGCTTTTCTCTGAGTTAAGCACCTCACCAGTGTTCTGAGCTGGTATTAATCACATATTAATGAAGCCTGAATTCCCAGGAGTAATCATCCTAAAAGAGAGCGAAACACGTGGTTGTGGGAGGGCATTCTGCTTGCCAGATTTCATCAGTTCAGAAGTCAGTGCTGAACTTTCCTCCAGTTTTTTGGAAGAGATGATTTAAACTTTTGGTTAATCTTTCCACTTTTTTTATTTTTCTGAATACTCTATAAGTGAATGCCATTTTAGCAGTGTCTCACTCAAGTGAGATGAAATATTGTGTTAGGTTTTACCTGAACAAAGTAATTTATAACATGTCTGAACCTTATGTAGAGGGAAGTAGAGACATCTCTTTTCATACATAATCCATAAGTAACCTGGCTATAATTAGGCTTTTTATCAGAGAGCCTAGACAGTTTTTGTTTCTGCCTGCCTCTCCAGGGCTTTTTCAGCCACTGTTGCCTTCCTGGTTAGCATTCCTGATATCTGAGATGTACGTCCAGGCTACCAGGACTTCAGCTCCAGGCTTCTCACTGCTTGTAGCTCCCAAATGATATTCCAGGTTTGTTAGAGCTATCACGCAGTTGGTGAAGGATAGGATGCTTCTTCACATTAAGATAGTTGCTTCTTCATCACACAGATTCATTTCACATAAATTTAGCCAATTGAAAACTAATCTCTATGCTGCATCTCTAGTCAAGAGAAAAATAGGCAGTTCCAGAGAATAAACCATGCCATCTATTTAAGATGTCTGTCTTAATGAAAGGGTGATTAATTCTCCAGAGCTGCCTATTTCTTTTCATTAACTGTAGGAGGAACCTAGACACCTAGCTTGAACTAGATACCTGAGTTCCATAGCTGAACTTGGGTGAAATGAATTGTGATTTGAAAGAGTCGTTTCTGTGTTCCTGCTCATGCAAATTGCACAGCTCCTCCTTGCCTCTCACTCCGATTCAGTTCTTGTTAGTGATTCAACCCAACTCTTTTATAGATGGGATTAATTGGGGTGTAGGGACAGCATTAATGTGCATAGTCTACATGTGTGTAGACAAATACTTGTATTCATCTCTGCATTTTCAATATAGAATGTATTGAAGTAAGGTTGATTGAAGTACTTACTTGCATTTAACATCTGCATGTGCTTTTGTTTAACAGAAAGGTATGCAAAAATATTACTGATGTTTCAAACTCTCTTATTAATAATTTATTTTACAGGCTAGTGTTTCTTTCTTTAAAAATAAAGGCTTATAATATTTATATTCTGGAATGAGCAGATAAATGGATGAATTAATACAGCCCACATCTGTGGAAACCCTGGGTGATGCTCAGTGTTACTACATTAAAACTGAAAAAAAAACCCCTACAACCCAACAGCCAGTGAAAGAGCCTTGCTGAAGGAGCTTGTATTATTTTTAGTGCTTTTGCATGGGGTACCTTTAAACATTTTCTCAGTCTGATTGCCATATGGCTCCCAAACTCCTTATTTTTCCCTTTAAAAGTATTTTAAACTGAGCTATGCTATTACATCTGTGTATGTCTCATTTAGGGTAACTTACACTTTTGGCTAGCAACACTGAAAATATTTTCCAGCTCTCAAGGTCCAGTCTAACCTTCTTCCATTTTTAAAGCTCTAAATGAGGAGCTGCACTGCACATGTAACTGAAAGTACTGGAGCTGAACATCTCATAAGGAGAAATTCTTGCCAGGTTATGTATACCTCATAGTTTAAGCAGGGCTGGCAGCAACATTAGAGAAGCTGCTTTTTCAGAAAATGAGCTCTTTGGGTTCTCAAGAAGAAATGCACTTGTGTTTGGTGATTTCTTTCTAAGTATCCTAAATTGAGAGTGCAGGGGAATTTAAGGACCCCCTTTTGTCTTTGTGTGCTATAGGTACAGCAAAAACATGTAGATTCCAATAGTGCTTTTCATGGGTCTGCCCATTCACTTTGGGTTTGTCCTAAAGGAGTTACTGACAGTGAGCTAGCTTGGGTTAAACAATTTCCCTGTAAATTCAAACGTGATTTTCTGCTGCTAATTCCAGGTAATTCCAAATTACTTGTTATCTTTACGGGGGCATCTTTCAAATCAGCTAATCTGTGCTGGGAATTCATTTTGTGCCCGCACAGAGGTAGTGATAACTGCATAAAGCATGAAGTGACTGTTCTACTTGGAGAAGAGCTTTATGGTTCCTTCTAGAGGCCGGCTGGGTCAATACTGTCATCTTTGATCACACATAAGTTTTTTCTAGAGTCTGTCTGAAAACAAGGTGAAGTGGAGTACCTGTTTGCAGACATCAGCATTAGGGCTTGTTTGCAGTAGCTGGGTGATTGCAGTGGAAGGCTGTCACTCTAGTTTGCCTTTTGCATTCGGTGGCGTTTAATAGTGTTGACCTCTATGTAAAAGGTATAAAGAATTTCCCTTCAGGGCTTTTCCCCTGATTAATTAAGAGAGCCTCTGCTTTATATGGTCAGAATAGCAGAAACGTCCTGTATTTATATTTGGCTCGAGCATCCTAATGCTGCTTTTTTCTTTATTTTCTGAATATATCCATCAAAAAGATGCTTTCTACTTTTAAACAGATGTAACTTTCCAGGTACTAATAATAAACTTCAAATTAATAGCTGTTGCTGCAAGGTCAAAACTTAATATTGTGATATAGACTAGAGGGGTTAATGCTATGTTTAATATTCCTAATAGTGTGCCATTTGTTTTGCACAGCAGCCTAATCCGGAGTTTTTAAAGTGAGATTAGCAGCAGCTAAATCTTTATCTTACTGAAACTCTTAGACTCATTTGAATCTGTAATACAAACAATTGCCAAGAGAATTACATTATAAATAACACATAGGAATAAGGCTGGCAAATTGTAGAATTACTTTGCTTATGGATAGAATGTCACACTCAGAAATTTAAGATGTTAATAAAATGCACAAGCACAGCACAACAATTTTGCTGTGAAGCGCTGGCTGCTGTAAAATTTCAGCCAAAGAGAATATTGTGGTGACTTTTATTTTTTCTCTATTTGCAATAAATGGAGCTTGCATATAGTAAAATATAAATTAATCTCCCGTTTTTGTCTTGTGCTGTATTTCCATCTTAGAGGCAGAGGAAAAGGGAAAACAGTTTATTTCCAGTCAGTAAAACTGCTAACTGTAGTAAAATGTTGCCCCTTCTCTTTATTTGTACGTATTTCAGCATCATATCCATGAAACACTTAAAACTTGAAGTTGTGATAAATGTCATATTCACATTTAATCTAAACAAATAATGAAAGCTACCTGTAAAAGCAATTTAATTATTTAAGGAACTTCATAAAGCGCTTCCCTACATTGCTTTCAAGCACAACACTTGTCTGATGTTAGAAAATTCTAAGCACTGTCTTGTACTCAGAGGTGTAGTAATACTGTTCATTCACTACAAATACGGCGCTTCTCAGGAAATTGACTTACCTGCCGGAGCCCTGAGCGTTACAGTTGATGACAAAGTTAGAGCTAATGGCAGTTAACTAACTACATTGGCCTGTCAAAGTAATCGTGTGCAGATAAAAAGCTGTTGGCCAGGAGCTGCTTTTTTTTAAAAAAAAAAAAACCAACCAAACAAAACTGGATCAAATGACCTTTTTGAAGGTGATTATACAGTACGACTTATCTAGCTAAAATCCCCCTTATTGTTCTGTGGATTCTGCTTTCCAGAGCAGGGCCAGCATTTCCCCCTCCCTCTTTTCCATCTGCCTGGAAGGACTGGCACCACAGCTTAGGCAGCCTCTCCATGCCTCCCCTTCCCTCCCCACCGGTCACCGCTGCCCCTGCTGCTGCTTCCCCATCACCTTGTGCCTCTTCTCAGCGCACCCTCACAGGTGCTTTTTTCTCATCTAGACAGCTGTTCACTTGAAATTTAACTGCATGATGTCATTTTACCTAAATGCCTCGCTGCTGTGTTTGTGTAATGTATAGAAACAGTTATGACTAACACAGGAAATGTTCCCCTCCTCTGCATTTCTGTCCCTTAGGTATTCCAGGTGAGCCCTGACATGCTGGGGCATTTCACAAATTCATGTTTATTGATAAAGGTGTAAAGCAAAGCTTTGATTAGTGGGTACTCAGGCAGTTCTGTGCCTAAAGTGCAACTACTATGAATACAGATTAAACAAATAACTTGTTTTCCTTTTTTTTTTTTTTTTCTTTCCTTCCTTAAAGGGAGCTACTATTAAAAGGGATGAACATACTGGTGCAATTGTGGTGGCCAGGATAATGCGTGGAGGAGCTGCAGATAGAAGTGGTAAGGTGTTGCTGTTTCTCACTACCCATTCCAGTTCTATAATCAGAAAAAGGTGAGATAAAATGGAAGCATTTTGTCCATGTGAAATACATCACTATCAGAAACAAAAGTATCTGAGGTTTGGTCAGCTTTCCACAGTGGTATTTCAACACTGGTGAAAGTATTCATGCTGAATTTTTTCCCCAATTCACTTCCAACTAGGTATTCTTTGAGATGTATATTCTTTTTTTGAGATGTATCATTATTCATTTCCAGTTGAATACATCCATTTAGAAATGATATGATATGCCAAGATTACAACCTGCTGATGGAGGAACTCAGAGTGGCCGCATTATTTTATCTTAGTACATCCATGTGGAGTTTCAGCTGGTAATTCTCAAATTACCAGCACATCCTTGACTGTTTGGGATGTTCAAAGTCTGCAAGAGCTTAAGCAAGAGGTCCTGAGTTATACCCTAAAGGGCTTCTTTTCAGTGAAGAGAATCTAGGACAGCTGTGTTTCACACTTAGATGGGGTAATGGAGTATGTCTAGATATTTATTGTTAAATTAGGAAGCATTTGTGCCACAAATTAGCACTCACAGCTTAAGCAATTTTTGCAGTACTTGCAGCTGTGTAGCAATGAGAAAGTAGCATGAGTAGAAACAGAATTGGCACAGACATTTTTCAAACATCTGCATAAAAGTCTGGAAAAATCATAGAGAAATTGTACTAATTTTCAGGAGGAAGGAAGGAAAGTGATTAAACCAACCATCTCAAACTTATCTCTGAGGATGCTAACTGGTGGTGTGTTCACCATAGATACCTGCTTGTAAGAACTTCAAGTGGATGAACAAAGGAGGAAAAAGCTACAGGTTAATGGCATTTTTTGTAAAATATGTAGCTACCTTTTAACAACAACTCTTTGCCTTCTATAGGTCTTATTCACGTTGGTGATGAACTGAGGGAAGTCAATGGGATTCCCGTAGATGATAAAAAACCTGAAGAAATAATACACATTTTGGTAAATACCAAACATTCTAAAATTAGTTTAGTGGAGTCAAGAAAAAGTAATTAGAGCTATGACTTCAAGTGTATTTAGGAAAAAGTATATTCTACAACAATGTGTTTTCTTACAGTGCCAGCACTTGCAAACCTCTATTTTCTTTCTCTTAAGGAATGATTTTTCCTCGCGTTACGTATGTACGCAATTACAGATTACTTGTAAATAGTTAATCATGGTAATATGGCAGTAAATATGTTGCACACCTCAGTGTATAATCTGCAGCTTTTAAGGCACACTGTGATCTGTTGAATTCAAGCTATTTCCAATGTATTCATTACTCACTGGTTAATTCTGCATGAAAATTAGTTCATAATACACATACTTGATAGAATAAACTAACTGGTATACTAGGATTATATTTTATATTGATTTGCAGTATATAGCCATGTATATGCTTATGTTTGTACTCCTCTGAGTTGCACAATAAGCCAGCCTAATTACTCACTTATGGAGAGCTATTGCAAATTAAGTAATTTAGACTTTTTCAGAAATATTTAACATTTTTTTCAGCAAAGAAACCAATGAGTGTCTTGACAGGTCTGTGCTCATGGTGTAGGCATTTCTGAAATGCCTTGCTGTCCTGCTGAACTGAGTGGCTGTCTCACGGTTTTGGTTCAATAACTGAGATGATTCATTTCAAATGTTAGCCTGCTGATATTCATACTTGCTTTATAGTTTTGTGTTCCCTACAAAAACATATTTTCCGGCAGAAATTAATATTTAAAAATCTCTAGAAACACAATAGCCCTAGAAAAGGTGTGAACAATTTCCCCATTTACCTCCTTGAGGTACAATATAAACATCAAAAGCTAGTTAGAGCTTGTTTCAAAAGCAACAGAAATATTGATTCCAGTCCTACGGCTGGTGAAATAAGAACTTGGCTGCTGCTTGTCAAACAGGGAGCTCTTGGATCGCAGACACGCCGGCAGAAGTATGTCTCGCTTGGTAGTGGACAGGCCTGTTTCCATTTTGCTCAAATCGTTGGCTGTCTGTTGCACTCCGCTGGTTTTATGAAACTTGTCGGCTGCATGCAATAGTAGCAGAGGCTCCAGCTGATTAGCACTTCCTTCAATAGCAAAATGTCACTGAGGCAGTGGGAATATATTGTGGTTAATACGTAAAATGCAGCCAGACACGCTTTAAGTGGGATATAGGGAAAGATGAATGGATGAGGTGGTTGATGATGGCTAACTTGTTTTAAGATTTATAGTGGAGGGCTTTTTTTCCATTTAGTACACGTAGTCTGTGCAAAACTGTTTTTCTTTTCTAGTTTCTTAAAGTTGCCAAAAAAATAAATCCCCCCCAATAGCTTTATGTGATAAATATGGCACAGGCCTGTTTGAATTTTTCTATCAGTTTTTTTCTGAAAAATGAAATGTTGGTTGGATTTTTCCAGGGGTTTCCAAACTGTGCCAGGAGTCCAGCAGTTGCTTCTAATATGCGCACACTTTAGCTGTAGCATTTACTCCTGCTTTCAGTGCAGAAGTGGGATCTCTGAAATACGCAGGTCCCAGTTTTTAACAGTCCATCCCTTCCTACCAGTGAAGCAAATAAAAATGTTTTAGTGGGTATTTTAAACTTTGCAATGCAAAGGTTGGTAGGGTGAAGCGGTCAAACTGCTTGGGAGAGGATAGATGAATTACATTTGAGTATTTTAAAATTAATTTGAATTTATTTTAAGATTTTTTTGAACCGTACACCTTAATTCTCAGTGCATTTTCTTTTCAATGTTCACTAGGCTCAGTCTCAAGGAGCAATTACATTTAAAATTATACCTAGTGTGAAGGAAGAAATGCCAGTGAAGGAAGGCAAGGTAGGCAAGATTATTTCAGAAGCTATTACTGCATTCAACGGTTATGCTGAGGATATATATTGCTTGCTTGGATGACAGAAGTAAGAATATGATTTATGCCTCTGGACTCATGACGGTGTGTAGTGCACCAGTGACTGCAATACTCACGTGCTGGATTTACAAGTGGGTGTAACAGGGTTCTTAAACCCTAACCTTACAGCCATGAAGTTGACATAGGTAATCTTCATTCTTCTGCGAGGACCTGGCTTGCTTCCAAGTACTCCTTTTCTTCCATCCTACACTGGGTAGAAGATACTTGATAGCACCTTGGTTCAAAAGTACCTCCTCTTCTGTTCCCCACATGGGCACACTATTCACCTGCAAAGTCCTTTTTGCCTTGGATCTAGAGCCTTTACTATGTTGGGATTGTGGTTGCAGAAGCAATGAATTTAACATTCCCATGTGAACTTTTAATGTTAGGAGTCCGTAAGGATGTTTTACTACAGTAAATGTTTATTGCTTTACATTATTTAGTTCAGTGGTCATGAACAGTAAAAGCAAAAAAGGGAGATTCCTTTGGATTACCTTTAATATTTTGATTCTAAAGATAAACCGTGGTTTGTTTCAGATGTTTATCAGAGCCCTATTTGACTATGATCCTAATGAGGATAAAGCAATTCCTTGCAAAGAAGCTGGACTTGCTTTCAGAAAAGGAGATATCCTTCAGATCATGAGCCAGGATGATGCAACCTGGTGGCAGGCCAAACATGAGGGTGATGCCAATCCCAGAGCCGGCTTGATCCCTTCAAAGCATTTCCAGGAGAGGTGAGCTACTGAGAATTACAGCTTCATTATTTTTTGTAGTAAGAGGAGACACTAATTTGCTGGGTTGTCAAGTTAGCATAGATGTTATATGTAATGCTTATAGATTACATTGGTATGATAAACCTGCGTTTGCAGCAAGACAACTGAACTTGGAAACCTGTTGCTGAAATACTTTGGATTTCCTTATTTGTCTGGCTAAAATTAATAATGACAAAAACTGATAGGATAGCACTCATCCAGATTGAAAGAAAAAACATATGGAAAATAGCGCATCAGTATCTGTATTCACACTGATGTACTATGCAGGAGTTAGAACTGCAGCAAGTTTTGGAGAGGTTACAAAAATTTGAGGCTAACGATTTAATTTTTTAGGTTGTGAATAGATTGCATTGTTTTAAGTTAATTTCTTGTAAAATCTTCTGGATAATTTGCAATAATCTCTTCATGTTAAGTGTGTATTATCCCAAACTTGCAGTGAAAACTAAGGAGTTTGTGTCTTTCCCCTACCACCTTCATTTTGTAGGAGATTTGCACTAAGAAGACCAGAAGTGCAGATTCAGCCACTGAAAATTTCCAACAGAAAGTCATGTAAGTTTTCTAACCTGGAATAGAAATCATACTCCTGATATCTAACCTTATAAAATAGCAGTTTCTTTCAGCTCTGTGATTACAGGATGCATTTCTCCTGGGGTCAAGAGGTTCTTGATCGCATTGTATTGGTAGGAAAATAAATAAAAGAGCTGAAATTAAAAGCTTTAAAAGCAGCTAAAAATTTTTCCCAAGCCTCTGGCTTTGCATTTGAAGCATCAAGCCCAATTAATGCTTTGATATATAATATTTCAAAGGTTGAAATCTGGACTATTTCTTGTTAAAATAGTACAGAATTGGCTCAACAGTTTATATAATTTGGACTGCATCAATACAGTGAAATTTATAATGAGAGTGAGATAAAAGGTCTGATAATCTCCCCTTCTCGCCCCCATGTAGTTGGTGATTTTTTGTCCTGTGAAGCAGAACAAATTTCTAAAAGTCAGGACATTCAGTTCTTCAACAGGCTTTCACAGAAACACTCTTTACTGTTTTTTTATACAAATAAATTTTTAATAGCCCCTGCTCTTAAATACAGTAGTTGCACAATATAAGAAAACTAAGTCCTAAGAAAACGCATACATTGAAACAAATATTTTCTTTCCACTGGAATTTACATCAACATCTGGTTTAAGTATTATTGCATATTTTACTTGACCTGTTATTTCTTTCAGTTGTACAGACTCATAACAAAGTGAGTACAATGTGAGAAACTATCATGCTTCAGTAGGATCTAAATCTTAAATACAAACATGTTTGTGAGTTCAACTAGAAATATTCCGAAAGTGGTCTAAAATTTCCAACCATCTTTCATTCTCTAACATGAAAAGAAAAAGTATGGGTACTATGGCAAACAATGGATGCTGGCACACTAAGTGCAGAACTAAATGCTTTTAGCTTTAAAACTTCTCACCAAAGTTCCTGTTGCAATTTTCTCAACTCCTTGCTATGCCTGTTGTGTTCTGAAGTTTGGCAGCTATTGATAGTTTTCTAACAATCTGCATTTTCTGTCTTTCACTCTGTTTCACTGTTCGATTGTGTGCCTTAATGCTATTGTTAACTCCAAAGCCCTTGATTAGCTTTGCAATTACAGTAACAGACTATATGATTGCACTATAGCTTTTCTAATTTACATACATATTAGAAACAAAGTGGAGCTCCTCCAGCTTGTAGTAAATCTTTTGTTTTTCTAGGTTCTAGGTCAAGTTGCTCTGCCCCAGTTTTGGAAAAGTCTCTGATCCCAGGGTATAGCTATTTCTCTCTGTCCACTGTTCTTGAATCTGGATAATACCCTCAACAAGAGCCTTCAATTAATGTGGCACTGGTGCTTTTGAAGAGGTAAATCAGCTGCTGCAACAAAACTGCATGATTCCTTTTGTAATGAACTGCATCTTTTTAGTGACCTTCAAGTCAAAGGTTTTACAAGATGCATCTCACCCTTCCAGATAGGCAACCTGAATGTGATTGGGAATTGCCAAAATTACAAGCCAAAGTACAACCCACGGTACGAGGTCTACTATTGCTGTCTCTGATGTCTCCACTGACTTTGCCTTAACTAGGCCTTAGACAAAGGAGAAGAGGTCCTCACTTCCTCCCCTTTTCTTTACAAAGTGACAGAGCCTTAAGGTCAAGCAGTATGCCTGTTGTCTTTCTCTTTCAGAATTTCTTTAAACAGAGCAAGGTCCAGCTAAATGCAGTCTAGAAGGCAGTGGTTCCCCAGGAAGCATGAAAGACTGCAGAGTAATGTAGGATTCTTTCTTCCCCATTTCTCACGACAATAAGAATTGGCTACGTCTGCCAGATTTCCAGGGGAAGAGGGGAAGTGCTGTTCTGAGTCCATCCCTTTATTTAAAGGTCTATCCTTTATTCGAAGTCTGAACATGGTTTTAGTGTTGGGAGGAAATTCAGATCCTTCATAGAGGAGGCATTATAAGGACCAGAATTCACCTGTAGAAAAGATCTTGTGACTAGGATATTGCTCCAGTTGCTCACGGGAAAACCTTCCACTTGCTTGGCTTTTCAAGAAGATTCCACGTGAGCTGGGAAACTCTGTGCCCTTGTGATCTTTCTAAAGTTAGGCAGCTTTTTCATGTTACCAAGCAGAGCAGTAAAACTGTGAGATGTGGTGGCTGTGTCTGTATTCATGCAGAGTAATCACCTTGCCAAAATTGGGAGATGCTGGAAAATCATGCATTGCTCAGCTGAAGGAACAGCATACTGCCACTATCAGAAATGTGTAAGGATGGTGACATAGAGAACAGAAAACTGGAAAGGACTGCTGGGTCTGTTTTGTTTTGGGTTTAGGGTTTTTTTTTTTTTTTTTTGCGGCCTTTTCTGTATTGTGGCATATGGCCCCCTGATTATTGTCCTCTAAAGTTTTACTTAAGAAGTTCACAGGTAGAGGTGGAAAATTTGAAATACTTGATTTTTTTTCTGATTCTTTTTTAATCCTGTACTACAGACCTTCAGCTTTATATTGGGTTCTCCAATGTTTGGCAGGGTAGTAGTGTGGGGAAACACGTTCTGTAGATCTTCCTTAACTATCTGAGAGGTTGCTTGCTATTGCAGTTGATCACATCCAATCAAATGACTGTAGTTGTTTGAAGGGAACGGGCAGTTTGCCAGCTGATATTCTTATGGCTTCCAAAATAAAAACCTGTTGACTTCAACAGAGCTGCTAATAAAAGTCCCTTTCCTGACAGGACTGGGGGCTGCACTAGGGAGCTTTCTCGAGACGTGGTAAGTAGCACTGGGTGTCGGCCTGCTTTGTTCAGTCGATTCATTCCTCAGATCCCATGTTTTGCAAGGAGGAAGAAACCTTTGCTTTTAATAGGGAGAATCATGGAGAAATACTCTTTTTTCATGGGTAATGAGAAAATTTGAGTCAGCTCTAGTTTCTTAGGTGGGCTTTCACAGTAGCCCTTCTACTTGAAAATTAATCTCAAAATTAGGCAAATTTGTATAACATACAAGAAGTATGCTACAACTTCTTTTTTTCCTCTCTTCTCAAGCCAGTTCTGGAACTGGGAAGGACTGTTGTATTTATCTAGAAAAAGAGCTGTTTGAAACAGTCAATAACTCTATCACAATATAGTTAATGTCCATCAGGATTTGCTTTGACAATCAGGTATATTTCAAAACCTGCAAAGAGCTAGACTGAATTATTTTTGGGAAGCCTTCTTTCTATTTCCAATTTTGATTTTTTTATACTTTTCAGCATAGCAGTGCATGTTGTGTAAAGTTGTTAATCTGTATGCATATTTGTGTGTCATAAATTTGGAAGCAAAAACAGTGGGCTTTTTTGGTGATGCTGACCATGCTTGTTATGTATACAGATGTCAAGGAAAGAGAGTAGAGGATATTTTCCAAGGAACTTTTTAAGAAAGAATTATTTGCACGGAAAACAACAGAAACCAAACCTAATTCTAAACTATTAAAAGGATAAGTTTATAATGGAAATGCCAATTCCTATTTAACTTCAGTAGTCAAGTCAACCTGTTTCACTGTGTCTATGTGTAAAGGGAATTTAAGTAAAAGTAAATACTTCAGCTTTGTGGAAGATACATACATACGCCTGTCCCAGATTTTAGCTATTTTCTTGGAAGAGGTAAGAGAATCTTTCTCTCATTGCACTAGTCAAAGTGAAAAACCTCTAACATGTGTACACTGGAGGAGGGAACAAAACAATGTACATTCCAAATTGAAAGGTAAGTGAAATCACATTTCCTCTCTTGAAAAAGGAGAGGGTGCACAGTTTGATGGTATCTGTGGGAAAGGTGGCAGGAAATGAATATAGTTGGACCCTACACTGACAAGAAATGACTTTACATTGAGAGGAAGACTCTGAAAAAGGAGTAATAAAGAAATAAAGAAAAAACAGGGAAGTGAAATTTCATACTGAGTATGAAGCAAAGGAGGAATTACTGCAACAAGGGCCATGGAAGAACAGAGGAACAAAAGCTGCCCATGAACCCTGTTAAGCAAAACTCCACAGAGGCTGGGCTTTGAAAATATTAAATTAGCGCAATTAACAGTATTATGCAAGAGCATTACTGTAGTCAGTATTTGCACTATCGTTCAGTTGCTTCTTGATTCCATTTAAAGCAAAAAATATTTGTTTTGTTAAAGATTTTGAAATGGTCAATGTAAAAACTACTAAAAACTGTGACAACTTTGTGGTTTTTATTATTGGTAGAAAACCTCAGTAAGTTCAGCATTAATATTTGTTAAGTGTTAAAAGCATGAGATAAACGGCAGTTGGATGTGCTGACAAGATTGATAGTGTTACTTCCTAGGCTCTGAGATAGTGCAGAAATGATAGAGGGATACCAAACCTCTCAAGCATTTTCAGCATTTTTCTCAATACTTAACAGCAATGACTTTTCAGCAAAAAGCAGTATTGCTTTTGCATTAATACTGTGGAAAAATGATACTGGGGACCAAATGATGAGAAAAAGCAGCATAGGAAAAGAAACTAGGAAAATGGAATGAAAGTAGAGGCAGAGAGATGCATGAGATGGTGTGAGCAGGACTAACCCTCTGCGTGCTGGGATGGTGACCATGCAGTGTACCTGACACGGGGTGCGAGGGAGGGAGGTAAGGTACGCGTGCCTGGCTGCGTGCAATTGGCTTTGGTCTGTCTCAACGTGTGAGCCATGGCTGATTCCAGCTCTGCAGAAACCTGCTGGCCTGGTATTCCTCAAAAATAATTAACAGCTTTGCTGCCTTTAGGAGGTCATCTTAGCATGGGCACAACTTTGTAGCCAGAGCTGGCTCTGCGACTTCTTCTGTCACTGCATCCCAGCTACAGGACTGCATCTAGACTCAGTACAGGGAAGAATGACTTTGTTTTATAGTTCCCAGTCTTTTAACTTGAATACAAAGACTACCGACTGTAATAGCCACTGCCAACAAACGTGGTCATTCTTGCATTTGTAGGTTACTTTAATTTGTAGATAAAACACTCATTACCTCTTTTTTTGAGGAAAAAAAGAAAGTAAATTTCTTTGAATAACAACCAAATAACTTACTGTTCTGCAGTTACTGTAAGCAACAACAATCTGCCAAGACGTTATATTCCTTCAGCATAATTTTGCTTTCACAGTGGTTACTGTGTTTATTCTCATGTTATATATGTGTTGTCTCTGGTATGAAAATTACTTGTAACTTTATATTTTATGCTAGCGTAGGCTGTAACTTCTGTTAATTTGTGCAGGGCATGCATATGTGTATGTGGATATCCATACTCTGCATGTAGAGTTATATATAAATATGTGATGTATGTAGCATATATGACAGCTGTTTGGAGATGTCTTTTCCTTGAAAATATATTTGTTCTCTGTATTTAATGCTAAATGTAAACACTTACTGTGGCAAAGCCATCATCATACAGTCTTTCTAGAACTTAAAACCCATTTTACTTTCAATTTTGATTTACCATATGTGATTGGCATTGTATGAGCAAGAGGAAATATTTAACTGCAGCCAAATGGTGTTCATTCAAACAAGATGTAACCCAGTTTATCCATAGATGAGTGTCTTGTGAATTGAAGATCGTGTTCTGCCAACAAAAGAATTTAAACAGACTAAAAGAATGAATGCTTTGTACCACTTGTATTTGAAGACCAAAGATTTAGGATAAATGTATAATAGGACTCTTTTGCTTGTTATAATTGCTGCACAATCTTAACTCTGCCTTTCTTCTCAGTATTTTCCTGTGTTCATAGCTGAAACTTGATTGCCCACCTGCAGGTAGTTATGAGTGAAAACAAAAAATAAACCAGACCTATGGAGTTAAATTAGCACATTAGCATCTTTGTTCAGAAGTCTTCTGTCCTTACAAATATTAACTTCAGCTACCACAGAGAAATTAAGGAAACCTGAAGCTGGATGACATTTGAGTCAAGGTCACATGAGACAGAAGTGGAAATGGATCTCATAAACTCTTACTCTGGCCTTCACCGCAAGACTATCCTTCTTCATTTTCTAAATTATCTTTGTAGAGATACTGTTTCTGATGATGTTGAGAGAGGATTAAGTTAGATCACCTGAAATTTCCTATAGCATGAACATATATGTATTGTTTGATCTGCAAAACCCTATAGGATTAAAAAAAACCCTGCAAAACAGTATAAATGTTAACTGCTCTGTGGGGCTGTTCACTAAAAAATTATAAGTGTTTAATATTCACTGTAACGCAGTTTGTTGTACATCCCAATTTCTTGCTTACTAGAGTGAAATAGAATTTAAGGGATAATGTATCTTGCTTGTGATAAGAAACAAGAATAGACCTGTTGAATCTAATTTTAAACTGGGAAATATTTACATTAGATTATTTGATGGAATTACTGTTGAAAGAAAGTCAGCAAAAGTTAAAAATTTTAATCTGGTGCTGGACTGTTGTAAAGAGTTGAGAAAGTTCCTGGAACAGCACTGGTTTTGAGCTTCGTAAGTAATATAATTTTGGTGAGGCCCCCAAAATCAAGTCTGAATATATTTACATTAAAATACATACAAAAATACAGTGTATACAGTAATACTGTTTTGCATTGTTATAGTTTACCATATTGGCTACGCTGAAATCATTCTAAAATTAATAAAAACACCTACTTCTTAAGATTCCATTGCGCTTGTGTTTCCTGTTTCTTTTTCCCATTTCTGTCTTGGTAACTGCTTGTTGTTGTTTCAGGACCCTGTTCCGTGACTATTTTTTTTTGTAACTTCCTCTGCCTTCTTATCACACGACATTTTTTTGGATTGTATTTCTTCTTTTCTCAGTGTTTTATTTTCTCCATGTTGCCTTATAGGTTTTTTTTTTTTTTTTCATTTTGTCACTGCTCTTATTTTCCTGCTTCCCACTAGATTCCTTCCTTTACTCTGTCCTCTTTTAGTCCTTTATGTGCTCCTTTCAGATAAACACTTCTGTTTTATTTCTCACTCGGCTTTAATTTAGTAAAACTATATTGGCCTGAGATCCACCCAAACTTTCCACATCTCTAAACTTTCAAACTTCAGGCGTGTATCTGCACGGATCTGCTGTGTGTGTACAGCAGCTTCAGACGCACAGAGCTGTAGTAGTTAGCGCTGAATCACCACAATACAAAGTTTCCTGGCAAATAACTTCTGGCTTTACGAAGGACAGGCAGAAGCTCTGGTAAAATCGCTGGTAAAGTTCAAATTGGGACCTGCGCGTCAATGACCGTTCCGTAGCTGCATGGAGCATTGAAGAGCAACTGATTTACCACGCTGTTTTAGTGTAGGCTGTTACGTTCACCATTAGGAGTAGCCCGAGGCAGCCAAGAGCAGTATTAAGAAGGAATATTTTGAACAAAAGGTTTAAAACGCCTTCACTTTATCTCGGCATTAAACCTCAGCTTGTAGACATTTTGGTTTGTGCTTTCTGGCATCAGCTAGCTCACTTGGGAATCTTAACCTCTTTAATTTATAGCACGGATGGATGAGACTGTTTCCTTTCCTAGCAGGGGTAGCCCAGAAGCCTGCAATTCCCTTCAGCTGTTCTCAGCCCTGCTGCTGTAGCTCTACCATCCCATACTTGCAGGCCTCCTCCAAAGGACTGTGGTGGTCAGGGTTGAGTGAGGGTAGACCAGTGGGTACATTCAGACCTCTTTTTCTCCTGGCCTAGTCTTTCATGTTCATAGATGGGAACTTGTCCATTTCCAGTGATAAAATACCAAACAGAATATTCTAAAATACATAGTCGCTAGCTAAGCCAAAGAACGTTGTTGAATTCAGGAGACTTTTTATGTGTATTGAGGCATTTCAGGAGATACATTTGCAGCCTATTGAATATCATGGAAATGGAAATAGAGAAAAACTTGTCATACATATCCGGAAGTGCAAAAGGTATCTCAGCACAGACAAGGAGAAAGAAATAGTGCCTGGAAGCCAACCTACCATTCTGGATCCAGCTTTAGGGCATTTGTCACTTCAAGAATTGGGAGAGAAAAAAGGATCCAACACTTTCACCCTCAACTCAAAAAACTGTCGGCACTTGCTTAAGGCACCAGATGTGGTCACCCAAGCAGTGTTCACCTTAGAGGACTTTCCAGTCTACTAAAACTGGATGGTCACCTCAAGTGCAGAAAAAAACTTTATATAGGTTTCAGAGAAGTCTTCCAAATTAATATTTTAAAACATGTCCTTGAGAAAAAAAGGTACCAAGAAATGATTCTGCAAAGCAGTATTTCTTCCCCTGGCAGAAAAGATTCTTGTATCCATTTCATGGTGTGCAATGGGAAGAGCTCTTCCATGTAATCAGATAGGCAGGAAAGTTTTGACCCTGCCTTTATTCGGTACATCACTTATATATGCAATATTGTAAAATATCTCTTGAATAATTTCTTCACACTCTGAGGAAAGACATGCTTCATGGAAACTCTTTAAAATATATTTGTATTTTAGGCATATTTATGCGGATTCCAAAGGAAATTTGAATGAGATGTAGGCTGTAAAATCTCTGTATAAATCTAGAGTTTAGTATGTAATATCTGTGAACAAGAATTCATTACATATCTTTTGCTTTTCTGTGAAAGCCCAAAGATGATTGTAAAACTTTCTGTTTTTCACTTGCAAGGAGGCAGAAATTTATTGACTTAGTATAGGTAAGCAGAAAGTCTCAAGTAGATGCATTGTATCAGGGTAGTGTCAGAGAAAAAATGACAAGAGTATACAAATTCTTTTCAGCTACAAGTATAGATGTTAACAAAAAATAATCAAAAACCTCTCCAACACCCAGCTCCAAGGGCAGTAGCAGCTGTTACTGTAAGTGCAGAAAAATACTGAGATCGTATTGATGGTAGTGATTCTTAGAAATTCTAGGTTGAGATTGATTAAATGGAATTAATAAGTGCTGCATTAAATATCAAAAAGATCTTTCATGACAACTGGGTTAGGTCATTGCTACCAAATGAATAGAGGAAGAATCTCCTACAGGAAATTTAAAATGCACATGCCTTTCTAGGTCCTTTTCTAACTGAGCGTAGTTAAACTTGTAAGTTAAACTCAGTGCTGGTATGTTGGTATATGCCTCAATATAATAGGTGCTATCAAGAGGATTTGAGAGTAGCTTACATAGCTAAATTTTTTCCTATTTATGAAGTATTAAACAATAATACTTTGTTTTTTTGGCTGTTCTAAGATGAGGAAGCGGTTGAGTGTGGTAGGTGCATTTTTCTTCTTCGATTTAACTTTTCTTTCTTAGGTTATGTTTTCACTCCATTTAATGATTTCCTTTCCTATTTTTCCTTTGTGCTTCTCAGAGGAAATTGAAGGTACATGTACAAAAGTTTCCCTGCATAGCCCAATAATTTATTTAGAGAACATGTGTTTAGAATTAAATTAAATATAGTCCAACATTTCTAAGAGATGTTATACATATAATGCTTTTATATTGCCACCAAATACATTGAATGATTTCTTAAAAGTAGATAAAACTAGTGGAATATTCCTAGTTGCTTCATGTAAAGATCCGTAATTTGAACTGTTGTTTTAAACTGCTTTCTTTCTCACTCTTGAACTTTTGGAAGATATGTATAGAAAAGTAGTATGATAAAATAATATTAGCAAACCTTGGGTGGGCTGGGTTGGAAGGAGATTGTTCCGGCTTAATTACGTGGCCAGGAGAAGCCTTGCATTTCTAATTAATACTGGTGAAGTATTTCTCCGAGATGGTAGAAAGTTCATCCATGTAGTATCATCCTTACTGATTTCCCTCTGAGTGTAGCCGGTTAGTGTTATGCTTGCAGCATATGTTAAAGTAATAGCAGCTGATCTCTTGTAAATTTTTTTTCTTTATTTTTTTTTTACTTAAGAGGCCTTTGTTTATAAAGGCATTAGAAATTGTAGCTCATATTTTTGATCAAAGGGCCTCTGGCATGTAAAAATATACATTATAGTTATTTTATATCAAATGAGAGGATGTGTTTTTGATCAAAAACCTTTCTGTCTAATCCAGTGAGCCAAAACTTAAAAGCTGAAGTCTGATAATGTATAATTTATGAAAAAAAGCTTGATTTACATCAAATACATTTTGCTTTCTTTTAAGTGGCATCATATTTTCTATTAACTGATAAAGTGTGAATAATACAGTGTTAGAATTCTTAGAATGTTTGCTGTCATCACACTTTTTGCTTGAAAAGGTAAAAAGATCAGTGTGCATGCTGCAAAGTTCCAGAATATCTCCAGCTAAAATATAAAACAATAAATGTTGTTTTATGTTTTTAAGAAAATGGCTTAACAAAGGCTTTTTAATGCTATGCTTTGTACAGTTGTCATTTTTTAAGTAATTTCTTCTGTATTTTTTGCTGGGCTTCTAACTATTCTGCTTTATTTCTTGGCTCTTATTCTGTATGCTTTTACCCTTCGTCCAGAAGATGCTGAATGTGCTGGTCACAACAGTGGATCCTATCTAGGTGAGCAATTGGTTACAAAAGACAATTTCTTCCTTTCTTTCAGCTCCTTTCCCCTGGAACTACTGTGTCCACTTTGCTTTTGGGGGTAATCTGCATATATATATGTCCTTACTCTGCATGAGAAAAGCATGAATATTGAGGTTTTAAAAATGGCTCATTGGATTTGACATAAAGGGTTTATGTAGTATATGCTCTTATCTGGTTAAACAAGCTACTAAAATACTGGTTGATTTTTAAGTCTAAATAAATAAATATATATAAAAATTTGGGGGAAAAAAAAAAAGTTGTCTTTTAAAGCACATTAACGAAGCAATGTGTTTAATGAAATAAAAATGTTACTCTATCGTGAAAAGTTTGACTAAGTCCTTAAAGACACACTTCCAAGGTTTTATCTAAGTTTTGCTTAAACTTACTTTCTTTGTACGCATCTGTCTAACAATTGTGGGAGGATTCAGTGAGAGTATGGAGCAAATTTGCAGACACCAGTTCTTTTTCCACATTACAAAATAAAATAAGTCATAATAACTCAGTAGCTTAAATTTAGCTCTAAAGCTAGTTTGAGCTCAATGTGTATCATTGCGGGGAGGGGGGAGAGGAGGGGAAGGAGTCCTTTGGATTTGGCTTCAAGATTCCAAATTTCAAACAAAAGTAACATTTTAAAAAGGTGAATGTTCCATGATATGTTTCAACTTTTTAATTTGTGCCATTTTAAAAGCTATGTAAAAATATTTTAGTTGAAACTGTCCAGAATTCCTGCCAGCTGAAGACTGGCTGGAGCAGATTTTGTGGCAACCAGCCCTTTTCCCAAGGCTTTCATCCTCCTACTACAAGAGGAATGGGAAGAAACTTGTCAAAGTGCTTTGGTACATCCAAGCCACTGGGCTCACTGAAACACCCTAGACCACTACTGTGAATGAGAGATGGTTTTCATATTGCACTATACTGTTTTAAAATGTGGTATATAAACGACATCAGGAACACAAAAACTATGTAATAGAAAGAACTTTGACCTCTTTCCAAAACCTTACTGTGGTATATTTTCATCCTGTATTTGTGGAACTAGTGGTCATCTGATTATACTGAAAATAAACTTCTTACCCTTCTTAGTTAATCACCTAAATTAAGGTTGAATGGTACGTGTGTTGAAAGATTGAAGTAGGCTTAGAAAGTGATACTTTGGATACAATTCCAGAGGAACTGCATTTTCGTTATCAAATCTTCTCTTTGAAACAGAAAAGACTTTTTTTTCCTGCTTCTCCCCAGCCTCCCCTTTTCTGTCTGTGAACACAGATTGCATGAATTCTCAATATCAGACTATCATGGGTTTGCAATCAGATCTTAGTGGGCTGATGCCTTGTTTGAGAATGAAGGTGGCAAAACAGAATCCGCCTTTTCTTGGTGCTGAGACCTTTCAGTGAAATGGGCTACAGTTGGTCTACAATTGCCAAAAAGGTTTGATCATCTACAGATGTCTTGTGGAAGAATTTACTGTTGTTCCAGATGCAAAGAACAAAAAATCATGATGGAATGTATTTTACTTAACACAAAACTTTACACAAATTATCATAGTACCATGTAGGTAATGGTTTATCTCTTGAGAGCTTCCACACGGTGGAGTGCACCTATCGATCCAGCGATGGTTCTTCAGCCTACTCATGTTGGAAGTGACATGCTGGAGAGGAGAGACAGAAGACAGAACAACAGGTAGAAAAAAAAAGAACTTGTGTAAGGTTAGGACCAGTATGGGGATAAGCACACAAGTATATCCACTGGTTGTGAATAATTAGCTATTTGTTTTAGAAATTAGAGGTTCCTTAGAGCTCTTCACTAAGATTCATTTATTAAAAATTTCTTAAGATCAAGTGGGCAGGTTTTTGAAAGTTGATGTTACCATTCTTTTGCACGTGGTAACGGGACACAGTGATTTGTAATTCAGACTGTCTCATGAAACTCCAGTGTCTCCTCATTTCACAAAAATCCTATTCAGACACATTTAGGATTGCTTTTCTCCTAAATTATTTTTCAGTTGTATTTTCTCAAGGAACAAACTACTGTGGAATAACTTCCTGGGCTGGACAAATGCTACTGCCTAATGTGTAATCATTTGAACAAAACTTGATGACCAGCTGCAGGGAGGACACAGTTAACCTATTTTCTGTGCAAGATATAAAGCTCAAATAGTCTATAAGGTAAGGGAGTCCTAGGCAAAGATGATCTATAAACCCTCTGTTAGGTATTGGGAAACCAGTACTGTATCTGCTGCGGTGTACCTCCCTGATAAGGAGGGGGCCTTTTTCTTTTCCAATATATTCCTTCAGTGAAAGCCTTCAAAGGTACTTTTTTTTTTCCCTGGCTGTTGTCTTTTTTGAGAGTGGGAAAAAAAGTATGTCTGATTTTTGAGAACAGCTTATTCTGAATGTCCCCCTGTGTTTTGCAGTACTGTTTTTTGGAGTGAGTCCTGAGTGTCTCAATTTTTCTGAATATGTTTATTCTTGAAAGATGGCAGGCATTTATGGCACTCCTTGATTACTAAGTAACTAGGATTCGTTAGGCAAGTCTCTTCATTATTGTAACATAAAATCTTGATTAAACATACTACACTGAAAACAAGGTCTAAAACATTGTCACTGAAGGGCTTAGGTCACACCAACAAGTTCAGGGGGTTTTAGCAATGCTCAATTAAATGCCTGCCTTTATGTTGTAACTTGTTACAAGAGCAAAGGATTCTGAATTAGCTTAACTGATGACCCATATTACCTTGCATTTACAGCAGGTTGTATTCACACATATGAGCTGTTAGCATGAGGTAAATTGAAGTATGATGAATAGCTCGTGTGTCTAAATGCTAAAACGTGTTTCAAAGTATGGATCCACTGGTTACTTCCTAAAACCAAAAAGACCAAGTCATGTTTCATGCTGCTTTTGATAGTATGTAATCACATCAAATGAACTACAGCAATTCTAATATCAATTCATGACTTTTCAGTCTATTTTACGGCTCTTTGTGGGTTTAGGGCTCTGTATTTGTTGGCATTTCAATCTGTGAAGCAGGATATTCTGTGAACGTCTGACCCTCTCTGAAAAGTTATGTACTTCAGACACACAAGGTGGTCATGAAGAGCAACAGAAGAGGCAGCTTTCAGCAAGCAGAATGTCTATACCATCCAGGGCCAGATCTTTTATGTCCAAGGTTATGCTGCTATTAATTTGAACCCTCCCGTCTAAAGTGACTCAGATAAATTTCATGATTTTTCACCAATTTCTAATATTTAAGTCACAGCATAGTATTGTATGTTTCTACAGTAATTTCCTGAGGAATTGCTGGAGAGAACATTAGGAGTTTGCCTTTGCCAAGCTTAAATTCTAGTTACATTACTTGAACCTTTATGAACATACAGTAAATACAGATGAATATCATCTGTTTACTATTCTCAATTTTGTCTTAAAAATCCAGACATAATCTAAATTTTTATTAACCCTGTCTAAATGTGCAAGCTGGGAATCAGTCCAGAAGCAAACAGAGTAAGAAGTCTGCTCTGTGTTTGTGCAGTTCCTGTGTAACAATAGAAATGCTCGGCATATGAGCCAGTATAAAAAAATCCCAATATTTGAGGGGAAAGAAAAATCCAGAAATATCTACTAAAAATATTGTATTCATACAAACCTATAATGACTGTAGTACCAAACTTGCTTTTGTTGGTAATATGAATACGACAAGTACTTGCAAATGCATTTAGAAATAAACAACATTTGTTCACTGTAAGATTTTTGCTCTGTAAGATTAGACTAAATTCAGTGAAGAATATACATAATTTAAACAGATACTTAAGCACTTTTTTTAATCAATGAAAATGAACAAAAGCATGTGTAAGTGCTTTATAGTAATCTGGAGCCTTACTGGTGATTATATGAAGCGTAGGGAAATTTAAATTATGGTATTTCCTCTTAGTGTAATTTCTCTGATTTTGAGAAACTAACTTGCTATTTTCATGAATATATTTGGATTTAAATGAATGCAACAGAGTTGCAACCTTTTGTTCACAGAATTATATAATTAAATCTAAATAAGCACAGCTTTTTACATCAGCATCCTTTTAAAACATTTTAGGAGCAACAGGTTGATGCATTGCCTGTTTTCAGTTTGGATTTCTGGGTGAGATCCAAGTGGATTTCTCTGTGTAAACATAAGGATGATGTTCTGAGATAAATGTATATTGCTAGTGGTTAAAAAGAATCACGCTTTTCTGCTAGGGTTTGGGTTTTTTTTTCATTCTTAGGGATATAAGTAGGTTCTCTTGGATTGTTGTTAGGCCTTAATTAAGTTTATTAGTACCAGTCTTTTATTTTTATTTCATGTTGAGAGGTGTTATAAAGTTTGGAGACATTTGTAGTTTGGGAACATTTGTTCTTCATATTTTCTTCCCAGCGGCTGTTCTTATTTCGCCAAACTCTTACATTCCAGCAGTAGTTTATGGGTTTGCATGTTCGTAGGCTTCTCATCGTGTAGCTGAACCCAGGGAGCTGGTGCAAGCTTCTCAATGTTCAGAATTTTATGTTGCTTTAGTGACAGTATTTTCTCCTTTTATTTTATAGTCTGCATACTTGGCAACAGGTTAATCTCTGCTGATATCCATATTCCACAGACAGTATAGCCTGCAGCTGCTTTCGTATTCATTGAGGTTTATATTATCAAATATTCTGGGCAAGCAATGCTTTTCCCTTTGTTCTTTATAGGAATTTACATTGAAGCTTAATCATTTTACAGAAACTTTATTTTTTCTATTGCATATCGGTATTGGTTTTGGTTTTCCATAGTGATTTTCACTATATTTTTAATAATGTTTTATTGTTAATTTAAATATATGAAGTTTATTTTTATCTTCCCTAAAACTGTAAAGTATGCAGACATTAGCAGAATATTTTTCTTGTTCATGAATGTTTTTATTCCTTGCAAGTATGATGTTCTTTCAGTTCAGCTTAATCTTTTTGCACAGTTGTAGCCGCCCAACTTATAATGCAACTATAAATGCAGAGTTCAATAAAAGTATTTATTAACGTTTCTTTATAGAATAGCTTCTGAAGGTAGTAAAGTTAAGCTGCATATATAAGGACATATAATGGCAGATGTGAGAAAGGCAGAATCTTGTTTCCAGGAATACAGTAGCAGTATCATCAAAATGTTGGATATATTTGAAAAGGTCTCATCCTTTCTCTCTGTACTGTATGTTTTCCTTGTTTTTGAAAGCTGATAAAAGTGAGCTTTCTGGGTTTCTCTATAAGGCTATTCAGATTTGCTTTGAGGAACAGATAAAACAACTTTCAAATTGACAGTAAGTCCTAAAGTGGCAAAGCGGTCGATGTATCACAGGTTTTCAATATTCAGTAGTTTTACAGAGTATCTTCACCAGTGCACTGCGGAGAACTCAACCACACCAGAAATCTGCTTCTTTGACTCATGTGTTTGTTCTTATTAATTAATATAATAGCTTTTCTGTAATGTCTAAGTCCTAAGTGAACTTGTTATTGAACCTTCTTAATATACAGGACAATATTACTGTTTTCATTTTACCAGTGAGTTTCAGTCACAGAATATCAACTTGTTTTAATGAAGAAAACCCATGTTAGCAATGGAACTGTATCACCCAAGTCTTTGCACTGGTTTATATGCAGTCTGTAGAAGTGACAAGGGATAAATTGGCCTGAAGACAGCACTGACAGATTTTCTGCTATTTGATAAAAAAAAACCACCTGGTTTTTTTCCCTCTTTTAAGGGAAGAAGGAATGAAAATTCTTAAATAACCCACCACTGGTTAGTTTGGTAATGAAATCTGAATAAAGTAGATGGAGAAAAGAGGAACAAGTTACAAATAGTCTTACTAGAACCCAACACCAAATATTAAACTGATATGCAGATTTTGCAGAAAAGATATTTTTCCTAAAGATTCCACAGTTGGACATGTAAGCTGAGGTTAAGAAGCTGTTGGTAGTGATGCTCTGAGACAGCTACACAGAGGGCCGGAGCTCTCGGTATTTGTAAGGTCAACACCAAACTGGAATGGAGACGATTGGTTTAGCTTCATTTGATCACTACCATTTTTACCTTTTCCAGATACGTGAATTCTTGTTTTTGTGACAAAGCTCTTTATTCTGTAAACCATTTAGTAGCAAATAGTGAAGAATTATTCTTTCTTTGTCTTTCTTTTCTTTTTTTTTCTTCATAAAATGATCAGCGATTAAAAAAAAAATCAGAACCATTTTCAGCTTACTTTTAGGGCAACTGGTGGGGATTTTTTTTAACTTGAAGCCTTTTCAGTGAGGCCTCAGGAAACTTGTAACTCACTTCCTGTGTCTATATTCCCAATGCTTCTTTTAACCTTGCTTTATATAACTGTCTGTACGGTCAGGTGTAGTTATGTAGCAAGAAACCGTCCTCGTCATGGCAGACTTCACCCTAGAGCAGACAAGCTCTCCTGGGCCCTCCCCTGGGTGTGCGCGCTCACAGGTACCAGCACCCCAACAGGACTTTCCTGGCTACAGTCATTTCAGTGTTGGTATTCTTTAAATAATAACATAACTCAGCTTATTTCATTATGTTTTCATATCTCATGTTTTGGTCTCTTTTCTATCTCAGCCCATGTCCTTGTCATTGGAGAATGGAAATGTCACCATCCTTTTCTGTTGTCCCGGTCTGAGGATGCTCTTCTGCTTCTTTCCTGCTCTTCTCCTTTTTCATTGATTTACCTTTTACTTATTCAAATTTTGAATGTGAGTGAGTCAACATCACTGTATTCTCCAAGAAATTTTTCTTCCCCTTTTTGTGTATGCATGTGTTGTAAATTCCCATAGGTATAGGGGCTCACGTCAGTAAACTTGGTTAACATCCTCCATGATCCAGGTTCTGCAAAGATTTATGCTAAATGGAGCTGTGTGTGTGCAAAATGCTAAGCCTGTAACTAAGCCTTGTAGGATTTCACTTCAGATCTGGTTATAAATATTTGCAGAACTGAGTCCTGAATTTGCCAGATACTACCTTTGAAGAAAAAAGTGTAATGTGATTACTTCTCAAACACCTAAACCTAAGTGCTTTTACAAGTTTATGAAAACATATTGCTGAAAAATCTGGGGTCACTAAAAGTTTACACATGTTTACTGTCTTATGAAATGTTCTGGGGGTGGGGGGGAAGGGTGTTGGGATTTTTCCAGTATTTAAAGTGCAGTTTGTGTTTTACTTTATTACCCCCAAATAATGAAATAAGCTTTGCAGTCCTTTGCAGCCTTCCTGTAGTCCCTTCTAGAAAAAAAAAAAAAAAAAAGTGGTGCCATAGAGATACTAGTAAAATGTAATATAATGCAATGTAGAGGATTTATTTGAAAAACTGTAAGGTAATCGTTAACAGAGCAGTAAATTGGTTTTTAACATATAGTGTAGAAGGGGGATTTTTTTGTGTCGTTCTGCTTAAAAATGCCTATGATTGTCTCCTTGGAGAGTACTTAAAAGCTATGTGAAATTTCCAGATTCTAGACAGGCATTGTAGATGTCACACTGTTGATGCAATTGCAAATGCAACTATTAATTTCATGCTAACATATCCGTAATATGGGTACTCTATTATCTAAGGTGTTTCACTGTGTTTTGGAGTTCAACTAACAGTGTTGGTTTTACTTTTAAACATCTTTGGGAAAGATCTTGTGCACTCTTTTTATGCTACCAGGATGGAGCTAAGCAAAAAAAAAAAAAAAATTGCTCAAGGAGTTAATTCTCATTAACCCTTTCAACACCAGATTTGTTTTTACTACACGTTCTACTTGATGTCTTTGTGCCACAATGATTTAATAGTGTGGTACAAGAGTCCAGATTGCATGAATTTCTTGTGTGCATATACTAATGTATAAGACACTCAAATTAACTAAATATGTTAACAATTTATTGTAACTATATTTTATATCTTGTTGTTGCAACTGTTATAATTTTATTGGTAATCTTAATTTTACAGTTTAAATAGGCACCTGATATAGTTTAAAACTGGGGGAAAATATAGTTGTAATGACCTGTCTTATTAAACATATAATCTGTTTTTATTCCATGCACAAATCCTCAAAAGTTTGGAAGAGACTGTTTTCAAGTGCACTGAGACAACTTATTTTCTTATTTTGAAAAAATCCTGTTCTATTGCAGCTGGTTTTAGAAGAAGCTTTCGACTTAGCAGAAAAGATAAAAAAACAAACAAATCTATGTATGAATGCAAGAAGAGTGATCAGTATGATACAGCAGATATCCCAACATATGAAGAAGTTGCAAAATATAGACGACAACCTAATGACAAATACAGGCTTGTTGTTTTGGTTGGTAAGTTGCTCGTTTTATTTTTGACCAGGTAAAACAGAGCCCCCTGTAGCCATCTCTTTGAGCTATTCAAGCCCAGTTCCCCCAGTCTGTCCTCAGAGGTCATGTGCTTCAGCTCCTGATGGTCTTGGAGGCCCTCTGCTGGCTTTGCTCCAGTTTGTCAACATCTGTCTTGTAGTGCAGGGCCCGTCATGGACAGAGTATTCCTCACAAGTTCTAACGAGGACTGAGTAAATGGCAAGAATCATTTCCCTCAGTCTACAGGCTACGCTCTTGTTGATGCAGCTCAGTCTTCTGTTAGCCTTCACTGCTGCCAGTGTGTACTGTGAACTCATGCTCATTGCCCACTTAGACCAGCCCCAGGACCTTTTTGTCCAGGCCTGCTGCCCAGCCTGTCAGTCTCCAGCCTGTACTGCCCTTGGGCTTAGTCTGTCCCAGATGCAGGACTTTGTTTTCATCAAATTTCACAAAGTTCTGCCAGCCCATGCCTGTAGCATATTAAGGTCCCTCTGAATGGAAACCCTGGCCTTGAGCAAGTCACTTGTATCACCCGTTTTGGCACCTGCAAACTTGATGAGGCCCATTCTGTGTCCTCTTTCAGGCTATTGATACAGATATTAAACAGAGTATGTTCCTCAGGGTAGACCCCTGAGGAACTCCACTTGTAACGAGTCACCCAGTATAGACCAATAACTCTTACCTGCTGAACATAATCATTCATCCAGTTTTTCACCTGTCTAGTAGTCCACCCATCTAGACAGAATGTCCCACCTTGCCTATAAGGATGCTCTAGGAGACCATGTTTAAAGCCTTGCTAAAACAAAAGGAGATGACATTAAAATATAGCTACCACATTTACTATTCTGCTCCTGGCACTCAAGATGTACTAAAACTCAAAAGCATTAGGTTGGGGTTCTGCTCTTAGAGATAAATCAATATATCTGTGGGGGGGTGGAGGCGGGGTAGAAGAAATAAAGAACAGAGTAAATACATTTGGTCAGCCAAGACAGCAGAAAGAAACCAAGCCATCTACTGTATTAGAATAAGTAAATACACAATAAACAGAAAGGTGAGAGGTGGAGTTCTGTAGGCCAAAACCAGGTGTAAACATAGCTTCAGAAGACTCAAGATGTCATCTTTTCTGTTCTGCTATATTCTGTCATTGCCATGGGTTCCCCACAGCATTTATTATCTAACCAAAATGCACCACACTTCAGACTCCTAAAAAAAGAGAAAGTATGTGATCTTTAATTTTTCAGGGATAACAATTGGTACCAGCGAGTAGTGAATAACCATTGTTGCCAATGGGTAATGTCTCATTGCTTATTGTTTCTTCTGCAGTAGGACATAGGTTGGTGCTTCATTACTAAAGTTTCCTCTGTTCTGAAAGCACCCGAGCAGAGAAATATGACCCTCTATCAGGGACTGTTATGAACTGTCGAGTAGCTGTGTTTTTATATCGCTCATATCCAAGGGAACGTTAAATTTAGTTTTTAATAAACAGATTTGTCACTCTCGAGCACTAAAATTCAGCCACCTACTAGTGTGATCACTGTGAGATTGTGGGCTATATACAACAAGTAATAACATGGTTGAGTTGATTTTACACTTACATCAACAGAGTGCAGTGCAAAAGTGTGATAAGTAGACTTTTTATAACAAATTGCATATGCCTGATCTAAGGAATACCTAGAGATTTCATTTGATTTTTTGTTGTAATAAATCAAATGAAGAAAGTGTGCTTTTTCAGTAACAAAAGCAGTTCAGAAATTTATTGCAGACTTCAGTAATTCTAATGTTTTTCTCTGGATATTAAGAGCAGCTTAAGTCTGGCCAATACCATAAAAATGTCTTGGGCAAAATGTGGAAAAACTAGCAGAGCTAAGCAATGCAGGTATACTAGAAGTGAACACTTTTTAAAAGCTTTTTGTGTGCCAGTAGCAGCATTCAATATAATCCGTCAAATATAATTTGGATATTAGTACCAGGAAACAAAGGGACAGATAATTAATTTATAGCTGTAATTGGTGGGGGCATTAAATGTCTCTTGTGTTTTTCTAGGCCTAAATGTATAATTTACTGTTGGAAGGTTTCTTTAGAGTTTGTTTTGCCCTTTTTGAGGGGAGGGGCTTTGACAACTTTGAAGTGGAAATTCCTTTTTGCTTCATATTAAATTGGTCTGATCTAATTTACAGAATGCAAATCGCACACACAGTAATTTTTAGCACCCTGTAGTGTGATATATACTAGTCTCAGGTTCAGTTAGATGTATTAGTTTGTCAAGATTTTACCTGGTCTGCAAATGTAGGCTCATTAATAAAGTCCTGCATATCCTTGGGGCTAAAATAACAGATCATCTGAAGCAGTAATGATACAGATGCTTCTGCTGTGCTTTTAGTTGTTACAAATGTGATGAGTCTGCTAAAAAAAATAATAAAATTATCCAGTATTATGTCACCTGTCATCTTCTGGAAACTTACTGTTTCCAGGCTGCCAACAAATCCTTGAAGTCTTTCTTCAGAAATGTTTCCTGCATCCTGAGCATGATACCTTGCAGCCCTATCTGGCAAAGGCAGAGTATTTTAATATGAAGCGTACTTAGACACCAGAATTTTCATTTACATAAATGAGGTCCTGCTCACAAAGGCTTCTGCTTCAGGAACTGTGAGGGCCAGACTAGCACAAATTTTGTTTCCTAAGAGTCAGAATGGATAAGCCACATAATATAACTTTACATGGGGTAGTATCAGCTGAGTCAGAGCTTTCTCAAGGGCCAGTGCTGGGATAAAGCAAGGTCAGCAGTAACAAACAAGGAGCATGTCCCCCAGAATGTGCACAGCTGTGTGCATGAGGTGTTAGCACCAGGGGCACACAAAGCCTTTTCAGGTGCTGCCGTCACCCACAGTGATACATCTGTCTGGAGTGGGCAGTGGTGGAAACAAGGAGCAGAGGTGTGGAAACAAGGAGCAGAGGTGTGTAACCACGAAGGAGCAGTTATTATTGGTGCCTGAGACAATTAGAGAAGGCTGTCTCTGAATTAGGCTGCCAGTACTCCCCACGATGGTGTCCTTCTGGTCACCACTGTGAAGAAAAGGAATTAGCAGCTGGAAAAGTTCTCTATTGTTATATTGCTTATATTTTAAAAAAAAAAATAAATCCTTCAGCTTTGGTTTTGTCATGAAGGAGCTATGTGGAGGCTAGGTCTGTCTCAGAGCAGGGGCGATGAAATGGAAGTGGCTTCAAACTTTCTACATCTCCTGGCTCACCTTTAACCTTTGGTAGTGGCTTGCAGAGACTTAATAGATGGACAGCAGTAGTTCAAGTAATGGCCTATGATGGCCATAATATTTCAGGCAAACCATCTGGACAATGACAAAAGAGGCCTAGAATTGCTACCTTCATTAAACCTTCTTGGTTGAAGGCACGAGTACGTCAGCATGGCACAGGAATGCATACATAGGCTGCAACATATTGGCTAACCTTGCCCATGAGAACAGCAGTAGAGGATCGCTGATCCTCCTTCAGCGAATAGCAAACCTAGAAGTACACTCCCACTGCTAGTTCTAATTTACTGTAACATGAAAATGTGAGTTTCTGCTTTCCTACCGCATATCTCATTGAGCTACAGTTGGACATGTGCGTGCAGTGGTTGCATTATAGTGATCGGTTGTACTAGAGAAGGAATAATCAAGTCCCTGTCGAGGCATGTTTTCTACAGGGTCTCTATGATCCCAGCAGGGATGTTGCCACCTAATTCCTAAAACCTTTTTTGAAAGGCCACTTCTACCACTTTGGGGTTTTTTTCCTTTCAAATAGACTCCTGGGAGATCAGTCTGTATCTGTGGGTGAAGAATGGCTGAACCCTCCTGAGATATGAACTTACATCAAACAGTTTTTTAAGTTTTCTTCAAACGTGTCTGAATGGTCCAAAACTGAATGCGAGTGTTAATGATTGGTGATTTAGTGCACGTGACCCTCAATAAAGTGAGGTAGGCAATGCAGCCCATTTGTGCAAGATTTGACCATTACTTATGGGAGTCAACATGCAATAGCAAGCAACATAAATGTTCCTTAAAAAAATAATTTTAAAAAAGCAAAATATTTGTAAATCAGTCACCATAACTCTACATATTGCTGCCTGGGATGATTTACAGTAACCCAAAACTACACTACACTCATGGAGCCCACATACCTGGCATTTTACTCTAAGAATCTTGGGATTGTCCTTTTCAATCCTGGCGCTTTATTCTCTTCTTGAGTTCAAATCATGTTCAGGTTCATAATTAGTAGAAACTGGCATCTTTCTGTGTGGCATCAAAATGAATATTCAGAATAGAAGTGTGCATTACACTTGGGACATACAGTGTAAAAACCAGCATAATGGATGGCATCGCTAATTAGGAATCAGCCTTCAGCGTCCATATGCTGCAGTTATGAGAACTCTGTGAAGGCAGCACTGAAAAAGAAGAATCTACACCTTCCAGTAGTTAAATTTAAAAATTATTTTTAAGCAGTAATCTGGAAGGGGAAAGAGAGTAATAGTAAGGTTGTGGTCTGGAAACAGATTTGATCTAAGTTTCCAAAGCATCTGTCACAGGAAGCCTGGACTCTTTATATATAAATAGAACTAAAAGCATAATGTTGATTCGACGGTGTGTAGACAGAGGAAATAATATTTGTGTAGATTTGGTGGGAAAAATCTTTTGCTTAAAAGGAAGACAATGTTTTGGTTGTTTGTTCGGTTGTTTTTTTTAATTGAATTCCACTTGTTTCATTCTACTTTACTAGCAGATATTGAGAATTTTAATTACTTTTCCTAGAAAAATCCATATTTGCCTTAAATAGCTATCCTATTAAAAAAGGAAAAATGTTTTTTTTAAATAAAAGAACAAAAGTAATGCCATTATCTACATGACACATTGCTTTCCTCTGCAGACATGCACCAGTAGAGGCTGCTGTACACCATATTAAATAAACATTTATACATACCGATAGATTAATTTACAGGCAGGTCAGAGATGGAACTTGAAATGTAGTTGTGTATTTAACTTATGTAAACTTATAAAAATTATAAATGCAGAAACACTAAGATTTTACAGAGAGACCATAGTCTAGAGAGACCATAGCTAGTAGCAAAGTAGCAAGCATTTGCTTTCCATCATTATGTGTTTCTAACTTCAGACAGGGTGAATAGTCATTTTTAAAAGTAGGCACATGAAGGTGCTGAAGGATCTATCTTTACTTTTGGTACCAGACTCTCAGTAGTAATTAACCAGCGTAATTAACCAGCATATCACTATTTCATTAAAATGGTCATTAGGTTTTGTATTTCTGATGTCTAAAATGTATCTGTTAAAAAGCACCCCATGCCTTAATGTATCACTTTTACTAGATGAGCAAGAATTTTCCTTAAAACCACATGTATTATCCTTATAATTCTTTGGGATACGGTTCCAGTGACTTGCTCTGCTCTGCACTCTGCTGTTGACCTGGCTTTACAGAAAAGAAGCCACCGCACTGTGGCTTCTTTATATGTAAGACCCACGAGCACGCAGAGCTGAGCTCCCTCCACCCACAGGACACCGTGGCCCCACCACCAATGGGCCAAACAGGCTGGATCTCTGCACAAAGGGCTTCCGTAGTCAAGCAGTGATTGCCCCATGGAGCCTTTGAGACCTGGTAGGACAGAGCGTCCTCACTGAGACCTAGAGCACCACTGGCAAATAGCTGAGAGTTAGGGACAGCCTGAGGAACAAGAGGAAGCTGAGTAGCTTCTAGGGCAGTAGTAGTCAAATGGAGGTGGAGGAGATGGATCGAAAAATTCCGTACAGTCTTTGTTTCTTCCTGCCATCCTTTTTCCAAGAGTGGTCTTTTTTTGGCAGCTGCTTGAAGAAGGAAACATTTGCTTTGGACCAGTTCAGACAGCAGGCAGGAGACAAGCATAGTTTAAAAGAAAATCAACAAGAAAGAAAGAAACCCAAACATCCCAAAGGGGTTGTGACCTGGGGAGTGCTGCCCGCCCTTCCTCTCCCCGCGCCATGTCAGTCTGGCCTGGTCACAAGGTGGACAATGAGAGCTAGAACCAGAGGGATTCCTGCCTGCAGCCAGGGCTGGAAGGAGCCTAGGGCATGGGGAGAAGGTGGGAGCAGGACTCCTCGGAGCAGTCTCATACAGACAAGCGAGGCAGCAGCTGAAGGGAGTAAGGAGAAAGCTATGGTGACCCATGGAGTGCAGAGGCTTTAGGAGGGCTTTGCACCACATGCCAGATGGGGTCATCTAGTCTGTGAGTTGGGATGTTCTGGGAAAATGAAGAGGCAAAACAGTTTCTGTGCTGGAAAGTTGCAGGCTAGAGTGCGGGGGTCTGTGTCAGAGCTGAGGATGGATGTAGGTCCGTACCGTGGAGAGCTGCAGTAGAAAGTCAGCTTTGCTGTCAACTTCTACACTGATTTTTCCTCAGTAGGAAAATCAGAGCAGAAAAACTGCCAACTACATCCCCTGAAATTTGTCAGCGCTGTATATTCTAGGAGAAGCTGTAACCATGGGCGTTTCCAAAATGACTCTGATTAAAAGCCAATATATATTATAGCTATATGCTACGTAGTCTTACCTCAGAGAGTACTTACACCTGAAGATGAGAGAGAACTGGCTGTTGGGAAACAGCACAATTTTTTTTTTCTTTCAGGTCCTGTAGGGGTTGGACTGAATGAACTTAAACGGAAATTGCTGATCAGTGACACCCAGCATTACGGGGTAACAGTGCCACGTAAGTAAAAATACACTTCTATTCTCCTAATGCTACACTTGCATTATTATCCCTTATTATTGCATTACCTTAAGGCAATTTCAAATTCAGGTCCCTAAATGCATGCTTGGCATCCCAACTACTTTTCTAATTTTTAAAAGTGCTGCAGCAGTTGTATTTTAAATGGCATTGATTAAACAGATACAGGACATTTTGGCTCAGAGGCATTGCAGCAGACTTTTAGTACAAGTTTAACATGATTGATGTTAGCAAGGTTTAGTAAGTGAAACTCAGCTGAAGAACACCCTGAGTTTGGCTGTAAAGCAGTCAAATGTGCTCTACTTGCTTTCAGCAAAATGGCTTTTCTGTGTTAGGCTGAAAATGAAGACTGATGATAAGCAGTTTAATCCTGTGAACAAATGAATTAAATCCCTTTGATTAGCTTTGGAAAAGTTGGAGATTTTTTCCCCCTTTCCCCCTATCTGACCAGGTGGTGTTACTTTGTATAGCATTAAATAATATTGTTCTGTATTAACTTCTACAATCGTTTATTGGGTTTTCTTTAAGGACTTGACAGCTTTAGTTAGACTCTATTTATTCCTTGTATTGCTTTTGCTTGTACTTGTGCCTCCTGTAAGGATCCTTCAAAAATGTGTCCACCATTCTGCATTTGGGAAATACTGTCACGGGATTTTTGCAAGTACAAGAATTGTATAAAACAGATGAATGAGTTTATAAGGTAGAAGAATGAATACATTTGGTTTTGGCATGTCATTTCTTTTGCACATACTTGCTTCAGCTGGGTATTGAAAACAACAACAAAATAAGCCAGATGTTCCCAAATACTTAACACACTGAAACATATGCAATCATTTGCCCAAAAATATTTCTCTAAAAATTGCCAGTATTCATCAAGCTGCCTTCTCTCTTTTCTCTTCCAAATTTGTGGTTATAATTTAAAACAAACACGTAAAGAAATCCCTCTCTCTGAAATTCAGTATGTTAGGACTTGGTGGGAGAACTGGGGGTTCTTGTCTTGGACATCTTCCTCTTCATGTCAACCTGAGAAGAGCACGATGCCAGATGGCATTCAGGACTGTTTCTGCAGACAGGTTGTGTACGTTCCTACGTGATGGAGAGTGCATGATGCTGTAACATAAGACTTGTATTAAATAGGATTTTTGAATAAGTTCATTATCCGTAAGGGGCAACCCCACAAATAAGTTTCATTTATAAATAAATCCTTTGTACCTAGTACTTGAAGGAAAGAAGTGCAAGTACTGTAAGGCTACTGAAAGAAAAAGGAGTTTGTTTTTGATCACCAGAAGAAAAAAAGTATTAAAACATAAAACTCACACCCCATTTTTTTATTATCATACTTCACATACCATAGCTACAAGTGTTGTTAATGGACATAACATTTTATAAATCAGGTTTGTGAGCTTTGTTTCCCTTTATGGTCTCATATGCTAATAAGTTTAACAAGTGGCGAGGTTGGGGTAATTGTTATGGACTGCTGCTCCTTTTATTATTCAGCTGTCTTCATTTTATTGGATTTTTCCACTAGTTAATAAAAATGATAATCTGATACTTGTCCAGTAGTTTTTTTCCTGCACACTTTTAAAACTCAATCCTGTCATGTGCTTGTGTGCTGCCTACCAGATCCAGAGCAGCCTTATGGTTGTCAGAACTGAGGGAACCATTACGCTTAGTATTGCACAAGGGCTGCGTGCTTTGCAGTGTTTCCTGAACTGGTTTGCATTATGTTGTTTTGTGCATCTTTTCCTTATTCTTTTTTTTTTATTATTTTATTTTATTTTATTTTATGAAACTGCAGACACTACCCGACCAAGGAGAAGCCAAGAAAGTGATGGTGTCGAATACATTTTCATTTCCAAGCACTTGTTTGAGACAGACATACAGAATAACAAGTATGTTGAAGAGATTTTAACCAGAACCGCAGTTAAAACAATGGCTTTGTTATAAAATGGGGCTGTTTGTAATTGTAGATAATAAGTCAAAATGGATATAAGTTGCAGCGATTTAAAGATGTGTTAAAATTGCGTTTTGCTATCTAAGCAGTTCAAATCAGAGGAAAAAAAACAGCAGTATGTGCAAACACAACTGTTTCTGAGCTTGCAAGTATTTGCAGTACTCCTGCTCATCAGGATACACTGAAATTGTAGGTGTTCAGGATGAGGGAGCACTCATCTGCGATAGCAATAAAGCATTGCAGCTCGAGGGAGGTGGGGAAGTGCTGCAAACGTGCCTGAGTCAATGTTTTTGTAGTTCTGCTCTCTTTCAGGCCAGGCACTTCCTCAGCTTTTGATTTTAGAGATCTACAGTGAAGCCCCTGCCTGNGTAAGTGAAACTCAGCTGAAGAACACCCTGAGTTTGGCTGTAAAGCAGTCAAATGTGCTCTACTTGCTTTCAGCAAAATGGCTTTTCTGTGTTAGGCTGAAAATGAAGACTGATGATAAGCAGTTTAATCCTGTGAACAAATGAATTAAATCCCTTTGATTAGCTTTGGAAAAGTTGGAGATTTTTTCCCCCTTTCCCCCTATCTGACCAGGTGGTGTTACTTTGTATAGCATTAAATAATATTGTTCTGTATTAACTTCTACAATCGTTTATTGGGTTTTCTTTAAGGACTTGACAGCTTTAGTTAGACTCTATTTATTCCTTGTATTGCTTTTGCTTGTACTTGTGCCTCCTGTAAGGATCCTTCAAAAATGTGTCCACCATTCTGCATTTGGGAAATACTGTCACGGGATTTTTGCAAGTACAAGAATTGTATAAAACAGATGAATGAGTTTATAAGGTAGAAGAATGAATACATTTGGTTTTGGCATGTCATTTCTTTTGCACATACTTGCTTCAGCTGGGTATTGAAAACAACAACAAAATAAGCCAGATGTTCCCAAATACTTAACACACTGAAACATATGCAATCATTTGCCCAAAAATATTTCTCTAAAAATTGCCAGTATTCATCAAGCTGCCTTCTCTCTTTTCTCTTCCAAATTTGTGGTTATAATTTAAAACAAACACGTAAAGAAATCCCTCTCTCTGAAATTCAGTACGTTAGGACTTGGTGGGAGAACTGGGGGTTCTTGTCTTGGACATCTTCCTCTTCATGTCAACCTGAGAAGAGCACGATGCCAGATGGCATTCAGGACTGTTTCTGCAGACAGGTTGTGTACGTTCCTACGTGATGGAGAGTGCATGATGCTGTAACATAAGACTTGTATTAAATAGGATTTTTGAATAAGTTCATTATCCGTAAGGGGCAACCCCACAAATAAGTTTCATTTATAAATAAATCCTTTGTACCTAGTACTTGAAGGAAAGAAGTGCAAGTACTGTAAGGCTACTGAAAGAAAAAGGAGTTTGTTTTTGATCACCAGAAGAAAAAAAGTATTAAAACATAAAACTCACACCCCATTTTTTTATTATCATACTTCACATACCATAGCTACAAGTGTTGTTAATGGACATAACATTTTATAAATCAGGTTTGTGAGCTTTGTTTCCCTTTATGGTCTCATATGCTAATAAGTTTAACAAGTGGCGAGGTTGGGGTAATTGTTATGGACTGCTGCTCCTTTTATTATTCAGCTGTCTTCATTTTATTGGATTTTTCCACTAGTTAATAAAAATGATAATCTGATACTTGTCCAGTAGTTTTTTTCCTGCACACTTTTAAAACTCAATCCTGTCATGTGCTTGTGTGCTGCCTACCAGATCCAGAGCAGCCTTATGGTTGTCAGAACTGAGGGAACCATTACGCTTAGTATTGCACAAGGGCTGCGTGCTTTGCAGTGTTTCCTGAACTGGTTTGCATTATGTTGTTTTGTGCATCTTTTCCNTTAACTAGAACCGCAGTTAAAACAATGGCTTTGTTATAAAATGGGGCTGTTTGTAATTGTAGATAATAAGTCAAAATGGATATAAGTTGCAGTGATTTAAAGATGTGTTAAAATTGCGTTTTGCTATCTAAGCAGTTCAAATCAGAGGAAAAAAAACAGCAGTATGTGCAAACACAACTGTTTCTGAGCTTGCAAGTATTTGCAGTACTCCTGCTCATCAGGATACACTGAAATTGTAGGTGTTCAGGATGAGGGAGCACTCATCTGCGATAGCAATAAAGCATTGCAGCTCGAGGGAGGGGGGGAAGTGCTGCAAACGTGCCTGAGTCAATGTTTTTGTAGTTCTGCTCTCTTTCAGGCCAGGCACTTCCTCAGCTTTTGATTTTAGAGATCTACAGTGAAGCCCCTGCCTGTAAACCTGCCAGAAATTAAACAAAAATGGAGACAATGGTAGCATCTTGCTCTCCAGCAGCCTGTAAAATACCATAGCTTGATATTCTGCCCCAGTGTTCCAGAGGGCAAAAGTGTATTAGACACAAAGCTGTGGGTTTTATTGAAACTTCAAACTGTGCTTTGCTTTTTTGGCAAATGGCACTTGTACTTTTATAGCACATAACCAGCCGCCTTGGTTCCATTAGCACCATCGTTGCTCCTCCTCCTCTTCTGAGACAGAGAATTTGGATACTCTGTAGTGTGCAATGAAATTTCAGTAGTTTCTATTGTTTAGCTTATCCACTGTTTTATTGCATTGCATTAGTTCAGAAAAAGAGGTGATGGAAAACATTAGTGGGCTGTTGGACTACAGTGCTTTTTTCTCTTTAACTGTAATACAAGCAGGTGTTACTGATTTGAAAGTGGTAAAGTAGAAGATTTCTTCAAATTGACATGCTGAAGTACTTGACAGCATTTCCTTTATAAAACATGGTAAAACTCTCATGTAAAGTAAAATATTTTTGCTCCTGAATAAGATCTTACCAACCAAACTGATAAGTTTTTTTTCTGGAGAAAATGGAAATGATTCCAGTTGTTTTCACCTTCTGCCACAGGTTTATTGAGTACGGCGAGTATAAGAACAACTACTATGGTACAAGTTTAGACTCTGTCCGATCCGTTCTAGCTAAGAACAAAGTTTGTCTGTTGGATGTGCAGCCTCATGTAAGTAAGCATGTTTTATCAACTCTTGTAGTTTCCCACATTGCATATTGGGATTCCAGGGGAAAAATTGTTTCTGAAAAGGTATATTTTATTCCACACTGAATGGCTGTAGAGTGGGCTTGCCCGGTACCTTTATCAGCGCAAGACATTCTGAAAGGAGGAGGGGAAGGAAACTCCAATACACATTGGCAAGTATTCAGCTCAGCAATTAAGTGAATTGAAAGCCTGCAGCATAACACCAAAGATTTAATTACAAAATGCTCCTCTATTTCCATTCATCTTTCTGCTGGTTCGGCTTAGAGTTTCTCTCCAAAACTTCAATTTCAGAATGGCTTTGAGCTCCCACCCAGTCCAACAACTCTCTCACATGTTTAACCAGACCGTTCATGGAAAAGGTTTCTGTGCAGGGTGGACACGAGTCAAGGAACGCACTAGATGTGTTGTTGGCTGGATAATTGTTAAGAACATTCCTCTCTAAACCATTTATTCTTGCATTGACCTTGTCTTTCAACCCTGCTGAACAGCTCCGCTGGGAATTCTTGTGCTCCTAATAACCACAGTGCTTCCAGGAGCTGGACTAGTTTGTTTAAACCCAGCCAAAGTATTTCTTCTCCAAGGGTGGCCAGTCTGTGACTTCTGAACCCTTGCAGCTTGTGAACCATTCCTGGGGCAGGTTCGGCTGTGGGGCCATGCCCGAGGAGCAGGGCAGGGGCTGCATGGGCAAGGAGGAGCCGGGGAAGCCAGACCCCACGCCAGGGAAGGAGAGGAGCTGGGAAGAGATTCCTAGGGCAAATATCGCCAGGCTGCTCTGCCAGACCACTGCCTGTCCAGCATAGCCCTGTTTTCCAGTGAAACACTAAATTCTCTCGGGGCCCTGGGATCCCACTGTTTGGCATGACATTTTCCTGTAGGCCCTGGTAGTGTGAAAAGAACAGAAAGCTGCTGGCCATCCCATCCCCACTTCACGCTGTGCGCAATCTGAATTGTAGACCTATCTCTAACTATCTCTATCTCTAACTCTGTATGTAGCATCACTAGGCTGACTCAGGAAGAGTGAACAGCAGGAGTTGTGTGGTGGAGGCATAGTACTGAAGAGAAAGAATCGTACCTGTTGTGCCTGAGTGTCACAGACACCTCTGCCCACTACTCCTTGTGGGTACAGAAAGTGTTACTCCTGCAGAAATGTGTTGAACTTACCCTCCCGTGGCCAGTGGCACCACAGCACAAAGCCCAGCCTTCGCTGGGCTGATGGGCTTTAGCAGCAGCCTGGGTGGAAATGGAGTTTTCTTACTGTTCACAGGAACATTCTCCTGCCATGAATCAATGCCGATCAACAAGGCAGGATGGCAGTAAATGAAAAATAGCCTTCTGGAGGTGCTTTATGGGTTTATTTTGGTTATTGGAGAGTTTCTTTTATGACAGTAAATTCTATTGTACAAAATAAGCTAATTAATTAAAACCTTTCCTCTTCACAGACAGTGAAACACTTACGGACATATGAATTTAAACCATTTGTTATATTTATAAAACCGCCGTCACTTGACCGTTTGAGAGAGACCAGAAAAAACGCCAAGATTATTTCAAGTAAAGATGATAAGGGAACTGCAAAACCCTTTACAGTAAGTATATATAGACATGGTAAAACACGAGAACTTGTAAGGAGTTTTGTTGTAGTGTTTTGCCTTCAAAATAAAGGTGATGACTGGATCTCATCAGTGGTACTTGTCAGGGCTTACACATGATGTCTTCTTATTTCCCAGCCTCTCTGACATCACAAATTTACTGTGGTGTTTTCATGGTTTAGATGTTCATGGATATTTACAGTTCTGTGGTCCCCTGATTTTATGTCATTGAAGAACCCCCACAATGCAAGTGTATTTTTACGAGAAGTAATGCTATGGATTTCCTTTAAAAAATTTGCATGTGGGCTTAGAAGTTTCTATTCAAGTATCAGAATTTCCTTGTTTTATCAAATGTATTATTTGGTCTAAGTTTAGAAGAAAGCCCAAATATAAAGCATGAATTAAAATACTAAATGCTACTTTAATAAAAAGCCCATATTTGTGGATAAAAGGAATATTTTTTTAAAAGGTTATAGGGAAATGGACACTGTAAGAAAGAGGAAAAAAGCAAGTAACAAATGCTGCTTTTTGCCAATAATCAGAAAAAAATATTGGTCAGATTACCCAACGGTAACTTGTTACTTCCTTGAAATATAATGAAACCATATTGTAATTGAAGCTAAAACAAAGCTGATCATCATTAGACATTTTATCTACATTTACAGTGTGTATCATTTTCTCTCATTCAGATGGTAGTTGGGATGTTTTAGGTTTTGTTTCAAACTGGGTCACGGAGATAGACACAGGCTGTGTCTGTGTAGAATTTGCATTTGAAACAATTTGGAAATAGTGTGCTAGAAAAATATGTTCTATGGCATAGAAAATGTAAGAGGAGTTCATGCCCCGCCCCTGAAAACATTCAAGGTCAGGTTGGATGGGGCTCTGTGCAGCCTGATCTGGTTTTGAAGATGTTTCTACCTGTGGCTGGGGGGGGGTTGGACTGGGTGACCTTTAAAGGTCCCTTCCAACCCAAACTAGTCTATGATTGTATGATTCATTCTTAAGAACAGCCTTCAGGGCATTGCTTAGTTAGGTTTAATCTCTCAGAGTTAAGTAAATAATGAAATTCCTAAGATTTGTTCCTTCCCCAAACATGAAGAGAAACCCACTGAGCCAGGCGGAACCAGGCATAGGAAGAGAGCTCCTACCAAGCTCTTAAAAGAATAAAGGCTGCACGTTAATATAGCGCATGTTAATAGCAAGCTGAGACTTAAATAATGGAACTTTAAACGTATCATCAAAACAAACAGCTAGAAACATTTCCCACTGGTACTGATAACAGAAAACGTCTGTATCACAGAATCACAGAATATCAGGGATTGGAAGGGACCTTGAAAGATCATCCAGTCCAATCCCCCTGCCAGAGCAGGAACACCTANGGAACTGAGGGACCCAGAACTGGCCACAGTATTCCAGATGGCGTCTTACCAGGGCAGAGTAGAGGGGGAGGAGGACCTCTCTCGACTTACTAACCACCTCTCTTCTAATACACCCCAGGATGCCATTGGCCTTCTTAGCCACCAGGGCACAGTGCTGGCTCATGGTCATCCTGCTGTCCACCAGGACCCCCAGATCCCTTTCCCCTATGCTGCTCTCCAACAGGTCATTTCCCAACCTATACTGGTACCTGGGGTTGTTCTTGCCCAGATGCAAGACTCTATAATTGCCCTTGTTATATTTCATTAAATTTCTCCCCGCCCAACTCTCCAGCCTGTCCAGGTCCCACTGGATGGCAGCACGGCCTTCTGGCGTGTCAGCCACTCCTCCCAGTTTGGTGTCATCAGCAAACTCGCTGATAGTTCATCTACTCCCTCATCCAATTCACTGATGAATATATTGAATTATACTGTGCCCAGTACTGATCCCCGAGGGACTCCAGTAGATACAGGCCTGTAATTACCATGCAGTGATTAGTTGTGTCACTGCAAGGGGAGAGATCAAAGAATTGCCTGTTGAGAGAAGTCTACACATGAGAATGCTCTCTGATATCACATGTAATGGCAATTTCTGTGATTTTTTTTAAACTAAAAGTACAGATTCCATCACCTGATGAGAAATAAGCAAGTAGCTTTGTGTTTACTGCAGTGAGCTGATGTGATGTCGCTGTGGGCTGACTATGCCTTGCACTGATCTTACTAGGAAGAAGATTTTCAAGAAATGATTAAATCTGCCCACGTGATGGAGAGCCAGTACGGCCACCTTTTCGATAAGGTGATAGTCAACGATGACCTCGCTACGGCTTACAGTGAGCTTAAAACAACTTTCGACAGGTTGGAGACGGAGACCTTCTGGGTTCCCATCAGCTGGCTACATTCATAACGTTTTAAACAGACACATCTGCTGTTGTCTCAGCATCTAAATATGGGGCATGGTTAGGCTTGACTCGATGGCCGTTTTCTTAGTAGGAAGGCTTTCTCACTCTGCCTGCGCAGCAGGTACACTCTACATACGCTTGGGACTGGTCTCGTTTTCCTGTGTCTTCAATCCTCCTGCCCACGATTTTGGGGCAGATCAGTCAGATTAAGCTGAAGTCTTGCTATGCTCCATAACGTGAGCTAATACTAGTGTAACAAAACTGCCAAGCACCTCTTTATCACCACCTGTGTATGTCCAAGGTAAGCTTTTATAACGGAGAGTTTGCAGAAGATACTAATGAATGCTGGAGATCAGCACTGTGATGGTTTTAAGCATAACTGCTCCCATAAAGAGCACATCAGCACTTGGAAGTTATTACCCCATAAGTACTTGAGAGACCTGAAACAGGCAAAAGTGACCAACATTTTTATGAGGAAGACATTGTAGTTTTAATTGCGTATCAAGATAAGTGTTTTTACTTTTCTAGGTGTGAACCTTGTCTTATATGTACAGAGTGATCTTAGTATTCCTTAGCACTTAGGTAGTCATGGAAAGAAAGAAGTATTCAGTGGCTTAATTGTGAAATTCTCTGCTGTGAGCGTGCATGGATTGAAAATATCTTCACGCATGCTTTGTGGCACAACAAGGAAAACTCACGGGAGTACTTATTTAAATAGGGGGAAATGTGAGTTATTGTGTATATAACTTCAAAGTCTTTGGGGTTAATCTTCTGTAAAATCAGTGGCAAAGTGATATGAATAGCAACAAAGTAGAGAGTAACTTTTTTTTTTTTGCCTTTAAATTGATTTAAAACATTTTTGGCATCGTTTAAACCAGTTTTCCCATCAGAAATTTTCAAACAATCGGTGAGGAAACTTTGGAGATCATGGAAGCACTTGCAAGTGATTAATTATTAATTTTTTTTATCGTTTGGTGCATAGTGATACTTTGTAGTAGTGTAACAACTATTTTATCTCTACCCAAATATAAAACAACGCCGTAGACTTCACTGTAAAAAGTATCCTTGTCACTGGTCAGACACAGTTGGAGACCTCATTTTAAAATTTGATGTGGCGGTGTCAGCAAATGTATATTAGATGATGTATTTTTAATATAGATAATTTGGTATTTTTCTTTATTTACTACTGATGTGCAGGAAATGAGTACATCTGTAAAGACCAAGTAACACCTGTGTGTTGTGTTGTGAATGTGTCTTGTACGTACAGAATGTGTATAGCAACCTGCTGACTTCAGGTCATCCCATCCCATCTGTGGCACTCAAACAGGAAACCGTTATTTCATGTTAATCTGTAAAGAGAATGTAGCTGTCTTGTTTAAAGAAAAAATAATTTAGTGAAACTTTATATATTTATGAAGGGGCTGAAAAGGGACGTTAAGTTTTTCAATTTCTTGTCAGTGTGATCATTTACCAAGGAGATTACTGAGTCTGTAATTTGAAACACCGTCTCTGGAAATGGAGCTCAACATTCCATGTAAATATTTTATTTCAGTTCATACGCTGATAAAGCCATCAGATTTTGCAGTTTTATTCTAAATGTGTATTTAATGTGCGGGTCATTGCATTTGGCTTAGAGTCGTATAAAATAAATGAAATGCAAGCAACAACAGCAAAATCCCAAGGAGTCTGGAAATGTTTATGCAAGAGTTACAGATGTACTGGATCCCAGTACGGATACACGCTCTGTTTGAACAGCTAGAATGTAAGTTTTGTCAAATTTCACCATTTTCCTGGTGGACTTAAACTCTTTTTGTAACGTAAATAGAAATTTGTTGAGTAAATTAATTGCACGGAGATATGTGAGTTAAGGAAATGTTTTCTATTTTTTTTTAAGTACTGAAAATCAAGCTATTTTTCAGGGGATCTGGAATTCAGGGGGTCTGTTTGCCTTTGCCTGTGAAATGCCGAGAGTCCTTGCTGTCATTTGCAACCAGCCCAAACTGAGAGGGCACTTGGCACCTCTCAGGATCTGGCTGTTTCCAACAAGAGGGGCTTTAGTCCTCACTGAAACACTCTTAACGCTGCTTCTGACCTGGGCTGTCTCACAACATTCGTGTTCAATAATGCTCACGTAAGGGACCTGCTTTTCTCCTTAAGAAATAGACGCTAGAATAATCTGCAAGCTCCCTGTTAGAAACAGTTCTGGCTGTCCTGCAGGCTGTTTTTCCTTTTGAAATTAATGTAATTCCCATTCCTGGGCCAGTGTGGTCTAGGAGGACCTTCCACAACAGGTTTGCTGTGCTGGGCAGCAGTAAGCAGCGCTCACAGAGACACTGACCCTCTGATCCTCAGCACAGTCCTGGCAGGAGTTTTCTAGACAAATGGCTGCCTGCCCCGTCTCCGAGCCAGGAGCTAATTCCTGAACTGTAACACCTGCAAAAAGAAAGGGAATCACAGAAACACAAATCCCACTAGCAGAGTAAAATGTGCACAGTCTTTGAGGAGTGAGAAATAGTTTTAATTAAATTACTAGATTGCTCTTGAAAATCAACGTTATTGCAGTGTAAGCAAAAAAAAAACCACAAATCAACAACCCAGATCAAAGCCACTGGCCTCCGTGAGGTGGGCAGGGATGGCAACAGGTCAGGGCAGCAAAATGTCTTACTTAGCCCAACAGTTTCAACAGGACAGGAGCCAAGAGCCTGATTATCGCGATGGACCCTGAGCCCGTGATGCTGAACTGTTCTGGGATACCAAGGGGGGTGGGGGGGATTGTTCCTTTGACTCCTAAGAATTTGGGAACGAAGACGACTAAACATGTTTCCAATATTCCACATGTTCAAGTTGTGCTGTGTGGGTTTTTAGAGAACTGTATGTTTTGACAGTCAAGTCCAGATGTTTTTATTGTGTTTTAGCTGTTTGCCATAGTCATACAAATGATAACATTTTTTAATATTGCACCAAGCTCTATACTTGAATTTGCCATCAGGTCCTTGGTTGATGTCTTACCTGAAATCTGATCTTACCTTCTTATGCAAAACAATAAATTATTGATATATCACTGAAAGTGGGTTTTTTATTTATTGTAAATTGCACCATATCATGTAGGATTAATGACTTTAAAAGGTAAAATGCCTAAGGAATTAAGTTCTTTCATAGGCTTCTCTATTAACTTGGGATCTCCAGTAATCTTTAAATGAAAAAAGAAAGCAACTTTGAACAAGGACTAAAATTATTAATTTTTCACTTTGTTGCCGAATTCTCCTTCAAAATAGATGCTTACCCTTTCCTACAACCCACCTCAAAATAAGCCTTTTTCTTTCAGAGAGAGAAAGCTTAAGTCAGTGGGTCCAATGGAGACATGAGCTCACCTGGGCTCGCAGAGTGCTTGGAGAGTTACCCGAGTCCTCGACTCTGAGTGTTTCTTGGGAGGTTGTGTGCCTTTGCAGGACTCGAAGAAAATGATGCTTAAACTAAGTTACTTTATGCATTATATTATGTCTTTTCCAGAAAAAGAACCTAACACGTGCTAGGATTAGAGAGAGGACTTTTAAGCCCCTTCTGTTTTGTTTCAGTGCAGTATTCTGCACTTCCCACATGAACTTTGGTACAGGGTTCTATTCTGCTTGGTGATTTTTTTCCCCGGTAAAGCTCATATTTAATTTTTGTGAGATTGTTTCAAAGCATGAATAATTTTTCAGAGATTTAAAGTTATATTCTAAGTCTACTTTTGCTGCTGCAGTATCTACAGTCATTGCCCCACTGGATTAAGAGTTTTCTGTGTATCAATGCATAAAATCATTCGTACTTGCAATTTGCCTAAGATTCTTTTGCTCTCAAAGTCATTAAGTATTTATCCTATATTACCGTGATTAATGTATGATACCAAGCATTCAACGGAAAAATGTCTGAACACAAAGGAACCCAGTGGGTGTATTTGTTGCTTAAGAATTCTGGTGCTAGATAATGGTTAAAGGTTTCAGCAGAAACATACACAAAACCATTTGGAAACAGTTAAAGTCTGGTCTTAAATTTTGTCTCATGTTAAATGACAGTACAAATGAGAGAATTTAGAATTCTAGACAGCTGGAGACTTTTTCCCTCCTGGTATCTGTGTCTGAAATACAAGTTGGATATTTGGAAGACTCTATGGAATGATTTTACATCTCTATAATAAAATGCAATGGTATTTGGTGTAGCTGACATCCAACATTTTAACAGAAGGTAAATCCTTGTGATTACTGAGACATTGGTTTTGCTTCTATTTTAGTTGTACACATATGTCTGTTTAAACAAGGTTTTAAAGACTTCGTGACACAAAGCTGCCAGCTACACATTTCAATACATGAATGAAGAAAAACATTTTCAGGATTTCCAAAAGGCCTCAAATGGCACAAACAGTATTTGAAAATGTCTTGATAAGAAATACAGATAGAAAATTAGGTCATAATTTCTTTGCTAACTATTTATTCTTTTCAGTAGTCACGTTAATATTCACTACTCGAATATTATGCTAAAAAAACCCAGAAGATATGCTATAATTTTCCTCAAATGCAATTTAGATTTGTGGTTTAACAAAGATGTTAGAAGCCAAAAGATGTTAGTAAAGCTGAAAGTGTTGGCATTATGGGGAGTTGAAATGCAGTACCCAGAAGGAGTGCTCCATGTCCTGGTCCTGTTGGCAAAGCTGGCGCTTGCTTCCAATTGTGTTATGTTCTACAGCAAGAGTACAGAGATCACAGCTTTAACACAAACCTGCCAAACTGGGTTTAATCATTGGCAATTTAATTCCTCTGGTGTTTTTTCCTCTTGGCCCTTGTACCTCCTTAGTTCAGCAATCTCAGTCATACGAGGGGGGAACGGGACAATGGTACCATTTTGAAAAACACTGAGACACCAAGAATTTGATACAAGGACCTTTTTTTATTTCCCTCCCAGTGGACACTAGAGATGGTACGTTTCTGAAACAGAGGTGAAGAGCTACTGTTTGATCCAGATGAGGAAGCGCACGAGCAGCATTTTGTCCCATGAAAACAGAATTGCTCTGGGAGGTCCCTGGGGCCTGTTTGATAGAAGAGCAGCACGTGATATAAAAAGCCAGTAATTTCCATTTTTATGCAGCCAGTGTTGGCTTCAGGACTTCCTGTTTGAGAAAATGACAGCTGGGGGCAGTTCTGCTTGTTTTGTGTGTGACCCCTGAACATTTCATGGTGTGTGTGTGTCCCCTTTCCTAGCTACACATTACGGGTTTATTCTTCAGAAATTATTTTCCCCTGAAACTGGGCTAGGTTTTAAGTGCTGGCAGTAGCCAGGTCTCATGAACAAGGCACACATTTATGACAGTGAAATTGCAGAGATAGGAACATGAGTTGAAACCACTCCATAGTGTATCTGGCCCCTCTCGTATTTTAGTCTTTCCGAGGGCTTTGCATACCAGGGATGGGTTATGTTTCCCCATTAAATCTACTTTGATGCCGCTTCTGGAGCCCTGCTCCCAAATACAGGCTGGCCTCTGTTCGGCAGCGTATGAACAAGGAACAAAGATGTCATCCCAGGTTCAGAGACGTTCATTAGAACAATGAGAAGGGTGGCACACCAGTGCAGACCAGCATGAAGGTGCAAAGAGATCCAGTGAGTACGACTCTTACTAACAGACACCAAAGGCTGTGCTGGCATAACAGGGCACCGGGTCTGGGATTCAGCATCTCACGGGAGGATCAGGTGTTTAGGGGGCTTCCTGGCAGGGCTTCAGCTTGTGCTGGGCAGTGCCCAAGCACAGCTGAGAGGTGGCAGAAGGTTGGTCCTAGCAGCCATGGAGCCAGCAGGCGGGAGTTTAGCTGAGCAGGCATGAGCTGTGCTCTGCCTCTCAGCCGGTCTCAGCCCGTTCTGCTGACTGCCGCAGATGGAGACAGGGTGTCCAAAGTGCCATCTGCAGTCCTGGCTGCTATTGATTGTGAGGCACAAAAGGAGTCTTTCTGTTTGCTGGGTTTTTTTGTTGTTGAAGACTGGCCTGCAAGCTTTGCTGTTGGTGGTGCTATCTGGATAGTATGAAAGAGCAGCCTCAGTTATTGGCCCTGCTGGGGTATTATTCCAGATGTTTTTCTTTACGCAGCTGTTAAGCAGGAAGTAGACCAAAAACCAAAGATTGATTTGAACCATTGTTTTGTCAAAAAACAGAACTGAACCTGAATTATTGTCTTCTGTTGACTTCATTGAATTCATATCATCATTGACCACAGCTGGATCCAACCTCAACTCAAACCAAACTGAAAAAAGCACAGACTCTGACCATGCTTTGGAATAGGTGAGATCTGGAAAGCCAAGAGTCTGCATCTTGTAATGAGTGCAGCTAATATTACCTTTATGCCAATAGCAACTTTGTATTTATTGTGCATGTGTGGAGAGATATATTTATATTTATGTATTTATCAAATGCTGTAGTGTATACCAATTTATTGCAATGGAAAAAAGCAGGTTTACAAGCACCTTCTTGCTTAATTGGAAGATTAATGACAGATTAAAGTCTACTGATAATACCAAAGTTTTAACAAATAGATCCATAGTTCTACTCGGGCAGGACTCACATATATCAGGAAGCTTAGAATTTTACATTTCAAATACACAGTTTTGCGTCTATTGTGTGAAACTCCAAAGAGCTTGATTGAATGCAGACTACAAACTTGTTCACTACAAACTCAGTTAAACATGAAATCTTACTGGGATTACCTTAATTGTTCCCTAAATGAAAAGGCTGCTTTGTACATAGGCTATAATTTTATGCCTGCCAGATAAAGAAATGTGAACCTGTCAGGAGACACAGGAATTTGTCTGTGTAGGAGTATCACTGGGCCAACTGTCTTGCCTTTTATGCGATACTGTGGTGTAAAACACCACTCCACTGGTTTCGTTTTACAGAAAATAGCCTCTGTGGTGGCATCCTGTGGGAACTGAAGTATCAAGTTCTATTTTCCTTTCAAAAGTCCAACTACATATGTACCCTGCTTCGGAAACTGCGCTCTCCATGACTGTCAGCCAGCCGCACGGGCTGGGGGATGCTGTGGCACGGCAGGGGAGCTACAGGAGACCAATTCCAAGTAAAGCAGGAGGTGCCACCCTCTGCCACAGTAGAGACTGCCAGAGGTAACACCACAGTGTTTGAAATGAGAGATGCTATTTATGATAAGATTATACACTAACTTAGTAAAAGAGGAAAATACAGTTTATGTGACAATTCCGATTATCAGACACTATTATTCTAACTGCAAACTCTTATATTTCTCTTTTGGCTTCCCTACTGCCTGCTTGAAAACAAGAGTTGCAGGAATTAAAGCCTTCACTCTTTATAGAAATATAACTGTAAAAGATGTGAATGTGGAGTTCCTATCTTCCAAAGACCAAGCAAATGAGGACAAAATTTCTGCAACTGTTCTCAAGTGACTGATTCTGTTTAATCTTGTTTCCTTTCTTCCTAACCAGTCTTGTCAAAAGCTTCTCCATGTCAGGGGCCAATAGTTCAGCAGGGGTGATGTGGAGCAGACAAGGAGAGGCTGGCCAGGAATGACTGGAAGGGAGAAGCTGGGGCACTGCTGGGCTCTGGACCACAGTGCAGTCTGCAACCCTGGCACAAAAGTGAGCAACCTATGGGGGCAAACAGCATGGGAAGATGATTTAAGCAGCAAGGAGTCATCTTAAATATGAGAAGAAGCAATCTCCACCCCTGTGCCCTTCACTTACAAGCATTTATCAGGGAGAAGTGAAGTTACCCTCATCACCATGTAAAGGACTTCGCATGTGCACTTCATTATGGCAGACTCTGCACATGGGTTCCCTTCACAGTGTCATGGCCTCGAACATAGCTTTTGACTTTGTTGTCTCCAGAAGTCCTCTTCGCAAAAGTAGTATTAAAACTTCTCTACTCTTAGAATCTGTTCAAGTCCAACAAGTCCTGAGAAGTGCGTGGTTGAAGTGTCTACGTATCACTGACAGAGTGGGTGCATTCTTAATCCTGAGCCTCCCTCACGTCCACCTACTTTGTACCAGAGGGATAGTGGTGGCTGGTATTATCTCCACTACTTCTGGCAAACTGCGATGCATTTACACACTTGGTGTTTGTTATTGTCCTTGCAATCGCAGTTAAGTACCTCCAGTGAGACACTTTGCTCCGATTTTCTGCAGGAACTCCTGGATCACTCCCAGCTGTCAGAAAATCTAAGTGGAAAACACGAGAGACTGGATTCTCTACATGTGAGCAGGCATCGCAGGGAGGCAGCGCTGCTGCTCTGCTCCCCGCACAGCTCCCTGTAGCAGTGGTTACTTGGCTTGGGCTCACTAGCGTCGAGGAAAATCCATGTGGATCCTCATGGTTCCAGCGCTCAGGATTGATGATTCTTCCTTCTCTTTTAGCACCTTGTGAATAACTTGGAATTTTTTCCTGCAAATGCAGCTCCCTCTCTCTCTGGTAAATTGCCTCATTTTGTGCAGTTGGAAAGTACTTAGGCTGGATTGCTTTGCTATTAGTACCTAACGGCTGCTGCTGCTTTCTGTATTATGTGTACGGGAGAAGTATGACATCTCAGCAGAGAGTGGACACCACTGCAGTCCCCAACCTGGGCGACAGTAGAACTCTTCCTCTAGCCAGCCTCAAGTGACTTCCACCCGCACCACTGCAAAACACGGGATTGCTCATGCAGTTAAACAGGGTGGCACAGACGAGGTGGCGGTGAATAAACAAGTGGTGCTGGTGAAGTTGGTAGAACAGTTTCATTTTGATTTTTAACAGTACCGGGGTTTTACTGATTTTGTTTTGTCTGTCTGTGCCTGGGAAATTAGGAATGCCTTTGCTCAGAAGACCTTGTAATCTAATGCCAGGTCTTGCTGACTTTCACTGTCGAGCTTTAGTGCCTCATTTCATGTGTGGTCCCTTTGACTTCAATAACACCCCTGACAATGGGGTTGGCAGCTCTTACTCTGGAATCGAGTTGATGACTTCTCTGGGCTCAGGGTCTGGCCTGGAGATGAGATGCGATCAGCAAAGATGATAAATACTTCCATGAGTGATCATATATGTATGAGCTGTCTTTGGATTGATATCTGATATTCATATCTGGGTGTGAATTTCAACACGAATGCATCTAAGTCCTGTCAAGGACATGATAGTAAATATGTATTGCTGATAAATCTACCGACTCCTTGTCTAAATTATTTGATTCGAATCACAGGACTGTGTTAGGCTGGCAGGCCCTTTGCTGCTCAGCTGTTCATCCAGGATTTCAATACTTTTACACCTACAATATGTTCCTGAGAAATCTTCTCACACACTTTTCAGTATTTTCCCAATTGCTCTCAAAACGGAGCCAGCAATTCGTCTCTGTCACTTTAAGCAACTATTACTGAAATCCCTAAAACAGTGTTTGAGCATAATTAACCTTAATTAACCTTCAGCCTTAAAAGATTTTCTAGTGTTGACCAGCAGGCCTATAAAGTGCCAGTCACACATCTTTAAACTGGGAGCTGTGCAGCAGTGAGCAAACCCATATAAAGCGTGCTCTGTCTGCTTTGCTGATCTCAGCTCCAGCAAAGGCACAGCGCTGTGGATTTCAACTTGTAAACGGCCTATCTTGTTTTTTCGTTATTATATTTCCGTGTAATACTTTCCAAACTCTGTTTTATTGTATTCCACAGTTAAAAAGCCACCTGGATATTCCTTTCTACTCTTTTTCTGAAACTATCTCTAAGCCTTTTTGCATGTTTTTGTAATGTGTAAGACAGACTCAGACGACAGAGGTTTCAGAAGACTTGTGCAGCTGGTAGCTTTTTGATGATTTCATTTCACAATTCTTTTGGAATAAATGTGGGTACTAAGGAGAACAATGAGTAAAATGTCAGTTGTGCTAAATATAAAAGTGGTCTGTTTTAGAAAAATATTAACACTTTTGTCGTTTCAGTTACACCTGTGCATCATTCTACTGTAGCAGAGTAAAAAATTAGGGTCTAACAGATGTAAGGTAAGTCCACAAATAGGGTGAACCAAGGAAATATCATAAATCCTTTATATTAGAACATTTTGTGAATGTTTTAAAGACTAGCAGATGAGAATATGTCCAGGTGTTCTTTGAACCCTACGAGGTGATTAAAGTGAACAGTAAAAAGCTAAAGTGACAGTACTGAAGTACATGAAGATACCTGCACGGCATTGGGATTTGCACAAAAGGAACAGCAGGTTGATGGGACTGGCAAGACTGCTGTGCGTGGGAAATAAGGGGGATGAATATTTCCAGCTTTCTCCAAGTGAGAGAACTGGTTGTGGGGAATCTCTGTAAAAGTCTTCTTCTACCAGACGTAAAAAAATATTTATTTATTTATCTGAAGTGAAACACTCACTGCTCTGCTGAAAGAAAAATGAGAGACATGACGAGTTGCAAGAGTATAGCCAGTTATGAGCAGCATCTTGGGTCTTCATGAAACAGTGAAATACTGAGTGCTAGAAGAGGATAATCAGTTTTATGCATTTTTAAATTAATACGAAATGCTACTCTCCCACTTTTGCTGTACAGCCGGGGTTTTAGAATGTCAAGAAAGTATTTGACATTTACAAGAGCCTGCAGGCACTAATACAAATCATTTTTATCCATTTTAAGCACCACACTGAGTGAATTGTTGGCTCTGTGCAATTAGTCTCTGTGCTTCTTGACAACAGAACCACAGATTATCATGAATTCTATTAATAATGTAAGGTGGAAGCTCTGTTCTCCAAGTCTGTTATTTTACTTCTAGAAAAACATCTAATTTCTTACAAATTTAATATAAATAGGCCAGCTGACAAGTATCCCAAAAGAACAGAATATGCTCAGAATAATGAGATTTGAACTGACATATTTTTGGAGAAAAAAAAAAGAAAAAAACCCAAAGTTATACAAGCTGTATTTGTCTGAAAGTTTAAAAATAGGAGCCTTTGTCATTATATGGCAGAGAGGCTAGGTTGAGTCATGATTGATGTCACTTGAAAGAACACTTTAAGCTTAGAAAATGACATCAGAATCATCAGAATTTAGTGAGATTTAGAGCAGTTCCTGAAGCCAGGGTGCTGGGGATTCTGGAAGATACTTTGTGGATGATACACAGCGTGCTGCCAGACATCATCTGAGCGGAGGCCAGCAGCTACGGTACTTTGAGATTACATTTATAAATGATGGGTATCATTTGTTTTAATAACATTCATTTTTAGTTAAATGCCTGTTTTGAACTGTTTTCAGTTTTTCAGCTTTGGCGCAACCCCCTGTTTGAGGCTCAAGAGCCTGTCATTGCCCAACCTCTCCCCTTGCTCACTGACATGGTGAGTTTCCAAAAGCAGTCAGGAGCGCTTTCCTTGCTACCACAAGTCTGCAAATACGGCGGGGTGTCTTTCCATTTACTCTTCTCCGGTTTTAGTGCTCAATTCCTGCTGACTTTACTACTGAGAGTTTATAAGTCGGACTGTAACAGTACGTACGTATGTTAGACATATTTCTTTTAGATCCCAGGCTAAAACTAAACTTCATCTGTCTGCTACCTCTCGTGTTAAAATGGAAGTAACAAAACAGAAAAGGCGCTTGGATTTCTCTTTATTAAAGATAACCAATAAATCGTGTGGAGCTGGCTGTGGTCTAGGTCACGGAGAGGCTGTGCGGAGCTTTTGCTCTGCGAAGTAGCGAACCTCCTCTTTGGAATAGTTTCTCACATTTCTCCTTTGATTTTCCACTCACAGTAATTCTTAGCTCCTTAAAGTAATTTCAGTGTAAAAATAATATATTTCATGTAAGTGCACAATGCTACTTTCGATTTGGTTAGATCTGTTTTGCTCTTAAATAGTTTTAAGTGTAAAGAGAAAGTAAACTTCAAATCACATTTCTAAGAGGTAGACTTGTACTTACTGCAGTTAGAAGCAGCATCTTTTGTTCCTAAAAATGATAGATGTTAGTGTAAAAAGGAGTTGTACAGTTGCTTGGCTACATGCCTTTGACAATACTTTACGCATAATCGGTTTTCATAATAAAATGAGTTCATTCCAGGAAAAGAAAAAGTTCATCACGCAAGCAACTCCTCAAGTAAAGCATGTTTGTTAGCTAATAACTGCTGTTATCTGCCATTTAGATTTGCACATTGTGCGCCTTCCTGTTCTGTTTGAAGAGCTAAGCAGTGGATGAATTATTCTCGGTATTCCTGATTTTTACTTCAAGCCAATAAACACCTGTGTGCAAGTGGCCTGACGGAGCTGTTCCATGAAACATCTGGGCGTGCTCCAGCCCTGGGGCTACTGAGGTTCAAAACAGTCTTCCCTAATCCTGCCCCTCATTGCTGCTGCCGTCTGGGGCCTGATTAAACCCAGGGACTGGATCAGGAATCCTGACACTCTCGTGCACCCAAGTCTCTTGGTGGCAGAAGAAGCAGACAAAGGGACAAGGACTCTGGTGGATTACGTGAGTGGTGAGGGTGAGGGAACTGTGTGTGATTCCTTTGGAAGCACAGTTTTCCGTGGGTCTTCTGTGTTATGTAGCGCACAGAAAAGACCTGCGCCGGAGGATGAATCATTGCGTAGTAAAAGCGAACGTGCTCTGCGGAATCTGTACTTTCTTTGTTGCAGCCGTTGGAAGTACGTAGTGAATGAAGCAGACAACTGTAGAGAACATGTTTTCATGATTACGGCTTGAGTGCAGCCAGCCCTGGGGAACTGAACTGTATCCCTGCCTTTGCCACAGATTTCCGGTGTGATACTAGTCCCTTTGCACATGTGGTTGTTAATCGTGTTTTTCTTGGTGCTGGGAACAGCGGAGTGTAATTTGTAGAAGTGCTGAGCACTTGCAACTGCAAGCTGTAGGCAGCGGGAGCTGTGCTGTGAGTGTAAGCGCTGCTTCGTAATGAATACTGAGAACACAGGCATCGTGCATCTCAATGAGGCAGTCAAGAAAAGCGGAGGCAAGGGATTACAAAGATCAGTCTCCGTGAGTTCAGTCTTTATGGCTGGAAAACAGCTTGAAGGGGCTTGTCCATCTTAAACTTGTCCTTCCTTGTGCCTGAAAGAACAGCAAATTTCAAGCTAAATAAAAATGCAGTGTTTGTGAACAGTTGCTGAGTTTAAGATACTTCTGCTAATCTGAGAATTAGTAAAGTTACTGTTTAGCACTTACCTGTCTTTCAGCTGTCTTGGTTTTTTTATCTGCTCAAATGAAGATATTATTGTACCAATGAACAGTCAGTCACTGAAGAATCTACTACACTAATAAAGCAATGTTGTGAGTACATGGATGTTTTTACTGACTTTATGCAAAGCAATTGTTAGGGATGCAATAGCCTCTGTATATTTTCCCAGTCTTAACATTTTACAGCAAAAAGATACCACTTTAAAAATATTACACTGCTCTGTTGGTAAAAGTTGAGAAAGACATGCAAGACACTTTGTGGGAAGATACTTCTTGAAGTGAAGAGCTACTCTTCTGCTTAGTCTCAAAATAAACCATTATGGTTTATGTAATGTGGTGTATCATATAAAAAATTTCATGAAAAACATGCATAGTATATAAATACACAGCTATCCTTATATCAAGATGGGCAAAGCAAAATAATAAGTAGGTTTCATATGAGAAATGGAACAATGAGAACAGGAAAGCACATAACTTCGCAGATTTCTGCAGCATAAATAGCTTTGTCAGCTTAAATATACTTTGTCGTTCCTTGATGCTGTGATTCAATGCCAAGGAGAATTATGATTTTTTTTAAATGCCTTTTTTTTAGCATGTTTACCTTATTTTATTAGAAAACTCTTCTATTTCCCTGTTAATTAATGACAGCTTTCTAAAACGTTGCATTTGGAAGAGTCCAATTAATGTAACTAAAAGAGGTACACTCAGTTCTACCAGGGGTGTTAATTACATAGGTGTCTAGAAAATTACAGGATTTTTTTTTACCGTAGTAATCGCAAACACATACTAAAATGGAAAACCAATTATTTTCTAAATTTTGTTTATTTGACATGTAGCCTATATTTTTGTTGGAACACAGAGTCATGCACACAGGATGCACACAAGGCACCAAAAGTGGAATTCAGGCAATCCAAATCCACAAAAGCGATTCAGAAAACCTCTGCTTTACTGACTGTAAAATCTGAATTCACTTGGCTCCGTTGTTTTGGTTCTGTCAGTCTCCTAAGTGCCAAAGCTTAGGTTTCTGTCAGTACAGCGAACCCTGAACTTGCAGTCACAGCTTCTTTTAACCCCATCAGAAGACAAGTCTGCACTTGGTCCCCTGAGTTCCTGGGTTCACTTCAACCCAGGTGCCCTGAGCACACCTACCATTTACTGACACCACTGCCTGCTTCCAGGAGGGATCTCACCCATGTTCTGGGCTCATGGCTACTTGGTGAATGCCTGTGAAATTATGGCATTATCTAGTTAAGTGGTGAGTTACAGAGGACTCGGGTTCCTGCACGCTTCAGAGTCACTGCCTTACTGGTTTAAGCTTCAGCCTGTTTTATAGCAGGGAAGCCAATCGAATAGGGACTGTGGCTCCATGAGGTGACCTGGGAGAGCACCTCAGAGCCCTGCACCCTCACGGGCAACCCCTAGGCTCCCTAGAGGAGTTGTGGGGCTCAGAAACACCCCTGCGCTCAGCATTCCTGTTTGGCAGACTGAAGAGCTGAGCACAGCTTTTCGGTGTGTGCATGTAGGCGCCTTCACATAATCAGCAAGCAGAAAAATGTTTTGAGATTCATTTGAATATGGTCTGCTCTTCGTTTCAAGCACAACACATAAAAGTTTCACCAAAAGTGGAGAGGAAAAAAAATCACCAGATATCTTTTACTGTTATCAGTATGGCAGACAACACCGAGAATTTTTCATTACTGTATTATGCTCCTATATAGGATAAAATTAAGCTGAATTTAATTGTAAAGTCTGAGTACAGTGAGATTGCAAATTATTTCCTTGCCCCCCCTCCCCGTCCCTGAAGATTCTATTCAATCCTTCACCATTTGGAGTATTTAATTCCAGTTTTGCTTACTTTAAACTGAATGGAATTTTTGTACCAAATTAGGACAGCTAAGTCCTTCCACGCAGAAAACTACTGATCTCACTGGATATTTTTCTGTCATGGTGCCAAACCATACAGCAATCATGCTGAGGATATGGATGGAAGAAAGGTTGCTCTGCAGAGTAATTCCATATAGGAATCACTATTGATTACAGAGAGGATACTTTATGGGTAGTGGTAAATTATGAGGTTTCTCTTGTAAGTGAGAACATTGATTTACATGAGTAATGCAAAGGCTCACACGTAAGCTGAACTCTAACTGTCAGCTGTAACATGTCTATTTATACCACAGATCTGTGCTTAGCCACTTATATTTAATTATAATCAGTTGCGGTGCCTCCATTTTCTGTGTTTACTCAGAGAATCACGTTTCTCAAGCCTAATACAATGACAGTTATACTGTAGTTATTTGAAGACATGGTTAGTTGTACATTCTGCATGTATCTGAGGACAGAGTTTCTGGAGAAGAAAGGATGGGGACGATTCGTCGGTCCTTCCTTACATAAATAAAATTTCACACACATCAATTCCAGTCAGGGCATTTCTGTGCTGCACAACACAGTGCTGTGCAGGGGTAGCCAAAGCAGCTCAAAAGGAGCCAGCTTGGGTAACTGGAAGCAGTTTAACCACATTGCTTAATGCTGCACGCTGTCTAATTTACCCTGGGTTTTAGCAAAATAAATTAGCTTTGGCAAAGCACTGCACAAGTAGGCTAGTCTGCTTCCAATCCATGGGCCAGTTTTGGCACAAATTTGTATGTCATACTTATTGTGCAGTATAGAATATCTAGCAGGAGATGCAAAGGACTGCTTGCATAGAAATTTGCAGATTTAGTGGTGCTACTGAACCAAAATATTAAAAAAATAAAGTACTGCTCTAAATGAATCACTAAAGCATTTTGGGCTTACCATGCTTACATATGCTGGTATGCACTTGACAGCAGAAGCGAACTGCTAATTGGTAGTAGCATCGTAAGCCTAATTGCTTCTGACCCCTAGCACACAAAGACCATCCTTATTTCCAGTGTGGAAGGCTTTACCAAAATCAAAATAAATCACAAATCTTTTACATTGAACTCTCAGCAGAAAAATGTCATTAATATAAGCAAACTATGTTTTAGAATGTCATGGGTACTAGATTTTTTGAACGAGTCTGGTAAAATCAAGTTTAACTGTTTGCTGTCTGAGAGTATGGCTGATGGACCAAATTTTTTCTCCTATGAAATCGATGACAGAAATCCATTGATGACGAGTGGAGCAGATACTAAAGTCTTGCCAGGTATGATTTTCCAGTAGGGACAGAATCTTCCATCTCTGGCATCTTATTTTAAACTAGCCTGTAGGACAGTCTTTTGGCATCACAATCGGCAACCTTTCAATACCAAAGCAATAAATGGTAACTTGATATTTCGGGAAAAATTATGTTCAAACTATTCAGTGTTATTCTTCCCAAGTCTAAGCAGAGCACATGTGCATGCATTTTTAAAAAGTGGCCTGCTTCCTCCCCCGAATTTGACATTCAGAGTTAAAGGCTTGCTCTTGTAATAAACTGAAATACTAATTTATGCATATATTGGATGCAAAAAGAACAGAGGCTTTTAAAAAAATAGTTTTAATCTCTCCCTCTGCTTGAGCTAAAAGATTAATGAAGATATAACAGCCAGATGCAACTTTCTACAATAACTAGCTACCAAAATGTGGGAGAGCTTCAGATCCTCTTGAACAACCTTAATGATTATAAATTTCAACTGAAAGGCTTGATTTTATGTAGCTATTACCAGAAGATGAAGTGGAAAAAATCAAAGGAAAAATGTACCCATATGGAGGAGTCTAATATCTATGGCACAGACCTTGAGAATAATACCAGAAAATTGGCTGAATTAACTGCATCAGAATGTACACTATGCAAGAAGACATGTATATGTAACACGCAGTTCAGCTTCTTTCAATAAAAATAATGCTGATAAAAAGGCAACTTTTGTCTCTAATTTGAAGTTTTACTGTAACTGGATTTGGAATTGAGCTATAATCCCTATTCTCATCCACGCAGGACTTCTTTTTCATCCAAGTTGAGTGAAGACGTCAGTATCATGAAAAATATTCTCTGGACTTGAAGGAGAGTTGCTTTTTTATTGTGTTGTGTTTAATAGCTCACACAGTACAATCACTATGAAACTGAAATTTAGAGAAATAAATTATTTTTCTACCGTGCACTGGATTAGTGCTTGACATTGCAACATCCAACTATTGCTCCATATTAATTTAACAGCCAGTTGCTGCTCAGATCCTGTAGCAATTTGGCTTTATTCTGATCTCCACTCCTCGCGCAATTTCACATTTTCCCATATAATATTACCGTACCACCATAAATGATAGAAGCAGTCTCTTCAAAACTAGTGATTGCTCCAAGGTGCTTGAATTTCTGCCTTAAAATGACCTACAAAGAAGAGAAAACGCCCTGATGTCAATCTTGGCTTTCCTTCTGATTATATAAGGGAGGGAAAATGATTTGGGGTTTTTTTTATTATTTTTTTTATGTTACTTTTCATAAAAACCATGTGGGGAATTGCCCATAATGACTATTGGTTATTGCCGAAGTAGTGAAATATGGCCATCATAGTAATAACTGGAAGCTGAATATCTGAAAAGGATTTTAAATTCTCTTTAACTATGTAGTGTCTTTTGCGTGTTTTGTATTAGCACCTACTGTGAGAATCCAGTCTTCAGGAAACAGCCAAACTCTCTTTCCTGATTAATATCACCGAGTTACAGTCCAAAATACTTTCCACCAATACCTCTCATTTTTCCTCTAGGAAAAGTAATCCATAAATGGAGGCTACTTACAACGTTCTATTTCTAATTTTAAAACACTCTCCCTTTCACACTCCCACCTCAAAACAAACAGCTCAATCCTTTCTCCCTCTTTCTCCTTAAAAAAGGAGGCAATGTTTTGAAACCACTAGGAGAGCAAAAGGCATTTAGGTATCTCAGTAGCACTCACTTGCAAAGGGTTTATGTTTGAAAGCTAAAAATGCCGTCTTCAATCCCAGTACAAGACACACTGGTCTGCAGTATTACTTTTAATATTGAGTTATTTCTAATGTCTAGCACCACAAGCTAAACATGAAACCAACAATAGCTGTAGCTGGCAATTTTTCTTCCTACATTTTAGAATAATTCTCCATTTTTTGTTTTCCTATCCAGAAGGTCAAAATCTTTTCTAAATTGCAAAGGTGAAAAGTGGTTCTGGATACCCCTGACTTAGAGTAAGATGATCTAATTTGCCCAGCTACCACTTTGTCTATTCAACTTGGTACACACAATTTTGGATATTCTGTTGTTTTTATTTTGCTTTGCTTTGGTTTAATTGAATCTTTACTACTTTGGAGAAAACATAATATTGTTGAAGTTCCATTAATTTTTATAATATAAATTAGAATGCCTGATTTACACAGAAGGCTTAAAAGCCTTCTGTGTCTCTCTGATGGTTGTATAGAACTGTGTTAACTCATAAAACTAATTCAACCAACCAATGAGCAAGTTTTAAGAGACATTATGAAGTTTCTATGAATGCTGATAGTATTAATGTGAGAGTAATTAACTAGTTCTAGAAAAAGCATTTTATATAAACATCAAAATGCATAGATATTCTTTCTCCCTGGAAGAATATAAGCAAAATATAGCTGTTTTATGCAGGGAAGAATCGATCAGAAATATAATCAGCTATTAATCCTTTCTGTGTGTAAGGGTTTGTATCAGTACATGACCAAATTTATGGAATCAATACTTGGATGACTCCTCCTGTAAAAGTCAACATTTTGAAACAATTCAGAATTTATTCATATACTCTAAATGACTTTACTCCAGAATAGCTTTCTCTGAAGCTTTCTCTTTGAGTGTTATTTTCCACATATATTTTAATAACAAAATTTCAAGTTGAAATATTGCATGAGTTGAGGTTGAAGATGCAGAAAGACAATGTAGGAATTAAAAAGAAAAACCCTTGAATGCCATTATCCCCCACTAAAGTATAACAAACCCAGGAAAAACAGCCTGAAAAGATATCCTGCACCTGATAACTTGACCTATGCCTTGTTCGGATGCTACAAAGAAAGCATATGAATGAATTTTCTGAGTCTTTCAAAATCAGAGCCTTCTAACCTGGTACTCCAAATATTATTATGACATATCACAGCTATCTGGTTATTACTTCATACTGATTATTTCTTCCAACTTATACTCAGAAATATTAAAAAAACCTGGGCAGTAGTAAGCAGAAATGAGCAAAAGGGGATAAACAACCACCTACAAAGAGAGGGAAGCACAGTCTAGTAACACAGTTCATATTCTGAAATATATTCTTTACAGATAAAAGCTTATTAAATCACATTCAGTCTTTGGATTGTAAACCATGATTCCCATCTGGAAGCCATTTCTAAAAGAGAACAGCAGAATCTCTGTTATTGTCATTGCTCGCAAAATAACTATCCAGATATTACTAATCTATAGCTTATTAACCAAAATATTGTCCTGCTTTATTTTCCTTCAAGACTTTTGAAGTAACTGTCTCTTTGCCAGACACCCATGCACAACTTTGCCTGCCTCTTTGTCCCTTGTGTTCAGTCCCATTGAAAAATAGGCTTCTCTGTTTTTTAATTTCTAGGGCCAAGACAATGTATTGCATAATGTCCAATCTTGGGAAAAACTCCCTTCAGATTATTTGGCATTTTTTGAAGTACATTTACTCAGAAAGAAAGAGGTAAGCAGGAGACCACAACACTAATACCAGAGACACGGTGAAAAAGGAGTGGTTGCTTTCTAGTGATTAGATTTTGAACATTGTCTTACATAAAATTGTGCTTAAAGAAGAGACAAGAACAGATTCATCATGTCCTCTCACATTTTTACATTCTCATGTAAGTTGCCTCTGGTGTTGAAACCCTGCCTTTCCACAAAACACTACTCCCTAATTAAAAAAACAACCACAAACCAGCAATGGATTACAAGAATTTAAGATGCATAACAACTCTAGGCACCTAAATGTTGCACTTGTACTGCTACAAAATGAAATAAATGCAGCACAACTGGATTTTTTATTTCCCTAGATAAGCCCTTTTCAACAAAACAGTGGGAATTTTGTGAATGAAAAAAGGTAAATTTTGCAACAAAAGCAAGTTAATGAACAATAAAAGGAAACTGAAAAATATTATCTTGTTTGCTCCCAACTTTCAACTTGTTTAACAGACTGCCCATGATGCTGATCAGCTAAACTGCTATTTAACAGAAGTAACACCTGGTATTATTTTCCTTGAATGGATTTTTTTCTTTCATATAAGCCTCTACAACTGTTATTTACAACTTTTATTACCGTTATTGGATTACTTGTATTACTGTTCTACTTTAACATCCTTCTACACCCTATTCTACATTAGTGTGAGGAAAAATATACAAGAAAAATTGCTTGCATATTCTGGCTGCAATTTTGACATTGTAAAAAAATTTTCTAATTGCCCTTCTCTCCATGATAACAAATTCTTCATATTCCTCATTTTTTGTGCCAGTTACAAATGATCTCATCTTTGACTATGCTCAGGCAAGCATTTCACCTACTGTTTTATAAAATGTTTTTCACATTACAAATGCAAAAATAACATAAATGTAACATATGAATTTATAGAATTATCCAAACATGGTGCAAATACTCCCTCTGGGCGGACCCAGTTCCTGAGAAAGCTACTTTCCAGAGTACATGATGACTTCATAACCTGGAAGTTTTTGCATGCTGATTTTGAGTCACTAAGAGAATACTTTTATAATTTTTTAAGTGATTACTTAACACTTTAGCTTTCAGACAACATTTTCTAAGATATCCATTTATACTCTTGTGCTAGGAGGTATTAATAGCATTGATAATCAAATCTGGTAAAAGCAAAAAGTGCTATTAAATGTCCTTCAGTCTGGTTAAGAGAGGGAGTTCTCACGTACTTATATTTTAGTGATAGCTGATGTAAGAAGACGGAACTTCTAGTCACCCAGCAAGACAAGCCTGAATACAAGCAAGGGAATCACACATTTGGGAACCACCAATGCAGTAACCACAGTAATCACTTTCTAGAGCCAATATGTGTCTGAAAAAATGGAAAGGACTACAGAGCAGAGACCACGAGCAGAACAGCAGGAACAGAAATAGCTCGTATCCTATAGGGAAATGAGTGAAGAGTTTTGGCACTTCAGAATGCAGTTCCCAGGACCTAGCAAAGTGTAGGACAGGCACAGCAGAGTGTGAACAGGCACAAACTGGAAGTCCATGAACTCCCAAACTCTGCCCTAGGCTCCCTAAACTTGGCCTTTGACTTGAAGGCCAAGGAAAGAGTTCATGAGCAGCAAAAGCACCAAGATCCGATATCTTATAGAATTGTGTGCTTTTTCCCTTAATCTTCTGCTGTCCACCTTATCTATAAAACACCCATTGGGCAAGGCTGAGGTTAATCCTGTTTTAATCAGCCAGCATAATATGAACAAAATGCTTCGCTGGCTGGTTGCTAAAGAACATCATCTCTGGTTCATACACCTGCCTTTACCTCAGCAAGGGCATTTCCCCTCCATTTAACTACTTCAGGTTCTACAAAACTTGTAGGATTGTAATTATTTGCAAGACAACTTTCAAATTTGCTATCAGGGTCAAAAATTACTTTGGAAAGAAGAAGATGGGGGCCAAAAGATAGAGGCTGTTTGCTATCAATATTTTTTTTTTTTCATTAGAAATGGAATTAAATTTTATAAGTGCAAACAGCAATACAATATGCTTAAATCCCGCAGAAAGCTACAAACTCACCAGCTGAAAATTAAAGGACTAAAAATTTGTTGTGTTATTCAACTGCATGGTACAACAATCCCTACTGTGATCTGAAAAGCAAATGTAATCCTAGAAGGTAGTAGGTGAGGAACTTCCACAAGAGATGAAGACTATTAAGGTCATTTTAAAGGTTCCTGGAGAAATGTCCTTAGAAATAGTGTCACATCTATTTGAAAAGCATTCTGGAACACAGGCAAATAAGGGATACTAAGATGGTAAGAGATATGAAGAACTTTCAGGCTGAGACTAGAGAAACAAAACCTTTTTAGCCTATCAAAGTGAAGTCTAAGAGAAAATACTCTAACTCAGAAAATAGGTGTAAAATCTAAGGAGGAAAAATAGCCATTGAAAGTAAAGGATCAGTGTTGGTGCAAGAACAAATAAACAGGAACTCACACAAATAGAAATTAGAAATTACATCAGATGGTTTCTAGGTTCCAGAAGAGTTAGAACAGTCTTCCTATGAGTACAGCTGAGCTACAAACTCAGTAGTTGCCCACCCTAAAGAAGAAAAGGCAAAGGCAATTCCAACCTCCAGACTATTCATAGCCCTTTAGCTTCTAATACCAGATCCTAGTAGCATTCCTTGCTGCTGGCTTGCAGGAACTGTTTTGGGTTTTTTTTATTTTTTGACTTATCTGTCCCCACAGGAAGTTCCACTGGTAACTAAGCCTAAGCTAGTTAGCAAAACTCCTTTTATGGCATTTCATACTCTTTGGAGACGCATGTTCTTGAGGGCAAAACATGCCATTTATCCTTGCCACTGAAATATCTTTCCTCCTTGCTATTCAGTGGAACAGAGTGATCTCATTTAGGAATTCTATTTCTTACTCCACCGACTTCTTGCTTAAAATACTCAGCTTTGTGTGAAAACTCACTGTCTTCACTCCCCACCACCCATGGTGGAGATACTTTTACTCCCTTTTACATTTTGCTGTTTGCACCATCTGCCCATCAAATTCAACTTTTTAATGGTCATTATTTCAGTAAAAAGAAGAGATTTAATCCTTTCTGGAAATACATTCATACATGATATTCCATAAAGATAAGAAATTGCATTAAGTCTTTGCCCAGGCTTTTTACTAAAAAGGCTCTTTCGTTTTCACCTCACCAAATGAATCGTTTTCTATCTCCTCAAAGTTATGCAGTGAAACAAGAAAAGCCAATGCTATTCTTAAGTCATTATTGTGCAAACCGCATGTACTTATCCATAGTTACTGCTTGAAAGTAAGTAAAAAGTATATGGACAATCATCTCAATGAAAAGAATGTATTAATCCCACACTGTTATTCTTTGAGATACATCCCACATACATTCCATGACCTTCCTCATCATTAGAGGTTTCTTTCTTACCCAGCTGAACTCTGAGTTGGTAAAATAACTCTTGACTACATTAACTCTATGTTGCTGGGACAGCTGGTTACTTCTGTTGGGCTGTCCTTGAAATTTTCATAAGACTTCAGAAGAACACATACGCTCGAAAGCTGAACATAGCTTCCTAAACTCAGCTGGTGTGCAACAGATAACCATGCCTTCCTAGGTCAAATCCAAGCTCATTTTTATCATTTGATAGGTATTTTGGCAGACCCAGATAATGAAACTGGGGGACGGATTCACAGATGGGAAGGGAGGTCAAGGAAAAGAGTTCTTATCTGCCCAGTGGTACAAAAGAGGAGACAAGCAGGTGGGAGCAGAGTAGCAGCTTTGTAACTTGAAAATTTATCCACAGTGATAGCTCATTCACATTATGGAGTAAGAATATGACTGGGGAAGTAATAGTAACTTCCATTCTGTGTTTGGGGTGCTTTATTTGCATGTTTATAGTGATGACTGCCCTCAATATATGAAAAGGCTTTATTCATTGGCACTGCCCATACATATTTCCTTTACATTTTTCAAGAGATACTAATTTCATATTACGGTTTCTTTAACAAAAAGCATTTCAAGCATCACCTGTCGCACTGCCTCAAGAACTAAAAGTGGCCAATGTTAACCTTATTAATTAAAGTTGTTTTCTTGTAATGACTGAAAGCTAGTCATTCAAGCTAAGAAGTATCATAGAATCATAGATGGGTTTAGGTTGGAAGGGCCCTTGAAGATCATCGAGTTCAAACCCCCTGCCATTGGCAGGGACACCTTCTCCTAGACCAGGTTGCTCAAAGCCCTTGAACACCTCCGGAGATGGGGCATCCACAGCTTCTCTGGGTAGCTCGGTGTCTAGCATCTCCGGTGTCTAGCTCCCAGCCTCCTTTCCCAAGCCAGAAATGTGTGTTTTCCACAGTGCAAACCCTGTTGAGGTGCCCCTACCTCAGCACCACCAGATTTTGGGGACACTGCGGACAGCGGTTGCAGCAGCAGCCACTCCTCGCACTCATCCTCCTGGTCCCCGGACCTCCCTTCAGGATATCGCCCTCCGGAACACACCTCCGTGGCCTGCACCCGCAGCCGCCACAGCAGGCGGCAAGTCCACAGAGGCGGCATCCGGGGACAGTGGCCGTGCCCCGCCGCCGGGCGTCGCTTCTGTTTACCCGCTTGCCCTGGTAACGGCTGGCGCCGGGCCCCGTGTCCATAGCAACGCCGCCGGCCTCGGCCCCGGCCCGAGTGGCGATGGCGAGGTCCGGCGCGACTCTACCGGGGCAAGGTATGGGGTCGAGCGGTGAGGGGCGTCCAATTTCCTCGACCCCTTGCGTCCCCGGACGGGCTCCAGGCTGCCGGCGAGCTCCAGGAACCCTCCCGCTTCCTACAGCAGCCCTGACCCCAGGCTCTGCCCCCCACCCCCGGGCTCGCCGCGGAGCGCGGTGGGCCGGCGCCATGGCGGGCGCCCCGGGCTGTCCTCAGGGGCGAGGTCTCCCTTACCCGTCTCACTTCGGGGGGTCTCGGCCCCTCCAGGCTTCACGGGCCGGTCTGACACCCCCTATTAACGCCTTTTAAAGGACATTTCTTGGGGGTGTCACTGTTGGGGGTTTTATGTGTCTGTACCCTGCACATACAAGGATAGGCATCAACCTCACGAGGAGAACCTGAGGGAGAGCCTTTTGTACTGCGATAAGAGAAACCTAATGCTGTCAGCTGCCTGAGCTTCTAACAAAATCTGACGGTGTTTTCACTAGATTTCCCTATTTCTTTAAAAATATTTGTGAGTTCATATTCCCCCGTACTTGCTTTGGGGAGTTAAAAGAATCTAATCATTCTTAGATACATTTCTTTCAAATTATGGCGTTCACAGTGTATTGCATTTATAATTTGAGGGCTCAGTTTCATCTTCCTCTGTTTCTTTGCTAAGGTGTATGTCTTTGATACTAGTGGAGACCATGGGAGCGGCATTGGCAAGAGCGGCTCAGTGGACTGCTGCTGGTTCTGGAACTGGCACACTCGAAATCACCCCTTTGAACGAATTGCTTTTGAATCAAATTATTAAGTTTGTGGAGAACTTCAGCACTAGACATCCTCAGGAAGCGGTGTTTGTCTTCAGAGAGCCCCTTGAATGGGAAACACAATTGAGCTGTTCGGTGTTCGGAGAGGGTTATGAGATCAGGTAAGTATGAATGGCAGCGTGTTTTGAAATGTTGAAGGTGAACTATGAAACAAAGCTGTGTTCATTTAGCATAAAAAAACCCCCTTAATGTATTTGGGAAGCTAAAATCGGTGGGTTTTTTACTGATATATATTGAAAATTTTGAGTTAAAAGTTGTAGGGTTTTTTGAGAGTTTGAGATTATTTTATCTTGGTTGTGATACAGACCTGTTTAGTTAGTGATTTGTACAACTTGCACTGTCTATTCCTAAGACTTTTTACAACATGCCTTTAACAGTGATTAACCCTGAGATTTCTGATGATGTTAGGAGTGGCTCCTGTGTGGTGGGTTGGCTGGGCACCTGGCCACTCTCACTCCCTCTCCTCAACTAGAGAGTGGGAGAAAAATACAATGAAAGGCTCATGTGTCAAGATAAGAAGAGGGAGATCACTCACCTATTACTGTCATGGGCAAAGCAGACGACTCACAGAAATTGATTTAATTTATTGCCAATCAAAATTCGAAGTAGGATAGTGAGAAACAAGTCTTAAAACACTTTCCCCTCACTTCTCCCTTTTCCCAAGCTCAGCTTCGTTCCTGATTTTCTCTACCTCCTCCCCTCTGAGTGACACAGGGGGAAGGGGAATGAGGGTTGCAGTCAGTTCATTGTGTTGTCTCTTATTCCTCCTCACACTCTTCCCCTGCCCCAGCGTGGGGTCCCAGCCACAGGAGGCAGTCCTCCATGAACTTTTCCAACATGAGTTCTTCCCACAGGCTACAGTTCTTCATGAACTACTGCAGCATGGGTCCTTTCTGTGGGGTGCAGCCCTTCAGGAACAGACTGCTGCAGCGTGAGTCCCCCATGGTGGCACAAGTCCTGCCAGAAGACCTGCTCCAGCGTGGGTTCTGCTCCACAGGGTCACAAGTCATGCCAGGAGCCTGTTTTGGTGCAGACTTTCCATGGGGTCACAGCCTCCCTTGGGTGCATCTGTCTGCTGATTTACTCTGAATAAATTGGTTTACCTTAGAAGTTTTCTGAAATATAGTTTATAGAAATTGTATATGTTTTATCATGTGAAGCTTGAGTAACATTCAAGATGCTTCTCTAAAATTTGCTGTTTATTTAAGCTCTTATTTTAAGAAGGTGTAATTTAATTTTTCTAGTGGAGCAACTGTTCAGTCTGAAGCCAAAAGCAAAGATGGCCAACCAATACTTCTCCTCACGGCGTCAACTCTCAGAGTTCGCAGTTTTGACCAGCTGTCCCGTTTGCTACAAAATGCTATGGAAAAAAAGTTAAAGGAAGCACAGGCATGCCTTGAAGGTTTCCTTTCTTACCTTTTTTCATCTTTTCTCTCTCTTAGAAAGTATGCCTTTTCCTTCAATTCATGTTTGTGAAATGTGAAGAAAAAAAAAAAGGCTGCCTTCATTTTAAGTATATGAGAAGGTTTTGATTCATAAAGGTGGCTAAAGGTACTGATCCAGAACTTAATGAAGTTTCTATTTCTTCTTGGATTTTTACAGAAATCGATAACAGAGAAATCTGGAATAAAATTTAAAAAAAAACCCTGTTGAATCTTGCATACAAATTCATGTAGTATGTTTAGATTTCTCATAAAGACTGTCTTGTTGTAAGCTAATAGCAGTTTTTCATACGTTTGTAGATTATTCCTCTTATAAAATGTTACCTCCTTAAAAAACAGCCAAAGAAAAACTTACATGCTTAACACATTCTTTTCACAAGGTTTGCAGTGAGTCCTTCCAGGTCCTTCTTACAATGGCTTTTAAAATATAAGTACTTTTACTGTGCCGTATTCAAGTCCTAGATTTTCAAAGTGACAAGAAGACCTTTGGCATGCTAAGCTGGATATCCATCTCTCATTGGAGGCAGAAGAGAGCAGTAATATTCTTTGGTAATATTAGCCGAAATTGCATCTGCAATGCTAAAATATAAATGCTCATACTGGATATAACTTCAGATCCATCTTATCCAGGGTCCTGTCACAGACAGCGATCAATTATGAGTAATAGGGAAGAATTATATGGATGGGTATCATGCAGAGCATTCATGGAAATGAACGGGACTTCATTTGCAGGAACAAAGCAAAATGTTTCTGGAGAACCCTTTAACATGCACTTATGTCACTGTTTACCAAAAGGAACAGCTGGCATATCTGAGGAAGTAATGAGGCTATTGGGAATGCTGCTAGAATACTTTAAAGATGTTCTTTAATAATAAATCATATTTTCAAAATGATCAATTTTCAGTGAGTTAAACCCATTGATTTCCTGTTTTGATGATCAGCCAGGCATATTTTCTGGAAAGGGGGTTGTTGATAAAGGGACATATTTAATATTCACCTCTTGGTTGAATGAATTTTGATCTTTCAATTTTGATTGAAAAGCAATTTTGTTTGTTATGAAAAATTTCTTTTTGTCCTAAATGTTTTCATACTTCTAAAAACGCATTTAAAATTACAACACAGGAATATGAAAGAATGCATCATAGAGTAATATTTGATGAATAACTATGCACATTATTAAAGTTCTTATTGTAAATTGATACATCAGCAATTGAGGAAAAAAGTTTCTTGCCTAATAATTTTTAACATTGTAGCACATTATATGATTCTATTTCACGTTTATAGCGAACAGAGATCCTTTAGTGAAAATTCTCGGCCCTGAATATGGGACTGTTGAAGGAGAAGATCTGTCCATGTTGCATTTACTTGACAAAATGAAAAAAGATGATGACCCTGAAACAGAGGTGAAAATAAAAATCAGTCTTCTTCTTCATCAGCTGGATTTGCAACTGCTTAATAGTTCTTTGAAACACATTTCACAGTAAGTGCTTTTCAAATGGAAGCTAAGCATCTCAGCCAGTGTATTTTTTTGGTTTATTGTTAAATCAGATTGGTTTCAACCCACAACATATGCTTTTGGTGTGACATAAAGAAATTTATTGAAATAACTTTCACTGTTCACTAAGTTATTGAAAAAACATTTTTTCTGAAGATTTTGCTGTAGGTGTGGGTATGCAAGTGTGTGCCCATGACTGTGGGGTTTTTATTGCATATGTTTTGCATTTTGTTAGCAAATTGAAGTCATTTGTACAAACAACAAAGTTACAGTTAAATATTTTCAAGGAAATATTTATTTCTTCATGGAAGCATAGTAAGTATTACATTGAGTCTGCTTCATAGTTGCAAGTACTTCACATTAGCTATGGAAGGTCACTAAACTAAGATAAAATTAAGAAAAACTAAGGAAGATGACCCATTTCGAGTTTTTTTGTTGCTACTATTAAGACTCAATGTAAAAGGAAAAGATCACGTAATATTCTCTTTTCATTTCTCTGAGTCTGTCCTTTTGATGAATACATTTTAGACTGTTTTCTATTAATTGCAGAGACATAAGACTAAGTCCATCTGCTGTAAATAATGAAGTGAATCTTCTCAAGAATTTTTCTGGGAAAGGAGAAGATACAGTACTACAATCACTGGAATATACATCAGGTCCCGTTCTGATCATATCTCATGCTTAAATATATCCTTATTAAAGTACTTGACTTCTGTGTGAAATTTGCTAAATTAATTTCAATAATGAGTTTCAAGTGTTTATTTCTGCTTTAAGTTTATAAAGTAAAATAATATGTATTTTCAGATATGGAATGTTGTTCTTCAGCCTTTAGTTACAGAAATAACCTTCAATCACATGAATTTCTTTCATGGGAGCAGAGGAAGTAAACTGAGTCCCTGATTATGAAAAGTACTAACCACAGTGCAATTCTTAGTTAGATCAGACTACTCGTCACAGAACTTTGCATGATTAATCCCTGGGTGTGAATTCTTAAGAGTAAGGTATTATTTTGGGAATTTTATTTGTATACATGCTATATTAATAAGTGTAACCATTAAAAATACTTTAAAGCTGGATGAAAACACTAATACTAATTGGTTACAGATTACATGTTCTCTAATGGATGCCGAGCTCCTCCCTGGAGACAAGTGCATGGAGAAATTTGTTATTTAGTCATCAAACCACATGACACTGATCCTTTGTACATCACTTGCAGCACAGCAGGAGTGTTTTTAAATGGAGTAAGTAATAATTAGATTCCATGGAGCAATGAATATTTTTATGTGCTAAAATAAAAAATCCATCAGGTTTAGAGTAGTGCTGTTGAGGCTGTAAAACCTGCAGAGTTAGATTATTGGTACAGAAGGAGAAGACACAGTAATAAATGTATACTAGTTTTCCCATAAGTTTTGAGCACTTTTCCTGTAAGTTTTACACTAGAAGTGTATTCTGCACTTTTTGTAAGCAATGTTTGTTTAATCTTTAAATGTGCCCTACCAGTCCTTCACGCAATTCCTATTTAAAGGTACTGTGGGACTAGATGCCTCTCTAGTGCCTCATTGCTCTTGATCTGAGGTGTAATGTTCTCTAGGCAATCCTGCTTTAGCAGGATCAACTAGTTGGACTAGATGATCTCTAGAGGTCCAGAGGTCCCTTCCGGCTGTGACAATTTCGCGATTCTGTAATATTATTGTGTGCTAATAAAGCTTCCTTCTGTCTTTTTATAATTATAAGCAGTTTTTTCTCCTTTCAGTGGAAGCTTTTTAGAAATTATTTGTCTATTTTCTTCTACTTTTCCTTTTGGCTGCGTCTTTCCTTACAGATATGCTTTACTTATGCATAACAGTCCCTTATGTGTGTTAAGCAGTGACCAGAGCTCTTACATTAATTTTGAAGAGAGACTTATGTCCGGAGGCATAACTCCACAAATTGATTTCTGAAGAGTTAAAAAATCCACGGAAATTTTGACTTAGGACATTTTTGCTGGATGAAGCTCATGAAGCTTAGGCTAGTCAGGCCACATTATTTTCTGATCCTTTTAGACATCTGCCATACTGCACTGGAAGCTCATATTTACTTGGTTGTTTGCCATAAACCATAAATTCTTTTCAGTGGAACTACACACAATTAACCTTAGTAATTACTTGCAGAATTCCATATAAGATCTTGATTATCTGTTGAGATCCGTGGAGGTGATCCATGCATGTTTACAAAGCATCATTGAAGTTTGATGGACTCTTCTGAGCATGAGACTTTTGTATCACATTACACTATGACCTCTGTGCTCTTTAGTGCTACTTTAAGATGTAGATTAAATTACCTGTGTGAGACAATACTATTAGTGATTTTAAATTTATTCTTTTTTTTAAGGGTCTGCTAAAGGGTAAAGATGACATTGACTATGAAAGAAAAAGTGATGTGTATAAAGACATTGTTACATTTTTAAGGGAGAGATCACCTAAATTTGTAGAAAATATGGCTAAACAGGTATGCATTTACTGATACTGGTGTATATTTGTAGAAACATACATTGTACATTGGTAAGAACTGCATTATAAACCTGACTGAATGTTTGTGTTCTTTATCAAAGCTAAATCTGTAAATAACAAACAATATGTTATTTCATGTATCATTCTATCCTACCTTATTATGTGGTTTGATCCAACGTGGGAGGTCAACTTCTAATTTTACATAAAAAGTTTTGCTCATCCTCTGGATGGAGCACTGGAAATGCTGAAGGAAGAAAATATGATATCCTGACAGAAAAGGTCAACTTTTTATGACAATATTTTTCTGTGAACAAAACCACTTAAATTTTTATCTTTGTATTTTGTAATCCAAATAGAAGCAATAGCCCAACTTTTTTACAAGAACTGCCTGATTTAAATATCAGACCTGAGAGTTAAGCATCCAGCTTAAACACTGTGTGTTGCTTCATTCACTGTAAAATGCCAGTGTTTTGGCTTTTACTTAGAGCTTTATGTTAGCTAGAATCCACAGTGGCACTCCAATGTTAGTATTTTTGTCATTTCTGATAAAAACTCTTTCTTCAGATTTCTAGTGTGGTTATAACAAATTAATAACTTGGTGGTAAAATACATTACAAGCTAAAAGTTTTATTATGATTACTTATGTGCAATTTTAATTATTACAAGGAGGAAAGCATTAACATGGAAATTTCCTTGTCCTTTACTTCTGATTTTCTGGGATGTAGGGCTGTTGTAGGGCTTTTTTATTTCCCCCCAAAATACGTGTATTTGACAGTTCTGAAAGAACAGAGTATTTCAAGTTGTACACGTAAATACAGTAGCTTATACGATCAGTAATGGAATTAAATTTGTAAGTTATTTTGTTTGAAAATGCAATAGCTTCAAAATGTGTTTTATTTATCCTATAGTCAAGTGTTTTTTTAATGTTATATCTACATATTGGTTTACATTTCATAAATGTGACAAAAACCCATACTTATGCTTTAGACATAATTACTGGTTTAATATCTTTGCAAAGTGATAGTCATGAAAGGTAAAAAATGGTAGTATTTTCATAATTTTTACAGTTCTATTCCTAAATGTTAATATTGATTAATGTTAATATCAATAATAGAGATAATATACCTTTCCTTACTGTTTTTCTGCTCTTATAAAGGTAGTGTAGCTGTTCAAGATATGTGAACAGTTATTAAATAAGAGTAAATAAACGGTATTTATCCTATTTTCCTTCAGTTGTTATATAAATCACTTAGTATTCCCTGTGTAAGTAAGTTTATTCTGAAGAGTATAAATTATACCTTTTTAATGGTTTAGGAATATCATATCACATTGCCTTGCTGAAGACTAGAATTTAAACAAGTTGACACTGTAGAGCTGCAGAATATATATATTTGAGGGAAAATTAACTCTACTCTAGAACTCTGAAAAGTTGTATTTCCAAGGTTGCCTACATGAAATAAATTATAACTGGAAATAGTTTTTATTTATTTTCTGAGGAGAAGAGGGCTTCAAAAAGCTCGTTACTTTCATGTGTAGTGCAAACCTAATTAACTTTTATAATATCTTCTTGGCCTTGTTTAAGCTAACATTTAGAATTGCTTTGTTGGCATAGTGCTGTAGGAAACATGCTTTTTAACATGTGCTTAGCTGGTTAAGCTACAGCATCAACTCTCCCGTGATTTGTCTAGTTTATTATGTGTTAAATTGTCTAGAATACATTTTCAGAATGAGAGATGTTATGAATTAGTTTATGATTAGACAGTTGGGTCAGCAAGCCTGGAACAGCCGATTCACATCAGGAACTAGTCAAAAACAGACCATACTGTGACAGTCTCCTTAAAACTGCCTTGAATCAGATATGTAAAGGAATGTCTTCACCTATCTGGTAGTGACAGCTGCAATAATAACAGCAAGTAATGATCGTATGCTGTCTTTCCTGTAAAAATTGAATATGTTCCAATAGAGAATAAGAGTTGACAAGAGTCCTTTCTGTCCTGGATATTTTTGATCAGCCATGGTGCTAGACAAAGACAGCTGAAGAATTGGTAGGTGCCACTCATCTCCATTTTTGTATGTGATTTGTTCAACAGTGTTTTGTCCTGAGAGACAGACGATGAAAAAAATTAAATGGAATGTGCTTGTATTCTAAACTATGTCAAATTAAATTACTTGGAACTGAAGTCTAGCAGTTTACCATAGCCTATTTTCAGGTTTATATTAATTGTTTTTTGTGCAATTTTTTTGCAAATCCTTTATGCAAGGAAATAGTCTTTATATAAATGACCTGTTGAAAACAGGGAGACTGACTTCACCATTTTAGATCTTAAAACTAATTTGGAAGTAGGTCTTAAAAAAATGTTTGTGTCAGAAATCACTTAACATTTTAGAAATTAAACAACACCCAACATTCAAGTATGTTCAGGAAGGTCCAAATTTAGCTAGTTCGTTTATTTCAAAAACTTTATTTTGCACACAGTAACAGCTACTTTCTAGATTAATGCTTCAATCTTTCATTCTTTTGAAGGCTCTCCAATTTTATTCTTAAAACATACAATTTTTAAGCACAGCATCCTGAATTGTGCTTATTACTTACTGTTTTAATATGCATTATTTAGATATGAATATAACTGACAAACCATGTCTCCTCTTTTTATTAGGAATATCGTTTTTTTAAGGAACCAACATATGAGAAGAAGTGTCAACGTGTGGAAGTAGTTGATGCTCAAGTCTCTGGCCAGTCTCAGAACCCTCATGAAACCCTTACAGAAAAGAATGTATGTGAGAAAATGAAAAGTTCTGCAGCAAGGCGGCGATCCATTGACAAGAAGAAATTAGAACCATCTATGAAATGGAAGAATACTGGGCTTTCTGCTTACCACAGATAAGTAGTTATCTTTGTTTCTGAATTTTCCTATAGAACTCTAAACTGTGCTAATGATTGGACTGCATGTTATAGGTTTGCATTATTAGAATCTTAGAATTGTCTAAGTTGGAAGGGACCTTTAAGATCATCTAGTCCAACCATCAACCTAACTGATAAAAAACTGTCACTAAACCCTGTCACTAAGCACTATGTCTACATCTTTTAAATGTCTCCAGGGATGGTGACACAGCTGCCTCCCTGGGAAGCCCATTCCAATGCTTAATAACCCTTTCAGTGTAAAAAATTTTCCTAATATCCTATTTGAACCTTCCCTGGCACAGCTTGAGGCCATTTCCTCTTGTCCTGTCGCCTGTAACTTGTGAGAAGAGATCAACCCCTGCTTTCAGGTAGTTGTAGAGAGCAATAAGGTCTCCCCTCCGCCTCCTTTTCTCCAGGCTAAACAACCCCAGCTCCCTCAGCCTCTCCTCATAAGACTTACTCTCTAGACCCCACACCGGCTTTGTTGCCCTTTTCTGGACCCGCTCCAGCACCTCAATGTCTTTTTTGTGGTAAGGGGCCAAAAACTGTTTACAGTACTTGAGGTGGGGCCTCACCAGTGCAGAGTAGAGGAGCATGATCACCTCCTGAGTCTTACTCATCACATTGTTCCTGATACAGGCCAGGAAGCTGTTGGCCTTCTTGGCCACCTGGGTACTCTGCTGGCTCATGTTCAGTTGCCAGTTGACTAAGACCCCCAAGTCCTTTTCTGCCACGCAGCTCTCCAGCCACTCTTCCCCAGGCCTGTTGTGCTGCATGGGGGCGTTGTGACCCAAATGTTACTGTATTAAGTTAGGAGCAATACAACAAAACTTAGTAGATGCTAATTTCTAAGAAGACAGTCACCAAAGAGATTTCTGAGTTTTCTTCTATCATGCAGCAGCTTCAATGATGAAAATGATGATGAAATATCTTGCAAACATCTATAGTACTTGTCTTCCAGGACTGTGACACTGTCATATTTTTGATGTAAAATGCCCTTTAAAGCAAGACAGAGTAGGCAATCTAATCTAAACCACACTTTCTGAGGGGGGCAAAAGAGATCCAGGATGGAAAATCAGGATAACTCTTACTTATGGTACCGATTTTTAATGGTTTTATACTCTATGAGCCACTTTTCTAGCTCTGCTTAGCAGCAGTTTGGACACCCAAAAATAGAGTATACATATATTGGATATTGTTGAATTTGTTTTCTGAAATCTGAACTCAGTTCTGATTTCATGTTTCCTGATTTTGTGTTAATGGACAAAGAACATCTGAAGAAAAGGCTTAGTTTGTCATCCTACAGAAAAAAGTATCTTCTCAATTTTGCCAATTTGACTTGTTGCAAGAAACAGTTCAAAAGATTTTGGATGTGACCCACAGTCATCACTTAAAAATGTGGTTTTCCAGATACAAGAACTTATACTTTTTCACAGGTATTGTTAGAGTCGAGATGTAGTGAAATTACCTTTAATGAGTTGAGCAGTTACTCAACTGATTAAAGTTGAGTTACAGTAGTACTACTCAATTAATGAATAGCATTCTCTTATATTGTTATGATTGTATTTGTGATCTTGTATTGTTGAGGAGGGACTCCTTATCAGGGAATGTATCAGGACAAGGGGCAATGGTTTTAAACTGAAAGAGAGGAGATTTAGTTTAGATCTCAGGAAAAAAATTCCTTACTGTGAGGGCGGTGAGACACTGGAACAGGTTGCCCAGAAAAGTTGTGGATGCCCCACTCTGGAGATGTTCAAGACCAGGTTAGAATGGGGCTTTGAGCAACCCCATGGCTGGGGGGTTGGAACTCAATGATCTTTAAGGTCCCTTCCAAGCTAACCATTCTATGATTCTATGATTCTGTGATTCTATGACAGTGGTAGTATGATCAGCCCAGGCTTGAAAGGACATTTTTTTCCACGACATTATAAATTAGGGACAAAAAAGCACCAGAGATTGCACCCAGCTAGGCCTAGAAGTCTTCTTGGAACGTGAGGAAAGCAAAACAGATTGTATGCAGCATGATCAAAGCTATGGAGCAGCTTAGAGTGTGGAAGTACCAAGCAGACCAGAACTCTTCTGCCTGGAAAAAAGATGACTGGGGGGTGACAAGACAGATACAAAAAGTCATGACTGGAGGTGGTAAACAGGGAACAGATAGTCCCAGTCTGCTCTCCTGCAAGAATAAAGGGCGTCAAATGAAAATGAGCCAGTGACAGCAGTTCAGAATAAAGGGAGAGACTTCTTCATACAATATATGGCTAAGCTTTAAAATTCTTTGCCACAGGATGGTAGAGGCCATGTGTTTATGTGAGTTCAAAATGCAACCAGATACATACATGGAAGAAAAATCCATCCAAAACTGCAAATACAGGGATGATTAGGAGGTCTCTGAATCATGGCTTGCTGAAGAATATTCTGGAAAAAGTAATTTCCGTGTTCTTCTACTGATGACTAGATAGCTGCTATTGATCGTGGTTGGAAATGGTATCCTAGGATAAGTGGACCTGTGGCATGTCTGCATATACTCATTCTTTGTTCTTGTACCACATACAGGCCAGAATAATATAATTTTTCTGTTACTCTGCTCTTTTATTAAAGCAAAATCAGTCACTTAAGACACACGATACTTTCTGTTTAATAAGTTTATTGTATAGGTTCATAAGCTCATATGTACTGACATAATACGTGTCCAACATAGCTTTTTGGTTCTATGTATATATATAATATTTTTTTTTTTAAATGAAAACAAATATTTTAGTGACAATGCTGCCAAAAAAGATACTGAAGAAGAAGGGAGAAGTAATACCGTGTCTCGGAAAATAAAAAAGAAAGCCACTGGCATTTCTTCTGAATCTGTTAAAACACAACAATCTTCAAAATGGTATGGGTTACTTATTTTTCTTCCTTCATTTTTTTATTTTCCCTATCTACAGTAATTATTACCATACTTAATATTTGGCAATGTCAGTTATATTTTTCTAATTCTGTTTTTAGGCAGTGTTGTCATACCTCTTTAAAATGTACTTGTTCATATTAATTTATAGCTGTTTAAAATGGGTGATACTGTTTATTTATTTTCAGTAAAACATCAGGCAGGTTTGAAGGCGTTAGTGAAAGTTCCTCAGAGACTGAGGAAGATGAAGAACAGCCTCTACGTCGTCAGGAAGGAAACACCGATTTGCCATCAGAATATTGGGGAATTCAGAAACTTGCAAAATATTTAAAGGTAAACAAGGAGTGTTGATAAATTTATTTGAAAAAAAAAAGCTACTCTTTACTCTCTACATCTAAGGACACCAGACGAGCTCCTCAATCTTTCTGCCTTCCATATATGTTAGAGTAGCCTGGCTATGTAGCAAGTTCAAATCCTGGAACTGTGAACTTTCCTATCACACACCTGTTTCTCCTGCATTTTTTTAATCTGATATTTTTGGCTTATATAGAGCCCTAGATTAAACCATCTGTTCAGTGTTATTTAAAGCTTAAGATGGTATAATTTCATTATTAATTATTTGGTTTCTGGTTTGCTTTTTGGGTGAAACTTTCCAAGATATTTCTTTATGTGAATAGTAACTTTCAAAAGTTTTTATTAAAACTGAATACTTGCCTAAAGTCTTTCATCAACTATGATTAATGCATGACTGAAGTAATTCTAACATGGCCTTGTGTCTGGATAGATGCTGTTAGTGGACAAGAAAATGTATGATAAACAGGCATCCTCTAAAACAACAAAAAAAGGTTTTTTACACAGACTTGTTGAAAATCTTTTGGAACCTATAAATATAGATGTTTAGTATTCTGTGTATGTCTGAAACTTTAAAAAAACCAACAACCCTCTACTATTCTGGAAAACTCTAAAACTAATTATGTTTTTCCCTCAGAGAAATTCCTTTACAAGTTTGTACTGGAATTTATGTACTGTAAGTTACTAATAAAAAGCACTGATTTATTTGTTTTTTTGAATGCAGCTACAGAGTGTACACATCTGACCGATAAAATGATGGTGCTGGCATTTGGTGCAGCAGAAATACTTGGGAGGAATAAGAAAGCTCTGGCTCCTTCCAAGGGTCCTTTAACCATTATAGAAGAGTGACTTCGTCTTTTGAAGCAGTTTTCAGTGCACTCACACTGTTTGTTCTCAGTTCGTTTATGTGGGACCTATGCTACTGGTTGTAGCCAAAGAGACACAGAAAAGCAGGGATAATACAAGTCTCTCTGCTGTTCTTTTTGCCGTATATTTTCTAGGTTGGACTTCTATATTCTTGTAATTTTGGCTATGCTAAAGTAACCTTTGCAAGTAACACTCAGCATGTAACTTGCTCAGCTGTCAGCTAATGCTAAGTGCACTATATATACATTTTGTGTGATACAGTTTTTTCTATTTGCATAGGATTACAGTTTAAGGTGTTGCTTTCAAATAGCTGAGTCTACTAATAGCTTGCTTCTGTCTGTCTTATGGATCACCTCTTTGTACTTTTCTGAGAGCTCAGAGAATTAAAGAACCAAGGTTCTCCTGGAGACGATACTTGAAATTCATTACTGTTGACGAACTCCCAGGAATCTTTTCATTGGCCTGTCTATGGACCACCCTCTTTACTGGCAAGGCTCTTCCCTCCTGGTTACATAATTCTCAAACTCCCTTTCCTCTCTCAATCCTTCATTTAGTCATGTTTAGATTTCAGCATTGGACTTGACTGAATAATGAGGAATATGTACACTTGCATGAAACCATTCTGAATGAAGGGTGAGAACAGCAAATGGGAAAAAATATTTCTCATGCTCCTTTGTTTTAGAAATGAGGGTATTTTGTTCCTGTTGTCAGCAGGCAAAATTACTTAATGGTTTAGAACTAGAAAATGAAAGGAGAACATTTTTTTATGAAATTGTGAGTACCTGTTAAGAAGTGTTTATAATACAAAATTACATCATATGAAGAAGTTTTGCTAGGAAAATTCAAATGTATGCTTGTTTACATATTCATGCACACCCGAGTCTTCCTATAGTTCTTTAAATTAGATATAAATTAAACAAAGTACTTGAAGATATACTTAAAATAGTTCTCTCTTGATTCTTAGCTACATACAGCAAGAAATCCCTAGTGTCAGATAAAGCTGAAAAGAGATGCCTCAGTGCCATACCACAGACAGTGGTTGAAATTTTTATTGATGGAGTGCTACTTTAGCTTGCACATGGAATTCATTTTAATTCAAGTATAAATACTGCACTTCTGGCCAGACTTAGGAGATTTTTTGGCATTCTTGTTGTTCATGTAGGCAAGTGTTCATGACACATGCAACACAAGAGAAAATAAATTTATGACTGCAATATTTAAGTATCTACAAGCATATTTATATAGAAGTACAAATTTCAGAGGGCTTGTGTGTCTTCAAAGGTAGTACATGTTGTTTGTACATCTTAAAAATTTAAGAAAATGCCTTAAATAATAGTAGTTTTAGATATCAAGTTAGAAAATATAATAATTTGTAGGCGTGACCATTTTTGAATAGCTGCTAAAGTAAATGTGAATCGCAGTTCAGCAAGACTCTATAAAAGATCAATTTGCAAACACAAACCTTCCATAAAACCTGAAAGATACCTAGTTTTTATACCAATTTAGATTGTCATTAAAACTTTAGAAGGCAGTTGCTTCCTGCATAAAGCAAACTTGCCAGATCCTGTGAATTGTGCCTGTAGACTATGTTTTGTATACCTCTTCAGGGAGAGAAAATTCTAGTGCAGGGGAAATTCCCTTCTGACTTTTTGCCCTTCTCCATTCCCCCTCCTTTCTGGGAAAGGGTAGCCATGTTGGAGTTGCTCCACTGGGAAGCAGCTGCTTCTGTGGTCTGGCTCCTTGTCCTACCTTCAAGCTTCCCAGGACTGTGAAACAGAAGATAGAGCATGTGTGCTCTTGCCATGTCTCCCCTTCGACTTAAGGATGGACAGCGAAGACAAATCAGTGAGCTTGGTGATGGCATTGTGTTAGCCATCTTTTGGGGCTGGAGTAGATGAAATGGGAATGAAGTGTTCTGTTGATGTTTGTAACAGTGGAATTCACTCAGGAGAACCTTCTTCAGATTTCATGTTATTTATTAAAGTAGTGCTTCTGAAATATTAGATTTCTAGGGGAAGGGCTATATTTTACATTTGAAAAATTTTAGGAATAGGGTGAAGGGGTCACATTTTACAATGACCTTTTTACTTGAAATGGGAAGCATCAGGTAGAAATGCATCATCTTTACAGCAGAGCTGGGGCTGTTTACTGAAAAAAAAAAAGTGAAAAAGAGATGATAGCTGGATAGCCGGACACAATGCTTTGTGCTGTCCACTGTTGAGCACTGATTATTACCAGTTTAAAGATAAAATTGAGATGTTGAGAGATTAATTTGGGCTAGTGATTGTGCCAGAAATAACTCCAATCTACAGAATAGTCTTTAAGCCCTTAAATCCTTGCATTGCTCAGTTTTGGTTCCCTGTAAGGGTATGATTTAGATGTACACCTGTGCCAGGTGAGCTCTGGATAGAGTTCTGCAGAACCATGTCAGTAACAGAATTCTTCCTTCAGTTTCTTACTTGGAAAGTCATTCAACTTTTGGCTATATTTTAAGAGTACACTAGTGAAACCAGTCAAGTCTTGCACCTGATGTAAAATATCTATTAATTTCATATCTGATTTGATGTACTCAATCTCATTCCCAGAACAGCATTGTGTTTCTTTTCTACTTTGGAGAAACATAGGTGGACAAACCTGTTGTCTCTCTCCAGCTGTTTGCATCTTGTGCCAAGTCCAGGAGCTGGGGAAAGGTTATGGTGCTGCACAGGAGCTAGGGAGGATGTGCCCCAAATACTGCCTTGAACACTGACTCCCAGGTGCCTGTGTGTGCTTGTGCTGCATTGCAGTGGATGGCTGGGAAGGAAGAACATCTACCCCATGGCTCAGGGAAATCTCATTGTCTGGGCAAGGAAAAGGTTGAAAGAACTGTGTATTCAGGTCTGCTCCACAGCTGCATTTTGGCAAAACATTTGGAAGAGTGTTGTGTTCAAGCAACATTTCTGTAACTGGCAGGAAGTCGCTCTGTGTTTGGCAAATACACCAGGGAGGTAGGAATGTACAAAAATATTCCTTCTGCCCTTTGTCTCCTCCCTTTTCTTTCTCTTCATCTCCCTCTAAAAGTCATCACTAATTTCTAAGCAACTGGGTCAAGGAAATGGAAGTCTTAAGAGATCAAAGATACAGATTTGGTACTTACAGTCCATGTGTTGCAGTGGGTATTGGCTGGGCAAGATCTACTGCCCATCATTTCTGCTTCCCCTTTGTAGTGCGAGCAGAGCTGAGCCAGGAGGATGTAGCATGGCTGCTGACCACAGGCAGAGATTATTTCCTCTTCTCCAGAAGCTCAGGTTTATCAGTTAGAGAATGCAGCTCTGTGTTGGCTTGTGGAAAGGAATAGTGGATCTCCAGCTGAGCTCTTTGTACATGGAGAACACTAGTATTCTTGGGGAAGAAAGGTACAGATTAGAAATGAAGAAAAGTCATTTAAGATGCAGGGAAACTCTACCAGGAGCTAAGATGCAGGATCTGAAATGAGAGGTTCATGTAATATTGTTGATAAACAGTATGGGATAGTTTTATTCCCCAGGAAATGACAGGGAGACACCTGTAGGTTGGAATTTAGAGGCTTGGGGCAAGCCAGGGTGTAGGAAATCCATGTATGCATGAAAGGTAAGAACGTGAACAAAGAAGGTCCAAACTACTACGGAAAAGGGGAGCCTGTTTTGGAACATTTGAGAACCACATCTTAAATGACAGCTGTGTGTGAGGGGAGTTCTTTTGCACTCTATAATCAAGATTTGCAGTGTGACATCTGTCTCCTTGTAGGCAAAGAAGGAGGCAGTCAAAAACTGCTTGCACGCGTCCCTACTGTGCATTAATATGAAGTCAGTCACAGTTTATCTCTAGGATGAGACTTGTCATATCTGAGATCCAAGATTTTAGATAGCTGAAAAGCAGATATCTTCCTCATAAAATTTTGCACTAGAAAGCATCCAGCCTTTCAAAATAAATTATTACTTTCTTATGCAAATGAAAATTGTGTAGCAGTCTCAACCCCCCTGTGGTTTAACAGGTGGTATATACAGCCACTCATTCATATGAACCAATTATACATTCATGGCACTTGGGAAGACATTGATATGGCTTGTAGATTTTTCTCAAAATTTGTGTAAAATAGAGGATAGACAGTATTTTTTAACTGTGTAATGGAAAACTATCTTTCTGCAGTTATAATGCCATTGGAAATCTTCCAAATTATTATGATTACACTATTACTCATAAAAATTTAAATCTGCTTCATAAACTATGCATTGATTAAGAAATTGATTGTATTTTGGGATTAGCAGAAAAGTTACTCTGTTTTATTCTAAAATGCAGGACCTCAAAAGAGATGGAAACATATTAGCCTAAGGAATAAAATGGGTCTTTTATTATTAATTAATTTAAAGTGAAATTACACAAAAAGTGATTTTAAATTTTGTGAGACAAGAAAAAATAGTTTTACAGTGTATCCACTGAAGTAGCAATTATTTGTTTACTTATTTTACACAATGTATTACTGCTCAAAAGTTTTGAGGTAGTAATAGAAAAAGTCTAGACTATCTGGTTTATCGATATCCCTGAACAACAAAGTGCACAGAGAACTGCAGATACAAATTCTGAGGAGCTGCCTCTCGATTTCTTGACCCTGTTTCTATTTTCCCAGGAAGAATTACTGATGAGTAGAACTTTACCACTATAACTGGATGCTTAGATGATTAACACAGAAGTTATGAATTTGGTAACAAATGATTTTGTGTGCAAAATTATCAAAGAAATTTATCTGTAATCTTGAGATCTGACTCCAGATGTGGAATAGAGGCAAATATTAGAATCTAATAGCAGGAGCAAAAATATCTCATCTGTGTAGGAAATACATTGCACGTTATGTTTTCCACAATCTGTGGATAAGGGTTAACTGTTTTTTCTTTACAATGCCACATTAGCAAGACTTGCATGAGATTACATTTTAGCTATTAAATACAAAATAAGCATATATAAGTGCATATAAAGTATTTTCATATATAAAATGATTTTGCCACCGTGTTTTCAGTACTGACGAACTTTGCAGATAATTTAGCTAACCTTATTATTAGTGTTTAAATCTTTTCCCTTATGAAAGTATATGCTGGGCTAATATGAAGGTGCTTAGTCAACTGAACTGAAAGATCAAGACAAAAAGTAAGTTTTGCTGTAGTTTGCCTAAGTGGTAGACCATTATTTTCCAGAAAATACCAAATGTATGAGATATAATCATGTGCCACCTGCTAGTGTTTCTAGGCACATGTTTGGCTAACCTGCCGGCCTTGGCAAGGAATCTCTTCATATCACTCTGTTCTCCACTGTTCATGAACATCTCTTGTTCCTATCTTCCAGTATTAGCCAAGATTTTTTTTTAAAATTTCAGTCAAGAATGTGATTACTGAAATAAAAGGGCATAAAAATATGGAAAAACTGCATTTTGTAGTTAAGCTATGTATTTTTTAACAACCTAGCCAGTGCTGATCATGAAAAAGAAATCTTTTAATGATAAATTTACTGGGTAGGAAATATTGGCAAATGGTGAACTCGCAAATTATTATTATTATAATTGGCAACTCTGAAGCACTTGCATAGTTCTCTCCTCAAAATACTGTACAAACAATCCTTCCTCATCACAAGAGACATATAAAATTTATAACAGCCGGTTGATTTTTTACCACTAACACAAACTCTGATGAATTTCTGTGTAGTGGAGATTTAGTTAATGTTCTGAGAGTCACCCATTCTGAAGAGTTTCATAGCTGATTAGATAATTTTGACCAAAAAAGGCAAAAAAAAAGTGGAATTCAGAAAAAAATGTGAAAGAAGAGATGATATGTTAGAAATTGAGGGCTGCAGAAAACAATGTGAAATAACTGATGTTTGATTCTCATCTTTCTGCAGGATTGTATTCTATTGTAAAGCAGGTAATGAAACAAAGGAGCTACGGTTTTGACACTGTAACTACTGTACCTCTAAAATATTGGTAAATTGACATAGCTGTCTCCACCTGACATACAGGTTTATAATCATGAGATAGATAATCATATTGTTTGTTTTCCTAAAGAATTAGAACATGATTGTGTCTGAAATGTACCAAGTAAGAACTGAGAACAGCATTATTCTTTGCTTTTAAGTGTTCCACATGGCATCTGGGCTGAATTTAATCAGAGCTACTATACACACAGTTATTTCAGGAGCTTGTGCTTCAACCATGTCTTCATCTATTTTTTTTCCCATGATCTTGCTAAGCTCAATTTTTGTTTGTTTTATTTCTACAAAGAACATTTTTCTCTTAGTTTTTTTTCATAAACTACTGGTATCATTTTCTTTTTCTTGCAAAATCCGGTTTGGCTGGTTTCAAATCACACAGTCTTTTCTGCCTGCTCAGTGGTTTTGAAACTTCAGCAATGTGCTAGCTCTCCAGTAGTCTATATAGGCACAGGTCCTTCCTAGTTCAACCTCATTAAATTTTCTCCACAGATTCACTTTCACTGGTTTCCCAAATGAATTGGATCCATAAAAATAAAATAGCTGTAATAACATTAAAGCTTTTATTCTTTTTGTGAGCCAAGTGCTAGGCAAAATCAAGATTGCTTAGGCAGGTCTGAACTGTCACACAAGGTCAGTAGTACATCTGTATTATGGGCAGCATATGTCAGATCTCCGAGACTGTAGTCAGGATTTACAAGTATTAAATGTAAAATATGGTAGTGCTGTTTGTCTAGGGTTTTTTTTTTTATTTTTAAAAATCTCTTTCTCTTTCTCATTCAATCCTCTTTTTCTGCTAATTTCTGAGTGTTTTTTTAAAAAACATATATGCTTTATTTTCAACAGACGAAGTGGCCAAAGGAAAGGGAGGGGCTGTATCCTTGCTCTAGTGCCCAGATGTGAAAGGCAATACCTAGACTGGGATTCCTCTCACCTAGCTCTAAACACAAACAGAGTAGGTGGTTGTAGCTGAGCTGGGCATTCACAGCTAGCTTTATGATCAATGGAAAAAATTGGCACTTTTAGGATGTGATTCATCTGATATTTTAAGCATCTAATTCAGAATGGGATGGATCATGTTATCTACCTCATTATTGACTTGATCTCAATTAACAGGAACATAGAATGGCTGTAGATGACTCGACCTTAATTATCAGGAATGTAGGATGGCTGTGGATAAGTGCATTAGAAATCATCAGCAAGTGTAATAATCGTGTAAAGCCTGCTCTTAATTATCAGGAATGTAGGATGGCTGTGGATAAGTGCATTAGAAATCATCAGCGAGTGTAATAATCTTGTAAAGCCTGCTCTTATTCCAGATTCTTTATTGAAATAGGGGGTTGCATGCTTCTCTCCTTTTTTCCTTGGAGTACTTTGTAAAGATCAGCCTTTTGGAAACAACCTTAGAAACTGTCAGTCCTGAGTTAATGGGAGAATTAATTGATGGGTTTTGCCTGATATCTATGCTCTAACTTTGGCCTAGCCAGCTTGGTGTCTGTGCTTGAGATTAATTTTCATAGACAATAAGCATGTGGATTGGCATCCTATGGGTTTGTCTTGCTTGATGACATTTTTCTCTTAGTTGGTAGACCAAACCTACTGGCTTGCACAGCTCTTTACCTTCTTATTACTATGTGCTGCGCTGTCCTTGGACCTCTTCAAGAGTGGACTGCAAAGTATCCTCATGGTTGCAGGACAGTTCTTCTGACACATTGGTCAACAGAGAGAGAGGTTCTCTGGATTCTGGAGAAAAGCATGAGTGATGAGAGCTAGCTGTCCGAAAAAGAGCAACCTCTGGAGATTTTCTGGCATCTAAGACTGATGTCTGAGCAATCAGAAAAGGCAAGTTAAAAAATCTGGTAATTCCTACACAGATGCAAAGGACCTTATCTGCCTTCTGGTCACTAAAATATACACATGTCCTTGCTTTGAGGAATCATATGAATCCAAGTTACTCAACGTTCTATGAGAAATGGCATTTTTGTTCTCTTTACCCAAGAATCACTTTTAAGTTTATATCATGGTCTTCTGAGTTACTTTAGTCGATATTAGCCCAACTAGCTCTTCTCACCTATCTGTACTGGCAGATGATACATCTGAGAGCTTGTTTGCTTGTTTTTCTTGCAAATTTAGACATATTCAGCATTTTTTGTGAAAAAACATTTTGTCTTTGTTGGTATCTTTTAGCTAGTTGGCATCTTTTAGGAGGAAGATCTCATAGGCAGCATAAAGGGCATGTTTATGGGATGGAAGGGTACTGGGATAGAAGCTTAGTTCAAGGACACCATAAGCCCTGACCGTTTACTGCTCATGGCAAAGAGACATTTTAAAGGCCACTGAAAGATTACCGTAGGGTAAGTTTGTCTCAAGGGCTTGTGATTCACGTGCCATCACATATGGCTTCAACCAGAGACTGAAGGCTGAAAGGGAGAAAAGAAGGAGAATAAAAACTAACATCAGATAGAAGGCTATATAAAAAAGTGTTTGCAGGTGATGGGGCTTAAATACTTAGATTTAACGAGATAGCCCACTTGTGACAGGACAGTACAGGACTGCAGCAGTTTTAGATTGATTAAAGTTAGCCCTGAATACCATCACCTGATTCCCTTAAACTTGTTAAAAGGGCTCTTTGCTGGCCTTGCAGAGCTTTTCAAGTCTGCAGCTAGCCTTGGGCAGGATACAGAGTATCCAGACACTTGTAGGAGATCAATCATCTTGGGAAGAAATGTCTGATTGTAATTTTCTACTCAGCTTGCAAAAGCTGAAGGCTTCATCTTACCAACAATACAGGTATCCTACCAGCACTGATGTCCTCTGTCCCTAAAGAAGGCACAAATGCTGAAGGTTTGAGTGTGGTGCATGCGCTTACTGTATCCTTAGTGTCCATGATGGTCCTTGAGGTTCTGGGTTATTACAGAGGCTAGTATTTTTATTTATGTAGTATCCCTTTAGAGCAGGCAGCAAGATGGAATATGGGTGTCTTCTTTAACCTCACAAATGAAGATGTTTTGTCAAGCAGTGAGTGGTATTGGCCATGTTTCTGATGCTCATCAGGGAGGCTGAATATGTGCATGATGAGGTGGCACACTACTCTTACAGTTACTGTGGCAAAGGATCTCTCACCCTGAAATGATTTGTTACTTGATGGTAGAAGTTAGTGTCACCGTTTTTAGAGGGAGTTGTTTGACCTGTTGGCCACAGATGTAGACATGCAGGAAGGTTTGCATTTCAATACTACAGAGCATTGAATGGAACAACTTTTCTGCAGTGTGTGACTTACCAAGTGTGTAAGTGTCTGTTCTCCAGAGCAACTTCTTCTGAAAGTCAGGAGAGGGCATGCCATTGACCAAGGTTCAGTGTGTCATGATCCAAGCAAACAACTTTCCTTCAATTAGAGCTGAAGAAATGTGTGGCCTGTCACTTTCAAAAACATGCTCCTATCATCAAGGATGCAAAAGTAAATCACCTGTTCAGGGACTCCATCTCTGTTGGTGATGGTGGCAGCTGAAGTAGTGTACCACTGAGATATGAGACCATCAGGAGAGGTAAGATGGTACCAAGGAGAGTGACTTAGCTTAGAAAGAATGCTGGAACATCATGGTTTGTGCATTAAATCAAGCAATTTACATATGCTAAAAGAGCCCATCATGGTGGGCAGAGGAGGTTTAGGATGGTTGCTGAAGCTGAGTTTGTTCATGCTGGAGTGTCATTGGGAGACCATGGTGTGGGTTTGAGAGAATCTAGGACTCTGTAAATACAGTTACCTCAAGCCACTTTGCCAGATGAGCTGAAGTCTGAACTCCCATAAGGCTACCAAATGTACCACAGGTGGCCTGTGGTAACTAAAGCCTAAGCCAGAGCTTAAATTCAGAATGACCTTAGTGCTCACATTCTCTTGAATGATTACATTTTGCAGTAACAGTAGTTTCTGATGGATCAATTAGAGTAAAGCCCAAATTAACATCTGTTGCAATTATCTGATCTACACACAATGGGATTGTGGGATTGTTTTCCACATTACAATTTTTTTTATTTTTTGCCCCATTGTCCAGATGCAACTGGGGAAAAAATACACTCCTAAACTGAAAATTTCACAAATGAGAAGAAGATGAACTTGCACTGTTAGGATATTATATATTACCTTGGCCAGGTTTTCTGTGGGTTTGGGGTCAGCATTTCACTTCTCTCCAAGTTTGAGGTTTGAGAAGTTACTGAGAAAAACATTCTAATATTCCTAGTCCAAGGAAGTAAAAGTTCATATGTTTGCACATGAACTACATTGACTCTTACCTCCTCTATAGTAGAATCCAATTACTATGAATCAGAAAATGAATGCTAACACAATGTCTTGGGAGAGTTTTTAAGAGGGAATCAACAATTGCCTGACAAAACCTTCTGTTTTACTCAGAAAATAACAGACTTATTCTTTTGTTTGGAAACAAATTTCTTTTCAATTTCATAAACTATGGTGACAATCTAAACTCACTAGGTACGGGTAATAACATATGTCACTTTTGCCACTGTGAAGTCGGAGTCAAGGTATTAATCTGCAACTAAAACTGTGCAACTTCTCTGCATGGTTTTAGTCCAGCTTGAACATTTTGGATTTTGTGGTTTTGTGATGCCTGTAAGCTTCCATGGGCTTACATATTGCCTGGCTGTAGCCAAAGAACACCAGAAGATTCAGGAAATGGGACAGGGATTTATTCCATAACTCAGTTATACTTGTCCATAACTCATCTCTTAACAAGTTGCAGCTTGTATGTTTTATAAACTAAAATGAAAAATTGGATCTAGGACTTAAACCAAAACAAAACTGAGTGTTTAGAGGTTCACTACCCCAAAAAATTTCCTTGCTGAACCATATTATACATATTATACTTATCAACATTTTTTTAAACTTTTAAGTATTTTCCAGCAGAGAATTACAAAATAGTCTGTGATTCAAGAGAGTGAAGTTCAAAAGAAAATCAAAAAGTCACAAAGGCGTAAATGAATTCTGTTTTATACTTTACTACTTATTTTGGCTTTCTTGTTTTATGAAAAAGGCAATATTTAAATAACACTTGGGCCTGGGCTTCCACTTAAACAATGTTTTGTTCTGGGAGTTTTTTCATTCTGTTAATGAATTTTAATTAAATAATTTCTGGTAACAATAAATATTTGACAAACTTTCTTTTGGATATTACATAAAACTATTTTGTTTAGTATTTTCTAAAAATGTCGGTATGTTTTTTCACTTATATTGTAATTGCCATTCAGATTATATATACTTATAATCAAAAGTCAGGTTTTATACATAAGAATGACAGAAGTGCTCATGAAGAGCAACTTCCTTTCCTGCAATTCAGTTATAGGCATACTATCATGGACATGTACGCTAAGATACCTATCCAAGACTTAATTAGAGGAAATTTTATGTCTGTCTTTGTATTAATTAGGGTTTTAATTAGGATGGGATATGTGATATTGAGATCTTAGGACTGTACATTTTATTACCTATTGTCATTATCTAGGATCTTATTATCTGTTACAGATCAGTTGTCTGTTTTTAGGTAAGTAAATATCTGATCAAAACCCTTTAATATTTGCAAAATGTCATGGTTATAAAAGTTCACAAAAAAGTAAATAATGGAAAATAGGGCTAGAGCATCATTCAGGAGGTCATTTACTCCATCTGCTTGCCTCCAAACCAACATCAATTCTTTGTGTCTTCTGGATACATAGTCCTTTAACTTTTCTTTCATGTGGTGGAGATTTCATAACTACTCTAAGCAATATATTCCAAAATTTAAATATTCTTGCCATTAAAAAAGCTTTTATAATATCTAGCATAAACCAGCCCTGATGTCACTTAACCCCTTATTTCTTGTCTTGCCCACAATGGTTCTGGAGAACAGATGATTGTCTTTATAGCTGTTCTTTAAACCTTAGTCTCCTCATCTCTAGAGTAAACTGGTCCAGTTCCTTTAGTTTTTCTTTGTAGATCATGCTTTTGCGATATTTTGCTGTCCTTCTCTGGTCTTTGTCAAGTTGTCACTATCTTTTTAAAAGTATAATACCTAGAAGGGATATAGTACTGAAACTGTGGTTTTACCAGTGTCAAACCAAAGAAAGATGATTTCTTTCATCTTACAAAAAAACCCAAAACATTTTACATTTTTAAAAAGTGGTGAAGTCAGGCAAGCTATTATTTTAATTGTAGAGATGATTACCTTTTAGAATTCCTGTGTCTTGACATCTTTAAATCAGACAGATGCAAAGCATGTGTCAGTCAAATGCTAGTTATTGTGTGGTACACAAAAATAAATGGATGAAAGTTTAATGATCTGTATTATGAAGGCAGTCAAACTGGCTGGACTAATATTCCTTTTTATGTTAAATATTGATTTACTTTTTTAAGAATGAAAAGATATTTCAGAAACTTTTGCATGACACTTCTGTAGCATTCACTGTTCCCGAAATGCCTTTTTCAGTTGTGGAAAGAATATTAAGGCAGTCTCCACACCCTGACCTAATGTAATGAAGGTGTTTTATGGGGAAGGTCTCATAGAGATTTTTCTCTTTTCTTCCTCCCATCACAGAAGGTGAGATTGAGCTCACAGATACCAATTTATATATAGTCTTATTGTCTAAAACAGCGGTCTTTGTATATGTATGTTAAACATTTTAACCAGATTAATCTATCCATTAGTGTATTATAAAAGTTGTCTGTTAAATAGCTCAAAAAGACAAGCAAAATAAAGACAAGCTTTGCTACAAATTTTTTATAGTTCTGTAATTCTCAGTTGTGAGCTCGGAGTATCATCATAGAGACGTTACACATACATTGCACAAAAGGTATTTTACTAATAGTGTAGCAGTGATACTGCTTTATTTTCATTTAATTTGTGGATATATAAATTATAGCACAATATAGGAAGAGCGGCATATTTTAAACTAAATATGTTTCATTTCAAGCTTATTCAAAAAGCTTTCTTTCAAAATTGATTTTTTTTTATCTGCCAGTAGAGTGTGTTTTGCATCCAGTGTATCAGATTTCCAATGCTATAACAACATGATACAGATTTTATGTCAACTTAATGGAGATGTAACTACTTCCATGCATGTTAAAATCAATTCTGTAAGTACAGTATTCTGTAGTGTAATGATAACTTGAAGAAACAAAAAAATAATTGTTGAAACCATCAGTAATATTGCTTATTTTGTAGAACTGATGCTTCAGCACATACGAAAAATACTTTAGTGTGGTTTTATTTAAAAACTGATCAAGTGGTGTGTGCATTTTTGAAGCTGCAAAAATAAAATGTATATATTTATATTATATGCAGTTCTATATTTCCTTGAATATAAGAGAATTAAGTTGTTTGGTTTTTAAAAACCCGGTCCATATTAAATATCATATACCTATCATTATACATGTAAGATAAGTGAATTATGAATTACTATGTTACGTATAAATGTAGTTTCATTATACAAGCACTCCTCAAGAGACGTTGCTTGTCAGGTTAACAATGTACTTCTTACACTTATGTACAGAAAACAAAAAACAAAGTCTCACTAAACACCTGTTACAAAATTTCTATAATACATAGCAAAGTAGATCTCAAAGTCAAAGATACATGAAAAGACCAGACTTTGTAAAAGGACAGCTGTTGGTCCTTCTGTGCTACAGAATATAGTCTGTAGTTTTGGAATCATATCTTGTGGATTTTAAAAAAAAAATCATTTAGACTTTAATATGTGTGGGTAATCTGATTTCTCTAGGAAAATATTTGAGAAATTGCTACAGTATTTTTCTTCCCTTAGGGCATATTTTACAAAATAAATCAAAATATATTCTTAAAGTTAGACACATTTCATTTTCTCTGAAGTCAAGATGATAACGACTGAAAAAAGGTAACATGGGAAAAATTTAGAAATCTTCCTTTAGGACAGAAGTGTTTTGTATGAAGTAAGTTACTGATCTGAAACTTTATCAAGTATTTTTCTCACATTCCTTTTGGATGTATTATCTCACTTGTGATTCTCTACTACATTTATGTTATCTGTTGAGTTGAAGAGCACGTTTAAAGACTTTTTTCTGTATTTGTCTTCTTGTTTGAGACATGCTACAAAAGGCAGTTTTCGTTAGACCAACTTGTTTCACATTTGCAAACTACCCAGTTTTTCAATGTTCTGTATTTCAGTATGATGGGCACAGCTGAGCAAAATATTTTCCTCTGGAAAGGGTTGGTTCAAAGTTATTTACAGTTTCAAAAGTGCCATTTAAAAGCAGTGGGCTTGGGCAGCACAGTTCGGATCTGGATGGGAGCCAAAGCTCCCCTGGAATGGAGGGGCATGTGGGGGGTGGATACTGTAGTTTGATTTACAGGGTGCTCTAAGTTGTAACTTCCACATTAACACCACTTGGCATTGCTCATGCACTCTGGCTTCTGCTGCAGCTACATGGTATCTCAGCCCTCCTAATGTCTGTGCAGCTGGGCTCATACCTGATTTGATTAATGGTAAATCTATATTACAGGTTCCAAAGAATCCGTTGTCATCATATGGTTTAACTTTCTGCATACCACAGGGTGTATTCTTTGAACTTTTTCTTGCTTTGAGTCTCGTAGCTGTGAGTGAAATAGAGCTTATCTTTTAGAAAAACATTTTTTAGAAAAAAATTTCCACTGCTGGAAAATTTATCAACACTCATAGTAACTTCTTCCACAGGATAATTAACCACACAATGGAAAACTTGCACTTAATTCTTAATCTGAATTTTAGTACCTTTAATTTTGCATCATCAAGCATCTGTGCTAAAACTGTCAGCTCTCTGTGATCACATTCCTCTTCCTCATAGATTTATTTATTTGCTATGAATAAATCATAACTTAATTTACTTTATAATAAAGTGAATAGTGCTTCTCATGTCTGTCTTAATGCATCTTTTCTAGGCTTACAATCATTCTTATTTTGCTTCTTTGAATCATCTCTGTATTTTTCCTTTTTATGGTTCTGGAAGGAAAGTGAAATTAGACACAGAATTTTATTTGTAGTTGCACAAGTGCCTAAAAATAGATATCCTATTCAGTACTTTCACTTATACACTCTAAAATTCATCCTTTTAATCAAATTTTACACTGTATTCTCGAATTCATATTCAACATCCCAAGTCTTTTTATATGTTCTGGTTTCTGACACAGAACTCCTACATTGAGCTGTATCCTGTTTTCATTATTTGTAAGTGTATGACCTTAAATTTAGACATAAAAGAAACTGTACTGGGCAGATCAAAAGGCAACGTATTCCAATAATCTGACAGTAACAAGAGGAGAGACAAAATAATCAGGACGGAAGTTTTCTGTGGTTAAAGCTGATCTTATGTGTTCCAGATGTCCTGACCTCCAATTTCCACAACTTGATTGCAAGGCTTATAGTACTGTGAAACTCTATTCATATTCTACCAAGGCAGAAGAAACCCAGAACCATAAATGAATTGCCAGGGTGAAGTAAGAACAGGGCAAACACACAACTTTCTAGCCCTCACCTGTTTTTAGCTTATGGAGTTGAAAATTGAATGAGGTATTTATGCTTTTAATGACCTTCAATGAAACCTTCTAGCTTTCACAACTAGTTCCACTAGTCTGTTGTTTCATTTGAAGAGCCAACTCCCTTTTTTTCTTTTTAACCTGAATCCTAATATACGTCATTCTTCTAGACTGAAAAACCCTTGGGTTATCTTTGCTGCTCTTCTCTGAAACTTTTCCAGTGCTCTAGTAACCTTCCTGAAACTGAGGATGCAGAACTGCATGATGTTTTTAAGGTGAATGTGAACCATGGATTTACACAGTGCTATAGTGACATTCTAGGTTCACTGTTTTTTTTTTTTATTTAAATAAATCCTAATATTCCATTTGGTTTTTGATTGCCGTCTACCCTAACCCTAATATATAATTTCTGAATTTTAATGATCAGCTGAAATAATTTCATCTATGGAGTCAGGATTGTTTTTTCTGGTGTGCATCACTTCCCATTTTCTCTTTTGCTATTTTATTGCCCTCTTAAGTTCTTTACCAGTTTGTCACAAGTGAATCTGAATCATAATATCAAATCACAGAATGGTTAGAGTTGGAAGGGACCTTGAAGATTACAGAGTTCCAACCCCCCTGCCATGGGCAGGGGCACCTCCCACTAGAGCAGGTTGCTCAAAGACACATCCAGGCTGGCCTTAAACACTTCCAGGGATGGGGCATCCACAAGTTCCCTGGGCAACCTGGGCCAGTGCCTCACCACCCTCACAGCAAAGAACTTCTTTCTAGTATCTAATCTAAATCTCCCCTCTTCCAATTTAAAGCCGTTACCACTTGTCCTGTCACTACACGTCCTGACAGAGAGCCCCTCTCCAGCACTCCTGTAGGCTCCCTTCAGATACTGGAGGGCTGCTAGAAGGTCTCTCTGGAGCCTTCTCTTCTCCAGGCTAAACAAGCCCAGCTCCCTCAGCTGGTCCTCATAGAAGAGGTGCTCCAGCACTCTGATCATCTTCGTGGCCCTCTGCTGGACCTGTTCCAACAGTCCCATGTCCTTTCTACATTTGGGATTCCAGCGCTGGACTCGGTATTCTAGGTGGGGTCTTATGAAAGCAGAGTAGAGAATATCATCAACAAACTTTATTACATAATGATTCTTTCCATTCTTCAGGGTGTTTATGAGTATGTTGAATGGCGCAACTTCTACACAGATCTATGGAACTCTACTAAATCACACCCCTTTATTGAACTGTTTGCTCTTATCCCCAGTTTTCTATCCTTTAGTCATTCTTTTCAATCCATGCAATGACCTTTCCTGTTATACTGTAGTGGCTTAGTTTCATTAAAAGGTATCAGGGAGGGACTTTGTCAAAATCCTTATGGAGTCCAGTTAGACATATCAATTAGATCACTGTTGCCACAAGCCTGGGAAGTTTTGTAAGGTAGGACGTCTCTTAATAGATCCATGGTGACCGTAAGTGTATCATATTGTTGCAGAACGATGATGTCTGCTAATTATGTTCTTTAGTCTTAAGTCTACCAATTTGTTCAGCATAGATATTTGGCTAAACTTGGATAACTCTTGACCTCTTTTCAAAGACGACGTTGTATTTGTTGTTTCCCAGTGCATTGGTAACATGGCAGTTTGAAGTAAGAGAATATAAAGGAAACAAGGTAAAATAGTTGACTCGGTACAAGTGGCTTATAACTCAGTTGAATGCTATCCAATAATGGCAATTTGTTATTGTTCAGTGTCAGGGCTTTTTATTAAAACTTTCCACAGTGACTTCAGTTTCAGAAAAATCCTCTGAAATGTCCTCCGCAGCGGACGATTCCAGTTGGAATTTCTTCAGTGTCTTCCAGAGTGAACACCGATGCAAAGAATGTAGATAGCTTCTCTGAAATATCTGTATCTTCACTGTGTGTTCTTCTGCTTTCTGCAGACACTCATACAGAGCTCACAATACTCGACTGCCTAATTCCATTCACAGCAAGCCGTATTAGTAATCTGTCACCTATACCATTCACTCTCACTGCAATCTGTATACAGCTTACAGACTTCATCAATAATTCCATTTCTTACTGAGTTATTTAACAAAAAATAGAATCAAAATGATTTGTTTCTTCAGTAATAGCAGTTTTACTAGTACTAGTAGAATAGATTAAGTTTTATATTAAATACACTTTACACATTTGTTAATTATTTGCTTTTTTTAGGGAGGTAATCCAACAGCTACTGTAATCGCATTGTGTTCAATGAGAGATTTCAATCTGGCTCAAGAAACTTGTCAGCTGGCTATCAGAGACGTTGGATGTCTTGAAGTGTTAATTAATATACTTGATACAGAAGAAATTAGATGTCAGGTAAGTAGCTTTGTCAAATAGAGCAATAAATATGCATTTTCTATTAGAATATTTTTTCACAGTTATAAAGAATTTCTGTATTTTCTCAATTTCAAGGATTTATTAGTCAATTTATTTGGCTTTCAGTTTCCTTCTTTTCTCCTGATTGAATTTAAAAGATAAAATGTTTTAAATAAACCGTCATTGTAAATATTTTTTCTATTTCTGCATATTCAAATAACATTTAACTTAAGTTGTTTTCCATTATTTAGATTGGGTCACTAAAAATCCTGAAGGAAATTAGTCAAAATACAGTGATCAGACATGCAATTGCAGATCTTGGGGGCTTAGAGATCATGGTGAAAATACTGGACTCTCCAGATAAAGACCTAAAATGTTTGGCAGCTGAAACAATTGCTAATGTTGCTAGATTTAAAGAAGCACGAAGGACAGTAAGGCAGCATGGAGGAATCAAGAGACTGGTAAGCAAACATTAAAATTTGTAAAATTTGTCTTGTCATATGCATATTTTTGTCCAAAAAATACATCATATGTTGCATACGTGATTCTTGTTGTAGTGTTTAGCATCTTTAAAAAACAGTGTAATACCAAACTTCCCTGTAGGTAATTAAAAGGAATATTATTTTTCTTTAGGTTGGGCTGTTGGAATGTACTTCAGTGGCACCAACCAGTCTAACATCATACCAAGCAAAAGATACTGAAATGGCACGTTGTGCGGCTTTGGCACTCTGGAGCTGCAGCAAAAGCACCAAAAATAAAGAAGCAATCCGTAAAGCTGGTGGCATTCCATTATTAGCTAAATGGCTCAAATGTTCACATACTGACATCCTAACCCCAGTAGCTGGGACGCTACAAGAATGTGCCTCAGAGGTAAGTAAACACATACAGATAAATTACTTCTAATCATTAAAACGATTGCCTACTAAAAGGAAGTATTACATTTGAATGTCACTTAAAACAGGGCAGTTATCCCATCAGAAAGCAGATACTTTGTGTGCTCTAACTGTTTTTGAGGTCACAGCTTGCAATGAAGTAAACATCACATTTTATTTTTTTTTTTATTTAAAAGGCTAGGAGTATTTTGTGAAACAAAATATCAAAATGAAATCCTTAATCCATTGCATTGTTTTCTCATTTTTTTTCATCGTACTTGACACATTTGGCAACCTAAGATGCTATGTTCTGGTTAATCAGTACATTTAAATTTTAGATAGCTAACCTGCAGATGTGGTCAAGATCCAATGCAGTGCAGGGCAGTGTGGATTGCAATGTCCTTGTGAGTTGGGTAAAACAGTGTGTGATTGATTTCAAAAAGAAGAAAAGCATATATGTGGATTTTCTACACATTTCCTTGGCAAGTTTCACAACTTTGAATATATTCGGTTTTTAAATGTGAATACCAGTATTTTTTACTGTCACAATATTAGATGAGTGGTTATTTCTCTATTTGTGGAGTAATATTTGAAGTTAAGGTGCATTGTACTTAAGGTCAAAAATATACATAAGTTCTCCTGGCGAATTTTAGACATGGAAGATATGATTTTTCAAAATATTTTGCATTATTTTCCAAATTAGCTTACTGAACTACACAGGTTTATGCATGTTCCATGAGACAGCAACCTGGCTTCAGTAGATCTATATTGAGAAGGTGACACTTTTAAAGGCTTCTTATCTGGCCAAATTTGGACATAATATTAAGAGCATACCCCAGTTGGTCAGTTTTGGGTCACCTGTCCTGTCAGCTCCTCCCTACAGGTGTGACCCCCCTACGCTTTTCCACTTCTGACCCTCCAATGGGGCAAATAACGAAATTGCCTGACCTGGGTTGTTACAGCAATAAGTATAAGCAAGGGCCTCTCTGCATGCCATTCCTTGGTATAATCAGGTCTTATCACTGTGAGAGTGAACAGGTTTTCTGAATGATATGCTGTTAATTTCAGAGTTTAGATAGTTAGAAGAGACCCAGCTAAAAAGTAAAATTACTGAACAGAAAATTGGTTTGTTTTACCTCAAACCAGGATATGCCTAAAGCATGTCCCTCCTTCTGCACTGACCTTAGTGTCTATGGAATTGTTTTGACTCAAGTTCACACTGGAGTTTCCAGCCTGTCCAGTACAACAGCACCAAGAGCAACAGCCCTGGTCATTGCCAGCCCAGGCACATCGCCATGCTGTTGTCATAGCTCTTTCCAGGCACAGCAGAGTAAAACGATAAGCAGTACAGCAAACATCAAAAGCAAGAAGCACTGAAGAGCACTAATTTGCAGTAAGGCAAGCCAACTCCAAACCCCATGGCAAATCAGGCGCCTGCCAATTAATAACAGCAACAAATGCTATAAGTTTGATCTAGCACATTCTATTCAAATCTGTCATTATCTTCAACCCTTACAGCCCCACGCTGGGCACCAGAAAGGACTGTTGTGGTTTAGTCTCAGACAGCAGCTAGGACCACGGAGCTGCTTGCTCACTCTCCACAGCTGCAATGGGGGAGAGAATCGGAAGAGCAAAAGTGAGGAAAAAATTGTGGGTTGAGGTAAACACAGTTTAATAGGTTGAGCAAAAGCCATGCATGCAAGCAAAACAAAACGAGGAGTTCGTTCACTGCTTCCCACCGGCAAGCAGGTGTTCAGCCATCTCCAAGAAAGCAGGGCTCCTACATGTTACTTGGGAAGACAAACACCATAACTCCAGCTGTCCCCTTCATCCTGCTTGTTCCCCAACTTTATATACTGAGTGTTACATCATGCGGCACGGAATATCCCTTTGGTCAGTTGGAGTCAGTTGTCCTGGCTGTGTCCCCTGCCAACTTCTTGTGCACTTCCATCCTACTCACTGGCGGGGCCGTATGAGGACCAGAAAAGGCCTCCAAAGTTCAGGAACAATCAAAACCAGCAGTGTGCTATCAACACTATTTCTCATCCTAAATTCAAGGCATAGCACTACACCAGCTGCTAGAAAGAAAGTTAACTCCATCCCAGCTGAAACCGTGATGATGTTTTTCTAACCTTGTTCTAGGAATAGATCTGTTGTTTTGGCTGCTGGCTCTCAATTAAATGAATTGATATTTCTTGATTCTATTCTGAAGTATCTTTTTTTTCCTGGTCTCTGAGCAGGAAGTCTGGACACATTTCAGAATATTCTGAATTGATTAAGCCAGGAGGCTACAAAATAGGCATTGCAGCACCTGGTTTTGCAGGTGGTTTGAAGAGCACTGCAGTGAATTTATATATTTGGTTAACTTTGAGAACATCAACAGTATTTTCAAGACAATGCAGATGACCTGTGCTTAAAATAAAGTACAAGGCTTCTCAGTGTCAAAACCTCTATTATTATTGTGACTAGTGTTGCTAACTGGTAATATGAGATTTAAAAGATGCAGTTTATCTTTTTAGCCGAGTTACAGACTTGCAATAAGGACAGAAGGAATGATTGAGAACCTTGTGAAAAATCTGAGTAGTGAACACGAGGAGCTTCAGATGCATTGTGCAAACGCCATATTTAAGGTAATTGTATGATAATCAGTAGATCAGACCCAGGATTAGCCCTTTGTTTTCATGTGGTTGTCAGTTTTTAATATTTCTCTAATGTGTAAGAAGTTACTTTATAAAAATGTTGATGGTCTTTGGCTTAATTCTTCTGAGGATATTATATCTGCATATTTAATACTGTTATTTAATTCCTACTTGTTCTTCTTGTGTGCAAGCTCTAAACTCCTCAGGTAACCAATGGTGAGAGGTGGGATATACTTTTCAAAGAGCTGCTTTGGTTTTTTAAGTTTGTTTGCCCACAAGGTGGGCAATGTGATAGTATAAGCACTGCAGCATATACAGTAGTGGTTTACTGTCAAACTCTCTTAGTGAGTTATTAGCATTTAAAGATATTTTAATATTTGTTTCCTTCTCTATTTTTTTCTACTAGTTACAGTATCATACACCTAGCTTTTAGAGGCGTCATTTTACATGTTTCACATGTATTTTTAATTTTTTAAAGTTTTACTTATTTTACATAATATATATGGGTTTTTACATGTTTTACATAATATATATTTTTAATTTTTTTGTGTAGTGTGCAGAAGATAAAGAAACACGTGACCTGGTTAGACAGCATGGAGGTCTAGCACCGTTATCTGCTCTGCTTGGTAACTCTGAAAACAAACAACTTTTAGCAGCTGTGACAGGAGCAATCTGGAAATGTGCAATCAGTGGAGAAAATGTGTCAAAGTAACAATTTAATTTTACAAACATTTGTTACATTCTCATGTTTTGATTTTGTTGGCCTCTTGTTTTTGAAATTATTATGTCATGATTCTTCAAAACTAATTTTTATAATCACTTGGGCTTTCAACTTAGGTGTTACAGTATTTAAAAAATTGCTATCAGACCTCATCAGTGGAAACAGTATTAAGTTCCTAGAATCCTAAGAGTGAACGGGGGACAATTGATGCCTCTAGAGTATAGTTAAGATAGAGGACAGTGAGTCAGGAGGTGTACTACACTAAATATTTGACACATGGGTGCATCTTATATCCTCACTCCTCTCTGTAGCTTATAAACTAATAGATATCTAATGCATATTAAGTCTACCTATTTTTGAAATATATTGGGATCTATGATAATTAGCCTAGATGCCTCTCTCCTTGACTACAGAATGGTCTCAGAAAAGTAATTTAGTATGGACACCCAGTTTCGAAATCAGTGGAATTAATGGATGAGAGTTCTACCACAGGTAGAACCTTTCAGTACCGGGGTTTTGAATGATTATCTGAGAATGTGCCAGCAGGAGTTACCAACCTCTACCTTTCACGGAACAGTTTAATGATTGAGAATATTTGACTTTATCAGATTAATGCACTTTACCTCCAAAAAAAGGCTCCCCTAGAGTATGTGCTAGACCTCCTGCTGAAGCAGCTCTGTACAGAGGAATGTAAGATTTGTGGACTGGAAGAAGTATCACTAAGACGTAAATTCTTCCTGCAGCCTTAATTTTAGTGTACTTTGCTGGACAAGCAGATATGATAGATAGCTGCTGGATAAAAATCAGAAAGAATTCCCATAATACGTGTTTTCAGTCTGTCTTTTTACTGTCCTAAATGAGTTCCCAAACCGTTGGTATACAGAGACGTGGTCTTTACCTACTCTACTGTTGTCCTTCTACTTTTTGCATTTTTGATTGAGCAGTAACCCAGCTTTTCAGAAAGGTTTATCCTTCTTTTCTGTAGATTTTGGGTATCTGCACAGAAGCATTCTGTTTCTAGGTCAAGCAGCAATGAGATGGAGTGAATGGCTCTCTCTATAACCTAACAGGGCCAAATCTTTCAAGGTTCAGGCACTATGTTATGATTATTCATACTGTTTGACCGCTAGCACAGTCCCTTACACAGTTTGGCCTGTGCCAGCAAGCGCTCTCCCAGACAATGCCCAGACACTCCTTAGGAACAGTGCAGGCAACAGATTGTTTCCATTAGGCAGAGTGGGTGAGGCCACCCTGAATTGGGAGGATAAGAGGGTTTAGTCATATGGATGTGATGGTGTGCTTCTTGTCCTCAGGGCTAGAGAGTGAGCCATCGCCTGTTTTATTTATTAGTATAGCTGTAGCCAATAACTCTGTCCAAATGCAAACAGATTTTTGCTGGGCTACTCACGTATCTTTGGCAAGTGCTTGACACTCCACGAAGGTTACTAGCCAGGCACAGCTCCAGACGAGCTGAATTCGTGTATTAAGCAGCGCTGAGTCTGAAGCACTAAACCCGATCCATACTCAGGATGGGAGGGCACTACAGAACAGGGTGGAAAGGTGATGTGAAAACGTGTAAGTAGATTTGGAGGGATGAGCTTGAGTCTGGCATGAAGCTATAACTAACAAACCCTGGTGGAGCACTTAATTATCTTTGAGCTACTCCACAGAATTTCCCTATACCTGAAGTACATTGCAAAGATATTGTGCTGACTCAGCAACGAGCTGATACAGGTGCCTGGGCCTGACTAGCTCAGCTTCCAGTTTGCGTGCAAGCAGCCATGCTGCTTCTGGACACAAGATGGCCTGAGCCAACAGCTCTGTCAGAATGTAGCCTGCCCGTCTCGGAGCCAGCTCATATCGTTCCATCTGTGAAGCAGTTGATATGCAACACAGATAAAGTAGCCAAATTAAAACAAGGTTTTCTTTTAAATTATTTGCTTGCATTGTTGCTCTTTTTATGCTGGTTATGTTTTCTCTTGAAAAAAAAAAAAAAAATGGGGGAAACTTCCAAGTTGTAGTAGAGAGGAATATTCCTCCTTAACCAAAGACTTGAATCAAGAAAAAGAAAAGTTTCTCATTTCTCAGATACTCTAATTGTTATACTGATAAACCAGCTTGGAAAGATTAACTTGCATTGAAACAGTTCTAGTTCTGCCATCAAAATCTATTTTTTTTTTTCTTTTGTATGAAAGAAAAGCCACGTGTACAACTGATTCCTGGAAAATGAAGGGTCTTTGTAGCTCAAGCAGACATTTTCAGAAGCTAGGGGCTGTGGGGGAAGCATGAATGAGAACTCTGTAACCCTCAGAGAAATTATCTCTTTAGGGCAGGAACTATGCATATTTATGTAAAGGTATAAATCAAAGCATAATTATTGGTTATTACACAGGTTAGATTTAGCTTGATATACCAAGTGAAATTGTCAAGGTGTATCATAGAAAATGTATGAAAAGAAGATAAAGTATTTGTTAAGAATCTTCTAAATTTTGAACAGAATGAACTTAGTCAGCCCCAGTACTGAGGGGTAAATAGGAGTTCATCTGAAAGATAAACTTCTGAGGTTTAGCATGCATCTGTTTGCAGGATGGGACCTCCAGGATTTTTAAAAACACACACACACACATATATATATATATATGTATGTATGTATGTATGGGTTTTTTAGTACCAAAAGTGCTGTGAAGAATGAGGGAAGTGTTAATACAGCAGTCAACTCAAATTTCTGTCAATTATTTGATTTCAAAATGGAATCTAACATAATACAATGGAAATGTACTAGATCTATAGGTCTGACCTTAGGATAATGTGCTTACTTGGCCTGAACTAAATATAAAACTGGTCAGGACAAACCTTGTAAAGCCTAACGTTTAGATAAAAGTAAGGGTGATGCTTTGGTCCAGAGAGGTGGAAGAGGGTCTGATACTTCTCTAGCTATTGTCAACATGGCAGGAAAAAGTGCTGAAGGTTAGGATACCACAGTACTTGCCAAACTTACAGAATGTTTTCAGTGGGTTATGGATGTTGTATCTACAGGTCAACTTTTAAAAACCCCTCAAACCACACTGCAGATTCTTAGATAGCTAAATTAGAGAAACGTATCTAAAGGGGTAGAGTAAGAAATTGTGCTGTGCCAAGAGCTGATTGAAGTGTTTTACCTATATTGTGATTTTTTTCAAGATGATACTTTACATACAGAAACAAAACATTATACTTTAATTATAAAATGAAACTTATAACAATAACACACTCATACTCAAAGTAACAACTTTGGTTTTATTTCTATATTTTAGATTTCGGGAATGTAAAGCCGTAGAAGCTTTGGTAGGACTGCTCACTGACCAGCCTGAAGAAGTTCTTGTAAATACCGTTGGAGCACTGGGAGAATGTTGCCAAGAGCCCATAAATCGAACTACTATCCGTAAATGTGGTGGAATACCAACTCTAGTGAAGTTACTTACTGGAACCGATCAGGCACTACTTGTGAATGTCACCAAAGCAGTGGGGGCTTGTGCAACAGAACGTGAAAATATGATGTAAGCTATTCATACTTATGGTATTTTAAATACTGAAAAAAAATCTTTTTTTTTATTTTAGTAATGCTGCCACAAGCATAGTCAAGTCTACTCTGACTTAAAAGGATATTTTACTTTTTGTTTTCCAGAGGGCTGCATGGGTTAGTTGCATCCTTCTGTAAAATGTGCTATATGTATTAAAAAAATAAATCATTTCATTAAGGAACTATGTAGAAACTTTTGCCTTTTGGGGAAAATCAGACAAAACTTTAATAAATTGGTTTTTATAACAGTTAAAATTAAAAGTTACAGAGCACCATTTTAAAGTGCTGTATGATAGGTACCTGTTTTGTCTTGTCCTTTTACATCTGCTCTCAAGTCATAAATAATAGCCTCAATTAGAGATAGTAATTCCAAAAGGAAATGTGCAATGTCATGAAAAATTTTAAAATTTTTCAAGTGGAGTGTTATTTGTATTTTATCTGCTTTGTCACTCTCCATCATTCCTTTTATGAAGCCAGGCTTATTTTTGACCCTTTTCTTCTGTCTTACCCATTTACAAAACCAAAGAAAAACACTGTTTTTACAGAGGCAGTTGCTGCTCTCTTTGGTTTTGTGATGTAGATTTGTACAGCTTACAAAGATCCTTGAATTTTATGATTAAGTGTTCCAGTTAAATGTTGAGGTCGGCATTTACTGTGCTTACTGTTCCCTTACAGGGATATTTACCTCAAGATTCTCAGCATATTTCCCTCCTTATACACAAGGAAGGGCAGAAAGAGAGTTTTATTAAACTCCTCCTGTTCTGATTTGCATAATTCACTTGATATTCATATAGCAGTGCAGGGAATTCTTTTCCTGAATAGGGCTTTTGTTTTCATGCTTTGGCTGTCACCCAGTGGCAAAAGGCTAGATGGTACACAACTGTAAACATGGTTGTGTGAGGAGTTAGCTGTGTAGCATAAAAGTATACATAAATGAAATCATGTTCATGACCTATCTCACTAAAAATCCGCCTTTGAAATAATGTATAAACCTAACAGGATTAACATTGTAAATCAACGGAGAAATTTAAATGCCAATAAATATAAACTGATATTTACTAAAACCTCAGACATGCTCCAGTACTCAGGACTATCACTTGTAGTATCCAGTATGGATAAATTCATACTGGAACGTGGTCAGTATAAGCACCAAAAATAAAACAAGTTGCTGCTAAAATTGTGATGAACAAAATCAATCTTGTTTTTAAGACAAAGAGAGTACAGAGTTCATTTGCACCAAAATTTTGTGGAGTTTGCAAAGAGTGGACAAAGGCATCAAATCCTGATTTTGATTCATACGAAAAATTGTCTATTGAAGGTGCTCAACTTTTAAAATATTTTTTCAAAATATTTTAAGACATTAACAAGTAAGCAAGATCTTAGATCAAGAGGAGAATATAATTTTTACTACTACAAAAAAAATCACTCAGAAATTATTATTATTAGCAAGACTATGCGAGACACCTGATGAAGCTGTTTATGCTTATAGCACTAGAAGAGATAACGCTGCTCTCTTTTCCCAAGGAGTGATTTATCCACATATGGATGTTTGATGCCAATCCATCAAAACATTTAAAAACAATGCTTAGTTAAAATATTGACACTACTGCAACTACTCACATGTTTAAATTATTTGTTTGGTTGAGTGCTCTGCCCCTCACAGGTTTAAATTGTTAGATTTCCCCCCCTCCAAAGAAAAAAGAAAACAGAAGGGGACATCCATTCCTCTCCCTTCTTCTCTCAGACCAGCAGAGCAGGAATTGAAATAGTAGCTCCTCATCCAAGCTGCTTCCCTCCTTTCTGGGAAGAGTAAGTCACCAAAGACATGAAGGATGCATAGTCTGTAGTCTCATATTGTTCCATTTACAGAATTTTGGACTACTGTGGAGTTTATTCCCTTTCTATAAACATTTTCTGAAGTTCTTAACTAAAAGGACACATCTTAACAAGAATGTGGAATGTGCCCGGATTGTCTTCTAGAAAGAAGTGAATCAAAGCCACTTCTAGACTTTATATACAAGTGATGAGAAGTTCCTATTGCAGTTTGATACTTAGGTGTTTCATAATCACCTGTGCCTCAGAATGGCTGGGCAGGTTCCAGGAGATCAGTTGTGCAGTTCTTCTCCTGGAAAATTTGGCTGGCAGGTCTTAAGGCTTGTTTTCTTTGCCATTTGGCATGGACAAGCACTGTTTAAAGAGGTTACAGAAATTATGAAAACTATGATGATTTTTCTGGATTCTACTATCGTTGACTTTCATATGTACTAGAAACCCAAAACAAAACAGGGAAATTTAAAAGGAGTACCAGGGCCGCATAAGGATTGAGACTTTTCAAATGTATTCTTACATTTCAATAGCTATATGTGTGTTTAACAAATTGTGGATTACAGAATAAATATTCAGTTGAGCAATCTTCTGTTTTGGATGTGGTTATACAGTAGGTGTGTGGAAACCATACAGACCAAGAGTGGAGCTCAGGTCGTTTCTGTGAATGAGTCAGGGGTATGTAATGAAGAAGATGAGGTTAGTGTAAGAAATAAACCACTGAGTGTTCTATGAAACTCTGTGGTTAATTTCTGAGGGAAATATTGTACATTTATCATATGTTCCATGGAGGAAGCTTGCACTGGCAAAGAGAGAAGACTAGCAGATCACCATAGGTAAATCTGCAGCTTCTGTATGCCTTTTATGTATTTTATCTCTGTCATACTTCCTAGTTGACACTTTAACTTCCAGAACTACTGAGTGGAAGTTACTGGTGCAGTTACTTTTCTGCATCAAACTTTTACTTTAAGACAACTTAAAGCAATTAAGTGATTCTTATTGACCCTATTAAGCTATGTAAAATAAAGAACAGCAGTGGTTCTCTCACAGCAAAAAATAAGTAGATTTTTCTTAAAGAAGCATAACTATATGGCTGGTCTCCATTCTGTCTGCTTCATGGCTACTGACAGAGATATGGCTGTACATCTTTTGTGTACATTTGTCTTTTGGGGGAACATTTAACAAGTCATTCTTTTTCGCTTAGTGAAAACAGAGGACTATTGCATATTCTTTAATTGCACTAGATTTTCATTTGCTCTTTCCATTTGAAAACCTATAGACTTTAGTATTCAAAACTGAGGTTTTAGTATCTTATGAACTAAAACATACAATTATTTTAGCCAAACAGATGGAGTTTGAGTCATTGCTTTATAATACTACTTATCAAAGCAGCCCACAGCAGCTAGTGAAACTTTCAAAAAACATGCTAAATTGTGGTTTCAAAACAGACAAGATTACATTCTGCCAGAATTAAACCCTGTAATCTTACCAGTGAGCACAATACAGAGTCAGTATAACTTTGTTTATTTACATTTGTTTTTGTGGTCTAAATCGGCAGGCAATTAAACTAGATTTCTCAAAAGCAAATAATACTGTAAGAGAAAAAGATGATATATATGACAAACAGATGTCTAGGCTGTGTGTATGCATGTGTGTTTAAGCAATACATATTGAAGTTTCTACTGGAAATATTCAATATTAAGTTTGAATTTGAAAGAGAAGTACTATTTCAGATTGGCTTTGCTGGTTTCAGATATATGAAAAAAAAATTAATTAAATTTCTAGAACTGTAAATCGTGTTGCACAGACATCTCATGATGTTCAGTGATGTCATAATATCATGGCTCTTAAATGAAATAATGTGAAGTCTTTATCCAACAACTGTTGACTGTAAACAGCCAACAAAATATTTTTTAAAAATTATTTTATTAGATTATCTCCACTGGTCAAATAGCAAATACCAATTCTCTGTAACCTGAGATTTCCCAGAGGCTGCTTTAGACACTCTGGTAATATTTGAATAGGTTTAATTGCATTAAAATTATTTGCCTATAAGACATTTTATATACAGCGTTAGTTAGCTGTTCTGTGTGGAAAGCCAGAAGATGTTTTGCTCGTACACCTTGCAGTTGCTTTTTTGTAGGAGTGATGTCAGCTTTGTACGCCCTCACCTCTGCTGCAGTCATGTCTGGCCAGCACGAGTGTAACTGGCAGAAGCAACTCTTCTCCTATTTCTAACTGCCTATACAACTACTTTTGGTTATTTTGAGGAGCAGAATAATTTACAGCTTGTTCTAAAAGCTATCAGTGATCTAATAAGAATAGTCTATGGCAAGGCACAGAGCTTTAATTGAGAAGAGGTGGCCATCGTGGTCCAGGTCCAGCAGATGTCTGTGCCATATTAAGGTATAGAGCAAAGACAGTTCAGAATCTGGGCTCTTCCTTCTGAATTCTGCGTATTTATATATTCCTGTGTACTTATAGTAAAGCTCCAAATAACAATTGCCTATAATAAAGTTTACATTTCTACCTTAAGTGACTTTTCAAGCTTGTGACTATTAAGTGTTCTATACATTAAACACATTATATACATGTAGTTCAGCTGTTCTAGAAAGTAGTTAAATATTTGAACTTCAAAATAGTAAATATTAATGTTTATATCAACTACATACCATATTATTTCAGCTTTTATGAAATTCCCTTCAGCTTTCAAAGGAAATCTCTGCATCTTTATTAAAAGAACTCTCTTTTAACAGTCCTGTGACTGGTTGCTTAATACAGGTTTAACTGTAGTTTATTTTTATCATCATAATGTCAACAAATAGTTATATATAATTTCAAGTGACTGTACACACAGAGCAACTAACATACTATCAACAGAAGAATACAGAATTGAATGCCAACCAAAGTATATTTCTAGATATGTTTGCTTGTATTTATTGTGGTAAGTAGCTTTATTACAGCATCCTGCTAGTAATCTTAAAGTAAATTTGGGGAAGAAAATTAGATACAAAAGCAAATCACAATATTGTTTAATGCCATCAGAGCTGAAATTTGCAAGATTGCAGGTCTATTTTTCCCATCTCTTTCATTGTTTATTTGTAAAGAAACATAAACATGTATTTTTGTCCACTTTAAAAGGAATTTTCACATAGAAAGGAAATGAATGTCTAAGCAGTTTTATAGAGGAAACGTTTTTCAGGGCCATTTATTTTAGTGTTCCCTTTGCTTTTATAGCAGATATGCTCATTTAACATCCAGTTTCTTCATCTGCTACATTGTGCAGTAAAACCATAGGAAGATGAAAAATTGAACTGAGAAAGGCCTAGTCACTTGTTTAGCAATGCTTTCTTTAATTGGCAAATGTATGTTCTTAGGAAAATGAAAATAATAGGGTTTGTGCTTGTATGGTGATTACACAATGATTATTCTTCCAGTATAAGAATTTAGGAGCATCATTCTTGTACATAAAGTTCTTTTCCTGTGAGCTGATCTAGCGTAACTGAGAGAAAGCAATAATCAGTGATGTACTTTGGAGATTTGTTTGGTTTGTCCATACTGTTTTTCGGTTTGATTTTTATACTTCTTGAATGGACTGAGGACTATACTTTCAGATACTCGGAGTTGTTCTGTTGGGTGTAAGACAACTGGTCTTTCTGGTCTTCAAGCAAGAGGCAAAACTCTTCTTTAGAAAATGAACCATAGAGTGAGGCTGGTTTACCTTGAGAAGGTGAAGACAAGAAAACTGAAAAGAAAATGAAAGTAAACTTCTGAAAAAATAAAAAAGGAAAAATAAATCAGCCTAGAGGTTATTTTTTTAAATGTGGTGGAAAAAGCTGAGCTCAGTGTTTGGCTGCTATCTCCTGATTTTTATATACTGGTTGGAGCTGGGTCATTTATATTTAGCCCCTCTTGGGAGGAAGTACCTCATGTTGGTAAATGGTCAGTACTCTGCTTGACTAGAAGAAAGATTCATGGATTCTTATTTAATTAATTCCAATATAGGAAAAAGTTCCTTCTGCTTTCTGAAATGACAGGAAAGCAATGTTTAATGTTTAGAAGTGGTTGGGAACTTGGAGGGATTTAAAAGCTCATTTTGAAGCTTTTACTTATGTCATCCTTACTATGTTGAACATATCTATGTTATTATGTACATTATGATCAGACTGTTTTACTTTGATGCTTTAAGATTTCTGAAGTTGTCCTTTGAATGATGATTTTCTTGCAATTGATTTGGAGCCAAGTATGTAAAATCAGCTGTATTAAAATTAGCAGATCTTAAATAACGTAGTGTCTCAACCCTAGCTTTGTGACAAAAAGTATTATTTTAGAAAACATAAGTATTTAACCAGTTTACGTCCTTGGTTATTGTAGACAGAGTTCATGTCCTGTATTATTTTTTCTGCTTCAAATGATGGTGGGATTACATACAAAACTGATTTTATGAATAGTTCAAAAATTCCTGAACACAAGTGAGATGTTTTATGTGGTGTTTTTCAGCACAATCCGTATTTAAATTTCTCTTGTATTTCCAATCAAATATGAAGACTAATTTTATACAATTAAACTTTTACTTTTGAGGTTAGAAAATGAAGGTGTATTTGCTTTTCTAATCTTCGGTTTATCTGCTTCGGGATTAACATATCTTTTAGGGAAAAAAAAAAAAAGGCATGTTTGTAAAGGCTATTAAATCTTGTTTGACCTTCTTTTCCATTGATGGTATTCACTGGACCCTAATGTGAAGTTATGATCCCCAAGCCTGATTGATATGTAAACATAACACAGATGGTGTAGAGATGATTCTGATGATAATTCAGTTTTCAGCTAGTCACAAAGATAGCTTGATTACAGTGTGTTTAAGTAATTATAGCGTTCAATGTTAGTCTTGTTGGGAAGCAACACATAGGAAACAAGTTACATGTTATTCGTGCCCAACAAAGGATGCACTGTGGTGTGACCATTTTAATTTCTAATGCTAGATTAGAAACGTGTTTTAAAATATGTCATAGAGTAAGGTAAATACATTAAGCATAGACTGAATAAGAGTTAAGTACATAGTTTTGGGCATAAATATTTGTTTTGGAAAGTATTTGTTACTATATGAAAGAAGCCAGTATGCTTGAATTCAGATTTCACTTTGCATGCAGATCATTCAAAAAGTCACATGCTTGTTTTCGTGTTTATATGAGTTCTTGTTATAATGCAGCTTACTTATCTTCTATAAGCATTTTGAATGACAGTGCTGAGAAAAATGTAAAGAGTATTAATGAGACTTAGTTAGAAAACATATTCTGTCTTTACATCCTTTGTTCACACCCATCTGCTATAGTAAGCAATGTTTACTGGCTATGTTGATGGCAATTAGCTGACAATAAAACACAAGCACTTACATAAAACAGTATGTTAAAGAGAATTGTACCAATATCTATTAAATCAGCATTCCAAACAAATGGATATCGTTTAAAATTTAACATTGTCTACTCCATAATTAATTATCTCTTTTTGGGGGTCTATTTCTTCAATAGGATAATTGACCGTTTAGATGGAGTTCGTTTGTTATGGTCATTGTTGAAAAATCCTAATCCAGCTGTTCAAGCAAGTGCAGCTTGGGCTATTTGTCCTTGCATTGAAAATGCTAAGGTAAGACTGTATTTAAAGTAATAGTTTTGTTACATGTATATATACACTCACATATAATTTTTATATTTGGATCATTTCCAGCAATGCTTTGCTGTCTACTACTTACACTCTCTTTATTTCATTCTGTCAACTGCTTAAGAAAATGCATGTATTAATTTTTCAAAAGTGAATAGTCCTCCATCTAGCACTTATTAGAGCATTCTGTTTTGCCTCCACAGTTCTTACTGTATTTAGAAAATATATTTTATTAACTTACCAGGACCTAAACTTATTGTTCACAAATAAAGAATGTTGAAAATCTGACAATGCTGAAAACAGACAGCTTCTACTCACAGGCTATGAATAGCACAGGTAGTTGTAGTTGTTCTCCACTATGAGGTACTTCAGCTATGTTCTCAAGAGACCGTCATTTAGTTTCAGAGCATATTTCAGACTCGGTGCCAATGTAATCCTTAGATTTTTCTGCTCAGACTGCCAACAAAAAGTGCCAGTTGTGAATAGTGGTTGTTGTGCAGGTCAGTTGTACACAGAAGACTGAGCTATTAATTTATTTCATGTCAGTTTCCAAATAGAGATAAAATGGTGAATATAAGCCGTAAGTCATCTTCAGTGAATTCGTACCACTGACCAGTGGTAAAATTAATGGTGAGGGTTTTGTTTCCCATTTGAAGTTTCCTGCAATACTAACTAGACTTTTATCTGTAGTCTTTGTACAGTAAAATCTTCTGTTTGCAATTTGTGTCTGTATTTAATGCATCTTTTGCATCTTCTCTCTACTGTACCTCAAATACATACCCTTCTACTTATCATTTGAGATCCTGACTATGTAAGGAGTGGAAATTCCTTCAAAGTGCTAGATATCCTTAGCATCCTTTGCAGGCAGTGTTTCCTGTTTGAAACTGAGCACTGTCTGGTTGCTATTAATTTATATAGATGGACAGATGCAGGTACACTGTGAGAACATTTGGTCTTGATTTTTATAATTTAAACATTTTCTATTTCTTCACAATTTCTACAATGGCAGCTTGCCTGCCATTTTTAAAGCATGCTGGTTATTCTGAATTACCTTTCCATCTTTTTTAAAATGTTCACTCTAGTGTAATGAAATTTTTTGTTATCTAATGGCAGGGTGTATACATGTCTCATCGGTCAAGATATGACTATACCTCCCTCTCTCTTGAACGATAGTGCTGTAACTGAATGTTAAAATATTACTGTATCTCATAACTGAGATAATACTTATTATGTGTAAGACTTCCCAGGTTTTAGTGTGGGAGCAGAACTCCACATTGCTAGAGCTTCCACTAAATGACTTTTTCAGAAACTAAGGGGGTAGAGGACAGCTACTGAAATTATAGACTACATGGACTTTTTTTTTCTTGCTTTTTTTCCGCTGGGTATTTGAGGAGTGTAAGCTATGTACATCCTTAGTGTAGCCATCCTCCTTTCATCTCTCTTGGCTGCCTGCCCAAATGCTAATCTGTGACCCCACAAAGAGTTCTTTGTATGAGACTGAGGCAGGGTGGCACACTGAAACAAACCTACCAATAATACCCTTTCCTCTGACACTGAATGGAAAGAAATATGTATAAAGCAGCGATTATAGCCACATTGTGAATATGCAGTAACTCTTTCATCTAAACAAAATATTGATTAATGTTTTATACAAAGTTAATAATATTCAGCAATTTAGACAATCTTCCAAGGACCACAGTTTGGTTTATGCAGTATTTGATACAAAAGCAGTAATAAGCATATGACTTTAAAAGGATTACGTGCATTCTGGTTTTTCCAAGCAAACCATGTGTCAAATAGCTGTGAGCTTGGAATCTGTATTTGGGGTTATTTTTGTGTTCTTTTGTGGAAGCTACAGTGATTCTTTTCTATAGTGTGGAGATTTACAGATGAAATAGAACTCGTTAATAGTAACTAAACCCCACACCCACAACATCCATTTTTCTGTACAATACAACTTAAAGGTTATTTTATATGATATTTATAAAATCTTAGAAGCTAATCTATCAAACTGATAGAACCGTCATTATTACAGAATGTGAGTACATGATTATCTCTCATGCACTTACCCTTACCATAATCTGTTTAAGATAGGAAAGTCTACATTTTCTGTTTTACCATTAGGGGGATAAAAGTCACAAAATGCCAAGATTTGAAATCTCAAGATATTTAGGTGCTAGGCACCTTTCAGCTTTTGGGTCTAATTAGTTTGTGTGCTGTTGGAGACAGCAAGTTAATTGCAAAGGGAGGAGGATCTGAGTTCCTGTACCCTGGATTATATATATTGACAGTTGCAATAATGGTAGCTGATTCAGAGTGTGTCCCGTAGAATAGATCTGTATCAGTATAATATTTTGTTACAGCAATATGATATAGGTCAGTGATAATTGGTGCATGAGAGATCTAAGACTTTTTAAATGGAGGATATAAATTGTACACTGTAGCACGTAATTTGTTACAGCTCTGATAACCGTAATATTGGTTTGTTATCAGTCTTCACTTCTGAATGCCAGCATTAGTTCTAAATATTTTTAGCCTTAAGGATTTCTTGTAGAAGGCAGGTCTTACAGGTGGGCTGGCAGTGATATAATTTGGGTGGTAGAACTCTCCTGAGAAAATTTGCCCAGCACCTGTGAGTGCTATTGGTGAGCCTTAGACAAATATCTCATGATTTTGGATAAATGAGTTCATACATTCTTTAAACTATAAGACATAAAAAGATGAGAATGTAATTTATTCAAAGGAATAAAGTTAATAGAAGCAGATTCTTATTAATTAGTTCCTTGCTTTCAAAAGGAAAAGTTACTACTGCAGGCACATTGGTATTGACAAAGTGTAAGCACACTGTCCAAGAAACACAAATGATTATGAAAAATGGCTAAGAAAAGTCTACTCAACTCTGTTGATGTTGGAACGGCAATATTTGGTTATGATGCTTCTTTGAAAAACAGTATTTATAGCGTTCTCCTAATGTGCATCAGCCCAAATAGAAAAATTTAGAGAAACTCTATAAAGATGTTATTTGGGCTATTATAAAATTCATCCGAAGGCATTGTGCCATTAAGAGGAACACTGCCAGCTTCAGTTTATATGAAAATAACTGTTTCCTCACAGAGTAACCTTTAAATAGTATGTCTTGGGGGAAAGAAAACAGAAGTTTAGAGGCTATTTTCCGTGCTTGTATTTAGTAGAGTTTTGGGTGCAAACATTAGAATAAGAATGGTAATGTCAGGCTTCATATGTTCCTCTGTTCTCTGTATGTGTGTGCTGCGTATCAGCTTTCAACTTTCAAAGTTCCACTTTTAGTCTTTGTTATAACTACAATTATAAAGGCTTTCTTAAAAAGCTTCAGGAAGCCAGCTACATGCAAAGTCTGTCAAAATAATCTAAGTAAACAGTCTGACACTGGGGATTTGAGGAAGAGAGAGGAAAGGTTATTCTATTTTTTTAAAATATACTTGCAAAATGACATCTCGCACTTCCCTGATAAAGCCTGATTTTCCTCCTGCCCTCCACTGCTGCCAAGTTATTGCATCCCTTTCAGCTCTGCAGTGGAATTTAATGGGTTTGATGAAGGATGATCAGCCAACTACAGTTGTCTAAGTATTTCCTACATATGGGGAAAGAGAACGACCATGCTGACACAAAAAAGGAAACAAAGACCAAACTAAACCAGGTTTAAAAGGGAAGGGTCATGAGATAAGTATGTGTGAACGCCAAGTAGCCTTTACTCTTGCAAAAGTATTATATACTGAGGAATTGACTTCTACTGGAGCCAGCAATCTTAAGTTAACCTGTGGGTGGAAAACATGCTGCTGATGACCCATGCTCTTTAGGATTCTTATGTAGATTTTTCTTGTTATAGAAATTTTAACATAACCATATGTATAAAACCACAGAGGACATTTCTTTACCCAAAGTAACAAAGAAAGGTAGTTGAACTTGGAAATTACTCTGATACTAACAAATAATATTATTTGCTGTTTTAAATTAAGATGCTTTGTTTACACATTTCACTAATTTAAAACTGTAGTGCATTGTAGTGCTCTACAATGCACAGTGTTGTTCCTTTGTTTTATACTTTAAAAATTTTACTTGAGTGGTACCAATACATTTTTGTTTACTTGCCATTCTTTGGTTAAATCTATAATGTCAAAATTCTCTGCTTGACTATGTACAGCATTTTCCAGTTTCTTTGTTTTTCTTGCTGTGATTATTGCAATTCTATACAGAAACCTTGGCAGTTTAAACTTGGTGCTCTCTTTCTGCTCTCTTTCCATTTTCCTATTTGTTTTCTCTAGACATTATAATTTTTAGCATAAATCATACCTACTTCTCTATATTTGATCTCATTTTTATGCAGTTTTTAATCCCTGATATCTAGATGTAGACTTTCCAACTTGTGTTTGTTGTGAACTAAATTTCAAGAGAGTACTATGAGAGGCGAAAAGGAATTTTTGGCTTGCCCCACAGGCCTTCCAGAGCACCGGGGTCCTTGGAGATTTAAGAAGCTCAGCAAGTTAAACCTGACTTGGTGAATCCATAGCTGGCTGCCATGTATGCCAGGGTGCATGCAGAACCAGCCTATCCAATGATTTTTGACACAGGCTGCCTGGAAGTTTAGTGAACCAAATATCATGAGGAGTTTGGGCCACCTATAGGTATGTTGCCCTGGGGATATGGAATGGACTACCATCATGTACCCTGAGGTCCTTAATGTCTACAAGTATAGGAGTCCAGTTCCTATAAAACACATAACCCGAAAGCTGTAAAGCAAAGGAAAACTGAAGAGTATAACCCCTATCTCCCTCATTGGGGAGCCTCAGGTCCTAAGTTCCATGCAAAGCAGCTGCCTGAGAGCTTGGAGACCATAAGAAGCCAAAAAGCTTAGGAGCTCCTGGAGACCTGGCTTTCCAGCTGTTTGGCAGCCTGTCAGGCAAGAAGTCAGGGATTCTGTGAAAACCAGAAGCCAAGCAGCCTGGCAGGCTATGCACCAGCCATCTGGCTGACAAGAGAAAAGATGAAGAGGCACGTTGGTAATTTAGCCTGCCTTTCTGCCTGGTTTCTGTCAAAACTTTTCAAGAAGTCGTTGTGTTCTTATGGAAGGTTTTGGTTCCATTCCATTAGCATTTTCTGGTGGAATACTGTTCCACTGGAAAATATTTGACCAGCTTTCCTTGTAACTTAGTTTATAATAGCTGCACATGCTAGTCAACAGCTTGTCATTTAGCTTCTGTACTTTTAAATTAGACATGCTAATTGGATTTTGAAAATCTATAAAAAGTTTAAACCCCATCCTCCTACATTTTTTCCTTTTTTATCTCCTTCTTGCTTTTTCTTCTTGTCCATCTCACTTTTTTCCTCTTTGTTGTCCCTAACTTACCACATGGGACTTCCACAGATTTTAAGGCAAGAATGGAGATCACTGTGTCTGATTTGCTGCATAATATAAACAAAAATTTCAAGCAATCATTTTATCTGGTGCAGAAGCTTTTGATTGAATGTAACGTATTTTCTACTTCATACTTGTTCAGATTCTTTGTGGTCTGTAATGGTAAGTGGTACAAGATGATATGATTGCTTTCTCATATACCACTCTAATTTATGAAACCATGCCAGAGTTGCAAAGACACAGACAATAATTATTATAACAATTTATTAGTTTGTGTTGTCAACTGCATTGATTGTTTACCAAGGGTGTCCTCAGAACATTCCAATATTGCTGTCTTGCATATTAAACCATGTATCAACAATCACTATCTTGAAAACATTATTAATAATTACAAGAAGCTTGCTTAGACACTTATTTGGATTCAATTCAATCCAAAACCAATGGAAAAAAATGTTTAGTTTTTTCAGTTACTTAATGTTATCTGTTTCTCATACTTCCATTATTAAAATGATTTTTAAAAGAATCTAAAGTAAATCATGATGTTTTTTCGGCTGTGGCCTCAAAGGGCTTTGATATTACTAGTTTCATTGCTTCTGTGAAAAAAATTAAGATTTTGGCTTTTACCCAGGACTGAACTTCAGTGAGACTTTTGAGGAGGGGGAAGAAAAGTAGGTGTAGTCCGCCAGACTGAAAAGTAAGAAAAACAATAGACAAAAGGACTACTAGAAGTTGCATGAGTGACTATGTAGACTTCCCCCCCTGCCCCAACATTTAGAGACCATTCATTGCATCCTTTCTCGGGCTTGAATGCTTGGCTAATGGACTTCCCTTTGGTTTCTTGAAACTATCAATAGTAATAGACTTGCCAAGTATTTAACTGTGCGATCGATGATCTGAGAGCCAGAAAAAAGGAATTCTGCTCTTCCAGGCTACAGAGTAGCATTAGGGCCATGTTAAAGCTACTCTGCTGCTTTGGCTTTAGCTGCTTCAGTGGGGTGAAGAGAATAGTTGAATGTCTGATTCCATGGTCTGACCGAATGTTGATTGTTTTCCCAACACATTGCTCTTTCTCAGAACAGAAGACTTTTAAAGTGTAGTGAAGCAGTCTCATTTTACAAGGTGTTTCTTCATCAGTTCTGCTATGGTGGAAGCCTCCACAGCTGTATAGACAGGAATGAAATTAGCTTTTAAATATAAAGTAATTTGATTAATAATATCACTGAGTTATTTAAGAAGCAAAATTAATAGAAACTTCACTATAGAAATTGTGTGTTTACCTTTTTCAATGAACAGCTATAACACAGAAATCTGTCACATTTCTTTATTTTGAATTTTAAATTCGATTGTGCATTAGGATGATACGTTTCTCAGCTGGCAATAAGGGATGGAAATGGACAGCTTTCTTCATTAAAGAAAAGGTAGTTTAAAGATGACTTTTGATAACTAAAATTTATTTGCACAGCCATACCATCACTATTTTTGGGCAAAAGCAATTCATTTTGACAAATTAGCTTTGACACCTTAAGCTTTTTAAGATGTTCTAAGAGTGAATTACTACTTGTTTTTAGTGGAGAAGCTTTTATCTTTCAAGCAAAGTGTTTTTAAAGATAAACACAATATGTTTTTATAATTCGGTGTTTAGCTTTAAATCTTTCGAATAAAGAAACCAGTATCCACTTTGGAAGAAATAAGAAAGGAATTCAGTTACAAAAAAATTCAGTAGTTCTTTTACAAGAACTTTATGCCTCAAGGCTGATGAACTTTATTTACTTAATGAAAATAACCACAAAATAGCATATAATGTGATGACAAGAGAACTCAAAAATCCCAAATGTTTTCCTTGTATAAATACTGCAAAGATCAAGTGCTTTTTCCAAATCTGTCTTTCTGCAAATATCGTAATGCTTTCTGCTCCTAATTAAAAAAAATATGCGTAAAGCTGATCTGTCTCACAGTATTTCTGCTTTTGGCAGAAGCCGATGTAGAAATAAGTGAAAAAGGAAACTTAACTGAATTTTGTTAATAGTCATGCAGTTCAACGGGATGAAAATATGTGATTAAAGAGTAGCAGGATAAGGCTTTTATTAGCTCAGCAGGTAACTTTGCTGGCCTCAGCATCTGTGCTGGGTTGGGCTTTTTTTTACTGCTTGAGATTGCAAACTGCCCCCTTTGAATCCAATCCAATTTTGAAATAATATTTATGGTACTTTCTGAGGATAAAAACTTTGCTGCCCACTAGTTAGAAGATGTAGTCATGTAGAGTCATGAAAAATCCCATTACCTTTTCCCCGTCTTCTTCAACCACTTGAAATGTAGTTTAACAATGTATATTTCTTTATATCTGTCACTTCAGGTTAAATGCTACACTGAAAGTTATAATAATTATGAAGATTTAAAATTACAATGTTTCCTGTTAATACAGTTTTTGTACATTTTTATTGCTTCTTGAAATGTCTTTTTTGTTTGGCCTCTTACTTTGTTCAGCTCAGGAAATAGTATTGTTAAAACAGAAGCATCAAACCTATCATTAACATGTATACTCAGATGTGTGCAATAAAATCATCGATGTTATTGGATACCAGTGGGAGTGATTTTATCAATATTTTTATCTATAAAAGCTTTTTCTTAGGCTTTATTCTTAGCATACCATTTTTTCCCCTGCCTAACTCATTAGGATAACAAAGTAGTAAGGTTTTGCACAATAGATAAGGGTGTGTGTATGTAAATTACCTAAATTTACTTAAATGCATTCTTCTTTCAGTTGCTTTTTGTATAGCTGTGTTCTAAGATGTTCTCTAAGCTTTTAAACATATTTGAAGTTTGTTGAAAAGTATCACATGTAATATTAAAGAAAATAAATATAGTTTAATGGCTATATTAATAGATTAGAGTTTGCAGTATGTAAATACCTACGTGTAAATGTAGTCTTGGGCTGGAAATAGAACACTTTCCACTTCAAGTTCAATAACAATATCAATATCACATTATTTCCCAATAGTAAACAACCCCACACTTTGATACAATGACATTTACATTTTTACAATGAAGTTTAGGGACTACAGTCAATATGAAAGCTTATCACACACTAATAGCAGGAAATGACAAACTCTTTAGGTTAGGTCCCACAAAAGAAAAAGAAAAATTAGGAGGTGGAATTTAAAGGTAGCGTTTTTTCTATATGAAAAAATAGCACAAAAAAAGGTTTCCAGAGACAACATTATATATGATTTTTCTTCTCTTCTGTTACAAAATTAAAATGCCTGACAGTATTTGTAAAGTAAAATCACAGAAATTACTCTAGACTTTATTGTATGAACAGCTATCTGATCATTAATACAAGTATACTCAAAGAAAATAGTTTCAAAAGAATTAAATCCAGAGCTCTGCAATTACAGGCACAACTTCATTTAATTCCTTCTTTAAATATCTTTAAAGTATGGCAATTGTATGTAATAAATACACATCTTTCAGTAAAAAATGCCAAAAATAATAATAACAAAAAACACAAAACAAAACAAAAAAAGAAACCCACCCCCCAAAAAGTAGAAATTTACTGTACAAAGCGAGTATGTGGATTTGCTACACTATACCAAGGAGATTGCATTTGTTGTTTAAATTTCTTTGGGGAAAAAAATGCCTTGTAAATAACATAACAGATTTTAAAGCTCTCATTTTTGTCCTTCTTTTCTGCTCATAGTTCTACAAATTTCTTGCTGCTTTACTTTTCTCTTTGTCTTGCACAGACCACCAGACTACACCCACAATCACATTTGGGAAACTTTCCTGACATGTGGTTTCTCCAGTTTCCCTCTGCTTTTCATCACTGGTAGAAAGTTCTGTCCGTGTGTTTAGCTGGTTTCACAGATGATTATTGAAACTCTTTTCTTTTTACTTACTGCTGGATTGTTTATATATTATCCCATCAGCTTAACTGAACCATCCTCCTTTACAAAATGTAGAAAGAATAAGCTTGTCAGAAGGTAAATTTAGCAAGTAAGGTTATAATCACCTGGAAAGACAACATGCACAGGTAGCAAAATGTACATATTAGTTCATTAAGACGGAGATACAGCTTGTAACTTCATGAAACAACTTTCAGGAGCATGAATAATAATAATAATAATACACAGATATTTGAACCATGCAGAAAAGCAGAATTGTTTTCATGTATAGCAGGGCCCCTTTCAAATAGTAGATGCTTTACTGTAGAGTTTACTTGTTAACAGAAGCCTTTCTCATTTGTTGAGCCAATATTTAGACACAAGGTAATGTACACTTCTGTAGTAAGTTTCAAGGAACTGAAGTAGATGTAAAATACCTCATTTGCTTTCCTTCTTCTGTGCTCCCTTAACTGTCTAGCCCTCTAATATGTATAGGTAAGAAATTTCTGTGTAGTAATCTTTCTCTGTAACCCATTATCTACTCACTTTTGGTCAGATTCTAAAATTTCAAGACAGACATGAAAACTGATATCACAAAATATTGTTTTTATTCAGGTGATTATCTGTAGATGCCTTTGCATTGTAGTATGTATACACTAGCAGTGACAGGGAAACTCTTAGGCTCATGTATCTGTGGGAAACAAGCTGCAACCCTGCAACCCTTCTCCCTTTACATGCAGCTCACATGGTAATAGAAGTGCCCTTCCTTCTCTGGTCTCTCAGCTGCTATTCTGAGTCACAAACCTTTATTGTCCTTCTTCTGCATAGATATTTAGCTACTCTTAATTTCTGTAAGGACCTCCGTTATTTGCTCACTCTGGGGTTTTGAGGACTTCAGTACAAAGTTTGCTCTTGGATACTACCCTTTTTCCACATGCTGTGGCTTGTGGTTTTGACCCTCACACTATATGGCTTTCACCTCCCTCCAGTCTCAAGAACTGCAGTGCCTGGGGTGGAAAATGTTTCATTACTGATGGGTCTGCCCACCACATTTGCTTCTGTGAGAAGGAAACATCACAGCTAAGAGTTCTGTTTGGCATTTGGACCCAGAACTAAAAAAGATAAACTGTAGCATCTTCTAGAATTTTTATTTACCAAGTCCATGAGCAATTTGATGGATTTGTTCAGCAAAGCTAACACAATAGAACTGGACCCTACTCTGTTCATAAATCAGCCCCCCAAAACAAATATAATCAAAACCATGCTTGGTCTCAGGGTCACTCCCTAGCCCTAGGAAAATTCATACTATCCATGTTTAGACTGTCATGAAATCCTAAGACCTTTCAGTAAAAATGGGTTTCAGGACAGTGTCTGGTAGTTTTTATTCGGACTTGTTGAAGGAAGCAAATTAAAGAAATTCCACTCGCAGACTTTTCTTTCCATCTCTGCAGGTTTGCCATCACTGAGGTACATAGGCTAAAATGTCTCCTATAAAGTTACTGCTGACTATTTGGCAGGTCACTTTTACTCTCTTGCCAGTGTAATATCAGTTTGGCACCAGGCAATCGAATGCCACCTGCAGATGTGCCACCATAATGTCATCAAGAATCTCCTCTGTTTTCAGTTCTTATGTTCAGTACCCATTGTGAAGAGTATGATTTGGGCACTAATGGCATACTTTTAGTAAACAGTTCCATAAAAATTAGATAACCATCAAAAAACACTGGAAGTTCTTGCCCACAGCAGTTTCTGACTTGTATCTATTTCATAATCAATAATTCATTTGCTTATATTTCTACAGATATAATGCATAATTAGTGAGCCATAATTAAGTCATTTGAAAGTTTCTATATTCATTGGACCAAAAACTTTAAGAGAATTACCTTTCCACATCCACATCTGAAAGGCTGAGAATCTAACAAAAAATTAGATCATAATTACATAAAGACATCCTGAAACACAAATAACTAAACTTAGTACAGAGGTCCACTCAACTAAAGTAACTGACGGGCCCATGCAAGTAGAAATGGTGATTTCTCCAGATTATATTGCAATACTTGATATCCTCAGGTTAGGCTCTTGAAGTTCCATTCACCACTTTGCTAATTATTATATTTATAATGGAGTTTCTGAAAATACTGCTGGATTTCAGTGTTGTCTTTTAGGGCCTGTATAACTAGGCATCCTGAGAACCCCTTCTGATGATTGTTGGCAAAATGTTGCTTCAAGTACACACAGATTGAATAAACACTAAAAATTCATTCAAAGAAGTAGATGTTTTTCGATTCTGGCATTGTTTCTGTCCACAAGGAATCAGAAAAGAGTCTAAAATAAATTTTCTAAAATAACGTAATCTTACATGGTAGAACATCTCACTGAAGAAAGAGATACATTTCTTTTCAAGGGTCTCATTTTAACAGAGTGCAATGGATCTTGGTGTACAGCATTGGTTGGTGACTATGTAACTTAATTGTTAAGAATTTATGCTTAAGCAAAACTTAGAAGTATACCCCGTGTGCCTTTAAGGGTGCATGAAGTACTGTATGCTGCATGTCACGTTTTCAGATGCTGTCAGTTCCCCTTTGCTTGAGACAACCGAATGAATTCCGTACCCGTTAGTTCAGTCTCACACTACCCAAACTGGTGATTTTCTCTTTTTCACACATTGACATGTAAACAAGTGCTTGATAATTTGAGTTGAGTAACAAACACAAGAGTGTGAGAACAGCCAGTGCTGTGTCAGACCAAAGGTTCACTGACACGTTACTCTGTTTCTCACACTAGCCCACAGAGGATGCCTGAGGAAAGGTAGAAGAACAGGACAAACTTGTAGGCATGGGTCTCCTCCCCAGAATGCTCTCCCACCTTCAAGAAATCTATGGCTCAGGAACTTTCTAAATCAGAGAGGATACTTTTATATTTAATAACCCTTAATGGATTTTGTGACTGTCTGGTTAATATCTAACATGTAAACTTCTAATAGCAGCATCTTAGCTGTGCTTTGAAAATAGCTTAATTTTATTCTGAACACGCCACCTGCTAGTTTCATCTGATGCTCCCAGGTCTTCTAGAAGAGAGATCACTGTGTGTCCTTTCCATTCTACTTAAGATTCTATACACCTAAAACAAAACAAAAATTGTTTTTTATAGCCTTGAATGTCCTCGTTGTTTAGTCATTCCTTCTACAGAGCGATTCCCTACCTTTGATTATTCTTGTAGTCTTTCTCTAAACCTTTTCTAATTTTGCTGTAACTTTCTCAAGATGGAAAAAAGGACTAGATGCACATACTGTATTCAAGATCAAGGCTTAGTTCTCTACTCCTATTTCTTTTTCTTTTTTTGTCTTTTTTTTTTCTTGTTTAGTTTTCTATTTCTTTTCTATGAGCATTCTTAGACATTTTTCCAGAGTTGTTTGTGTCCTTTAGTCACGTTTCATATTGGTTGCTCATACCCTGAGGTACACCACTGCTCTCCCACAGTTGCTGTCATGACTTGTGTAACCTCCCCTCTTAAGAATTCTTGAATACTCATTTGCATTGATACAAGACAATAATGTAACCACTCCTTTGGCTTTGCTATCAAAATTAATGTAGGAAATGGAAGATGCTACGAGAGCTTTAAATAGGGGTGTCTATTGTTGTTTTAGATGTCCTAAGGTATGTCAGTTCCCCACCTGGCAAATATGTTACAGCGGATAAGGGAGACTTGCACTATTCAGGAGTGACAGCTTGAGGCCATAAAGAATACCCTGTGGTATCTAAAATGACACTAGATACCTGTACTTAGGCATTGAATTTCTGCCTAGATGGTGGGACATTGAACAGTCTAACTCTCATATGTCAATCAAGTTGTGACTTAGCCATATTTCTTGATGAAGGCAGCACAGCAATAACTGCTGTTCTGAATAATTGTCTTGACAATCTCTTCTTTTAATGTTTGCATATAAATACAGATTGAATATTTAAAAATAATGCTTCTTTTGTTTTTCCTTTAGGATGCCGGGGAAATGGTTCGATCCTTTGTTGGTGGCTTGGAACTGATAGTCAATTTGCTAAAATCAAAGAATAAAGAAGTTTTAGCAAGTGTATGTGCAGCCATTACAAATATAGCTAAAGATGAAGAAAATTTAGCTGTTATAACAGATCACGGAGTTGTCCCTCTGTTGTCCAAACTAGCAAACACAGTAAGTAACTTTCAAACACGCTATACCATCTGAATTTGTTTTGTCACGTTCCATTATACCCAACTAAAAGGCTGTGACAAAAGCAGTATGTTTTGCAGCAGCTACAAGTAAGAGCTGTAGAATCCTTCCTCTACAAGATGTATGTTGGACATGAAAACACTCTGGCTGGTACTAAAATTGCTTTGGAAGAGAAGCTTCATTTGAATCCTCACTGTTGCTGAACATTGCTTTTGAGAGTTGCAGCTGCCGTATGAAAAAAAAGCACAAAGGATTGAGAGAGCAATAAATCTGAACCATGCAGAGAATCTCAATGATGGGGGTATATGTTACATTTTAATGCTAATCTTATCTAATTTCCAATCAGTCTAAAAGCACCTTTGAAATAATATAAAGATTCACAGCACTTCCTACAGAGAGAATGGTAAGGGACTACTAGCTCTATGTCTTACAGCTCTCTCCAGTTTTTAATTTTACTGCAGGTAAATTGTGATGCCTGAAAGATGTTTGAGAATACAAGTCAGCTTACCTGTGAAATTTTATTATGCTGTCTTTAATTTATTATGTTTTTACCTTCTTCAGAACAATGACAAATTAAGACGTCATTTAGCAGAGGCCATTTCCAACTGTTGCATGTGGGGGAGCAATAGAGTTACCTTCGGAGAGACCAAGGCTGTAGCTCCTTTAGTACGTTACTTGAAGTCAAATGATCCATCAGTTCATAGAGCTACAGCTCAGGCTTTATATCAACTTTCAGAGGATCCCAACAACTGTATCACCATGCATGAAAATGGAGTAGTGAAGGTGAGGTGGAAGTTTTTTCTTATTTGGAGTTCAAATTATTGAAGGGGCTTAGCACAGTCAAAAGGAGAGATCTTTCATTTTAAATATTTCTTGAATGCTGCTGTTTACCTCAATTTTTCTGAATTTTATCCTAAAAATGTTTGGTTACACTGTGAATTAGGGAACAGTATTTCAGTGCTAAAGATATTACAGGTAGGTGGTTCTTAGGAGTGGAAATATGATGTGGACATTCACATCTAGAGTACTTGACCTGACTCTGAGCTAGGCTAGTAGTGCTGTCACATCAGCATTTCATCTTTCTCAAGTGACTTTTGCAAAAGAAGTTGGGTTATCTTAAAGGGTATTTGCCTAGCACAGCAGAAAGTCACCTAGAAACTGAGTGGAACTGGATTTGGGGACAAATTGAGATACAAAGGCTTAGCTTACCTGGAGCTGTTTCAGTGAATTTGGCATTTACTTATAAAAAATCCATTTTAGGGATTACGTAGGAGCACATTCTGCAAAAAGCTTATTCTAAAAAGGCTTTTTCTCTCAAAAAGATTTTTCTAGTTTTATCTCACTGGTTGAAACCAGTAGAGTAATTCCTTTGGCACAGAAGACAAAATGATTACAGCCTTAGAGATGGAAATTGTAGGAACTCTCAATTTTCATAACTTTCAGGAAAGACTCACTGTTTGCAGACTTTTCATTTTACTTCATGTTCAGGTAAATGTATTGAAAGTGAGAGTTGAATTATGACGTAACGTTACTATTAATGTTGTATTATACATATATTCATAGCTGACCATATCTGTAGTCTGGTTAAAAAGACCTACTGGTCAAAAATGTTTCAAGACAGTTTAAATGCCATTACTTGAACTGACTCAGGTCTAAGTTGCCCTTTCAGTGCTGGAAAGTAACATCTTCCCATCACACTTGCATTATACTGGGCCACATAGCACACGAGAATATATACTGTATTACAGTTTATTTGAAACTAGTGTCTGATGACTTTAATGTTGCTCATGTTTCCATTCAATTAACACAACCCATTTTCTGCCCTCCTGTCATCTGTTGTTTTCATTCATTTCATTATGCAGGTTTTAGGTTTTATAAGTTGTAGCGCACTGAACAGACTGTATAAAGCCAATACTGATGATATACTTTCGTAAGAACTCCATCTTGGTCTAGGTTCATCTTTATTTTTCACTCCTAGTTAAAATATTTAGACTAATTAAAAACATTTATTTGCACTTGCAGATAAATAGGGATGTAGAGAAAAATATCACAGGTGCTTATTTTTTTTATTATTCTCAGTGTTCTTGAATCACTATAATATATTAAGGGAGAGAAAAGAGAACTAATAAAAGGAAGAGCAAAGCTACAAAATAATGTAATTTGTTTTTAGTGTTTGTTGCACTGAACCTTTTTGTCCAGAGTGCACTTCTCTTCTTGTGTACAAGAAACTTGATTTTTGTAATGCAGTGGGTGAGTATTTGAATGTCATTTTCTATCTGGATCTATCAGAGAACCGAAGTGGAGGTGCCTCTCATCTCATAACTGGCAAACGGCCTGAACATATGAGAGGATATATGGCCAATTGTCACCATGTGTGCCAGCACACACATGTATACATATATTTGTATCATATACACAGATTTGCATTAATAGTGGACTGTATCAGCAAGAACATAGGCAGTAAGTCAAGGGTGGTGACTCGCATGAGGAGTACTGCATGCAGTTTGGGCTCCAAGTCCAGTGGAGGGTCACAAAGATGAGTGAGGACTGAAGCACATGGCTTGTGAGGGAACTGAGTTTGTCTGGGTTTGAGAAAGAAGGCCTTTGGGCAGCAGTGCCTGATAGCAGCCTGCCAGTATCTAAGGGAAACTTATCAAGAATATCCAGAAACAGTCACCCTGTCCAATGTGGCAGAAGCCTTCTTCGCTATATTTAGACGAGCATTTCAAAAGAAATACTGTCAGGGAAACAAATTTAATCACTGTTTAGATACTTAGGGAGAAGTGTAAGATAAAGTGTCTGAATTCCACCCTGTATCATTCAGAAATGAAATATTCATTCCATGAGCAGAAAATTCACTTGAATTTTAGATGACGGCTATAAATGTATGTGACTAAGAGGTGCAGTGCTATCCTACATACATTGAAGTAATTCCAAATTCCATGATCTTTGACTAATCCTCCTTTGTATTTCACAAGGTCTCAGTTTTGGGGGGGAAAGTGGTCTGACTGCAAACAAAACTGATTCTGTAATGAATCTTTAAAATGCAACAAAACCTGATCAAGAATTAAGAGGTTAAAGAGTCTTAAGATAAAAATACCTGTGACGTCACATTGCTATGAAAGACCTCGAATAATTCTTCATACTTGCTAAGTATCACAATATGCAAATTCTTGGGAAGGAGTTTGGGAAGTTGTTCAGAATATCAGTGAAATCACTGCTCACCTTAAAAGGCTGCGCTGTTGATTCATGCCATAAGCTGTTCAGTTTGGTAGATTGGAATCTCTTCATAGCCAGGAGGTGTCTGTGAACCAAATGCATAGCCAGGAAAAGAAATATGATTCCTTACTCCTTGTTTTTCATACTGGCAGTAAAAAATGAAATATCCTTGGAAGACGTGGATTTACCTGAAGGAGTAGTTCTTGATAGTCCCCTAAAAAGCAAAAATACTGGAATTTTGATGGAGTGTGTTTTCAGATAAACTGGATCAAACTACTCAGATGATTGATGTCATCCTGCCAAAGACTGTCAATCAATGCAGTCAAATGTACTGACTAACTGTAAATCTCTAAGTAGAGATCTGTCCAGCTCTGCAAGTAAACTGTATTCTGTTCAGTGTCCTACTGAAGTCAGTGTGTATAGCATAGAATCTGAAGTCCTAGGGTCACCCAGCAAAAGTGTACCAAGGAGGTGTAACAATTTACTGTTGTAAACTGAGCCTTGAAAGCAAGTTCAATACTTTTAAAATTGAAAGATATTACTTATTTTAAGAAATCCATCCAGCTGAAGAAATTCTTTAAACAACTCCCATAATTAGTGTTAGGAGCTACAAATAAGTAGAAAAGCTGCATGAAAATACCTTATTCAACACCTGCACATATTTAATTTTTCTGTGTGTTTTTTTTCTAATTGTTTTCAATTAGATTCAAGTGAACATTCATGGAAGTGCTTAATTCCAAATCTTGAAGACATTTAGTATGGAGAATATGAAAGTAATTATGTCTAAACAAACAAATATTCTTCATTAATAATATTTCTGTATTTTTAATTATCCAGACATTTCAAAATAGCATTTTTGCTAATATAATAAGTATAAATAGAGCTGTTATTAAAGCTTTATTCCTTTAAGTCTTTAAGAAATCCCTAACGCAAGGCAAATTGATTAAATGTCTAGGTCTAAACAGTAGGACCATGGAGCAGTTCCCATCACTTCTATCCAAGTACATATCCTGGCTACATACTGATTGCACATTAGGACTAAACCTGGATGCATGCATTCTGGTTGGTGTCAAAAAAAAATTCAGAAATTCAGATGCAAAACTGGAACCACAATATGTATGAACAACTGGGAATCAAGACCATAAGGTGTAGAGCAAAAAGGATTTGCCTTTGAACTAAGATGTAGCCAGAGAGAATCCAATACCAGCGTATGTGGTGAAGTTAACATGGCTCAGAAATCCATGTTAATAAACTGTGAAAACCCTGTTCTGCTTAGGCCATAAAGTGCTGGAAGTGCAATGAGAGATCATCAGAGCTAACTGTCTCAAGCTACCTTGAGCTTTCTTACCTGTCTAGCTTTGGTAGCATGGAGCTCAGAGTCAGATGATTTGCCTTATTCTAGTACAATGACTGCCCTATAGGCATGTCCATTTTTTAAAAAGCATGTAATTTGGTTTTGCCCCTGTTTTTCAGGGAATAGAATTATCCCACCCACAAACAGACAATACCTATGATCACCTAGAGTTTCTAACCCTAAATAGAGCCTGGTTTAATTACCAATTATTCTGCTGTAATGTTCTCAACCACGTTCTAATGCTTTTATGTTGTGTTATACCTAGAGTGGCAAAGCAGCAAAGCAAAGTGAAGCAACAGCATGTATATCAGAGCAGTGAGACCTAGTAGTTCCTGTTTAGTGAGAATGCCCATATAAGAAGTGAAGCATTGTGGCAACCTGAAAAAATACATTGTTGGACCTATGACAGTTTCTCCATATGTTTAGTCCAAGTGCTTTTGTTCTGAGTTGCCAGGTCTGAGCAGATCACGAAACAAATAAACACAGGTACCATGATGGCTCAGGGCATATACCTGGCCAATCTACCAGTGCTTATGACCTTGACTTCTGTGCTGACGCTGTTGAAATTACCGTCAAGAATCAATTATGGGAGTGTCAGAAAGGCTGAAGAGGTATTCCCAGATGGCAAGGGGAGTAGGTGTAGGAGATTTAGTTGCTCAAAAGTGAGAGTTGGTGCAGTGCTGAATCTTGCCTGGTTGATCTGCCCAGCACAGGTGAGGCAGTAGTTGCAGCATTGTGTCTCTATTATTTGATATCTTTGCACCACACTTCTCAGTGATGACATAATGTCCGGATGTTTTCATTCTTCTGAGGTCTCCAGTGAGTAATTGACTGAAAGCATACTTTGTATTTATGTAGAGGTAGTTATGTAGAGATTTTTCCAGGACGAATCATATTTTTGTTTCTGGAAAATTTGTCTGGATTCCTTTGTTGTTTTTTCATCCTCTCACCAGGTATCTGGTGTTTCAGTAATCATGCCCATTGGATTAGTGTCACAGCTGCTGTAGTTGTGACTAGGTTGCAGTACATGCATAATCCCAGCTGTTCTTCAGCACATGTTCATGTGCTCTGTTCACATGGACATAAAGTCTGATGCTTCAGGGAAACATTGACTCTGCATGAATGACACAGTTGCTTAGTGCTTGAAGTTGATCAGAGACTATCTCAAAGCATCAGACTTTCTGACCATTCACTACACAATGTGTAGATACAAGTTCTTGTCCAGGAAACCAGGAATAAAAATACATAGGAAAAGTACGACCAGATTTCAACCAGATTCTCATATTTCACATTTTGCCACTGCAGATAGTATTTACTGATCACAAAACAAGAAGTATGTGTGAGAGAAAATCAAGTTTTCACCTATTTGTAACTGCACCCAAAATATGTTCACTTTTCTCAAGCAAGGCTATGTGACAAAAAGGTTGGGAAATACTGGTGTATGTCAGCTGCCATGTCAAATTCTGAGTACACAAGCCGGGTGATTTTGGAGGAGGTTTAGAAAGGCAGATTATGAAGTTTTTCTTTTATGTTCAGTTTCACACTCAATATTCTTATGACAGGGAATGGAACAATGGTTATGACCTGTGACAGATGAATCAATGCTTTCTTTCTACCAAACACCAGGAAATATTTCCCCTTTCTGAAGTAAAAATTCATGGCTGTGCTGGAAAAGAGATTTGTATTTTCAAAAACCCATAATAACATGTGGGACATTAGAAAGCAGGAGAAATTTTTAGACATCGGACTAAGGAACAGGCATCAAGCTGAATTAAAGATTTGAGGTAGGTGTCCACAAACCAAAGGAGAAGAGAAATCCAGTGAGGGATTAGCAGTTAGCCAAGACAAGCAGGAGTACCAGGCACTGTTGGTATATGGTACTTGGAATATGTCACAATTAGAGGGAAGAGGAATAGGAAAAGTCATAGACAATGGAAGTCACAGATGGCTGAAGTATCCAGCCATCACCACATTCTTCATCGAAACAGCAGAAAATCTCCCTTACAAAGTAGCTGTTGCAAATGAACAAAGATGTCTACCTGTAGTTGACTGCTGCTGAAACCTTAGGAAAATCAAGCTCGTTCATGAGATCTCCAACTGTCCACTAAAGAGTAGGGATGCTCTTTTAAGCTGAATTGTAGAAAGACTGTTCTGCAAGGCACAGGCAGATTGAGGAAGTGCAACTACTTTAGTAGTGAAAGGTTGAGTCTAAACATGTTTTAAAGAATTCAAGTCATCTGAAGATCCTGAAAGAATATTTAAATCATTTTCCTAGAGACCATGGCACCATGTCAAATGAATACATGCTCCTCTGTGTTACAGTCACACTATTTCTTCATTATATTGGCAAGTTGTAGATTGGGATGTGCTTCTGAAATAAGTGAGGCACTTATGAAACTGCTCATAATATACCCGCTAAAAAAACTTCAAATATTTTGAAAGATTCAATGTATATACAAGTGAAAAACATGTAACTGATTATTCGTGGTCATTCTTACTTTGCAAATGAAGAAAGACAAAAGGCATTATTTGTGTATTGTGAAAATTAATTTCTTCTGTTGTGGAAGCTATTTTCTGACTTTGTAAGTGATATAAAGAATTTGTTTTTGTGGAATATCACTATTATTTCTGTGTAAAGAAGGCAGCCAGGGAAGTTTAAATAGCCTCATCACCTACAGACTTGAGGCCAGCTTTTAATTATGAGGCTAATGAGACCTCTGAGGAGATTATTAAGGTAATGCAAAAAAAAAAGGAAGAAAGAACAAGGTAAAATAAGCACCAAAAATCACGCTATAGAAGAACAAAATTCATCAAAGTTGTCATTCATCTTAAATTTCAGTGTTTACATTGTGGACAATAGTCACCCAATTTCTTATAATAGTCAAAGACAGGAACAGATTTTTTTTTTTAGTGTGTTTCATCTCTCCTCGTTTAGCTATTTATGCAAAGATAAAGTACCTCAGTCTCTACTGGCAGTATTTTCTGGTCTCCTTTGACTATAATGGCAGTGCAGGTTCAAAGTTCAGATCTGAGCATCTACACTGTAGGTATCTATGTTTAATGTGGTTAATCCTGTCTCAAGGCAGTGGAGAACTTGTTTAAATGACTGTAACAGTCCAGTTCATTATTAGATCGGGATGACAGAATTCTGAATAATAGTGCAATAAGAAGGAGCTATTAAAAAAAATACTTTATTCTCTTCCTAGAAAAGTACAGATGGGAGGCATTCATATGCTATGATGGTGATGAAACACTATCTGCCCAGCAGTAACTGAAGAACACTTTGAACATGATCTAAAACCCCATATGTTTTGAATTAGTGGATCTAACTGACTTGAATCCAGGGATTTTGGAAAAGATCTTTGGAGTATTAAGGTTGGATTCCTTACATCTAACTTTGGCCACTTTTAGCTATGGAGTTTAAAGTAGTCTAAACTAAGACACCTTCTGTAGTCAATGGAATGTTAGAGGCACCTGCAGAATTGTGCTACCTGATAATGGGTGCCGAAGATATCTGGAAGGAATAGACTCATGAAAGTGCCTAGTTTTCTCCACTGAATATAGAAAAGACCTAGGTTACTAGCTCAGACTAAACAGCTAGCTTTCAGACAGCTGCATTTGAATTAATATCCTCCTGAATGTTGATTTTCAACAAGCCTTGGTGTACAGGGGAAGTTGCAGGGCTGGAAGGAAGGTAATGTGCCAATATTTAAAAAGCCTAAATAAGATTATAGTCCTGTAAACTGGACACTATTCTCATGTTAAATAGTCATAGGTACATATGTTATAATACTAGAAGAGATCATTTTAATGATCTCGTCTGAGTAGCCTTGTTTGTACAAACCCAGAGACATTGCTTCAATTTATTTCTGTTTGGAATATAGTATATCTTTTAGAAAAACACTGACTCTTTACTTAAAAAATTCCAGCAATGGAAAATCCACTAGAACCATCGTAACTTGTTCCAGTAGTTAAATACCTTCCCCATAAAAACATTTGCACCTTATTTGCAGCCTAAGGTTTGTCTAGCTTTGTCTTATGTAATTACACGTATGCTACTGTTGTTTGGTAAACTGAAAAGCCCTACATAACTTTTGTTGTCATATACATTCTTTTTGAGCAAGGTCAAATTATTATCACACTGCCCTCTTTTTAATTAACTAAGCAAGTGCAATCTCTGATTAAGTTTCTGTCTTTCTAATTCTTTAGTTATGTTGGTGTGTTAGCTCTGAATTTTTTATTTTTGAACCTCCGTTTTGGAGAGAAGTTCAACATACTTTGAACTTGTTGAAGTTCCCTTCAATATACTTCAGAACAGAATTCAGTATTCCAGTAATATCTGCATGAATACTTAAAACAGGTAAAATAACTTTCCTGTTTCTATATAAGCTCTGTTTGAACATCAGAGATTTTTCATTATTCTGTTTGGCCACAGTATTGCCCTCAAAGTTTATATTCAGCCAATTTTCTACTTTGATTCCTACGTCTTTTTGGAAACTGTTCCCCAAGTTAGACCTTTGCATGCTATAATGTTGGCCTTCATGCACAGGAGTGAAAATTAAGAAATTCTGTTCATGTAAATCACCGGTAAATTTATATCTTGTGTTATAATTTTATAATTTTTTTAAGGAGCTTAAATCTGATTTGAATTGAAATTCTAAATTTGCAAATACCTGATCAGGTGGTATTCTAAAACATTCAGGGAAATCTTTGCAGTGAGGTAATTTCCAGTATCTCATATGAGGATTTCTTTATGTTTTGACTTAAAATTTGAGCTTAATTAATTAAATATTAAAGGTACTATTTTTTCTCTTTATTCATTTATTTGTGTGTACTGTGATGATGGTTAAAGCTGTTGATCACAGATAAGCAGTTCATTTTGCAAGGTAGTGATGTATACCTACAAAAGAAGAAGACCTCAGAAAATTTTGGTTTAAACATAGCACAGAACAAGGTTGAGGCAATCAGATAGGAATAGAGTGGTAGAAAAGAAAATCTATAAAAATATTTGTATTGATCATATTTAATAGTTCAAGCAAACCAAGATACAATTACTGCTAATTCATAGCTGCAACTCAATCAGCGTAAGTAAAATATAAATACCGAACACTGACTGTAAGCATTTTGTGAAAACTGAGGAAACGGGACCACTGGACAGTAGCCAGTCACCCAGACTTTAAGGCACTTAGACCATATGGGAACCATAACTGCTGCTGTTGTCAGTTTTTTGTATGTGTGTGTCTATGCTGAAGGCTACACCAAGTTAGAATAAATTAGCCTGTGTTGAGCTCTGCATTGTTCTGAGCTGCTTTTATTATCCAAATAAGTTTATTTAAATATAGTATTGCTGTGCTGCACGGTGAACAAGCCTATTTTTTCCTGTTCTTATTTCACTGTACATACAGAACTAATTAATTTTGGGCTAGAGGAACCCTTAACTTAATGATTACATTACATATCTACAATGCAGAAGATCAGACTTTCCATTCATGTTTTGGCATTTTTTAATATTGAAAGTTTCTATCTAACCTCCCAGTGCACAGAACTGATTTTTAGCCTTACTCTGTGGTCTGGCTTTTAGAATTATTTGTGCAACATGGAAATACTCCATTTTCTGAATGTTACAGTATATTAATATATGCCTCCTAGAATATCAACAACTGTAGCTTATAGAAACTTCACCAGGGATGCTGAAGCCTAGTTTCAAGTGCTTGGTACAACAGGGCAGATAAAACAGAGACTCATCCTCCTAAGAGTGGGACTTGATTTGTATATTCATACATTTGAATACACATTTTTAATTAATTCATAAGGTGTGATCCTGTCTTCTCACCAGGCTATAGTCTGAAGAGATGAATGGGGTTTTTTTTTCCAATTTGGGTTTTTGTTTTTGCAAAGAAGTTGTAACAGCTATAATAATGTATTTTCTGATTCTGTGATGAATTAATACATAAGAGGTGTTTTTCCTTTTTGAATTCTATTCTTAATGGCAGAAAAGTTAATCACACATAGGCTCTTCCCTTGTAATAATCTAAGATATATAAATGGTTTAATCATGATTCATGAAAGTTATTATAAAATGTAGATTTAACATTTAGAGAGTTCTTTTATACTTTGTTATAATGACTTTATTAAAAAATACATCTGTATATTTTATTATGCAGAGCTTCCAGAATATTGGTCATTGTTTGCTAAAGTCATAAATCCCTACAAGAAGTTTCAGCTAACCATTTTATGGGAAAAGACTTTCATAAGACCATCTTTGTGAAATAAATAATTGTGAATTACAAAATAGAGAAGACAATTGCTAGTAATTTCTACTGAAAACATTCTAAAAACGACTTTTTGCCACAAACCATGTATATCTGAAGTTTAGAAAATGAAATGTAAAAACCTTGGCACCTACTTCTTAAGGAGTATTTGGCTATGGGGTTGGGTTTGGTTTGGGTTTTTTTTGTGGGGGGCCTTTGTTGAGAACACTGAGTACAGAATATAGAGTTTTATGTTATTAAGCAAGATTTAAGATCTTTGTAAATCAATCAAAAATATTTAATTCAGTGTCCACACAATAATTTTGTTTGGTACAATATGTACTGTATGTATTTGCATATTTACATATCTAAATTTTTATTTTAACTTTAGAAGAACCCTCTTTTAAGTATCATGGTTGGCTCTATTCGGGCTCCACAGTTCAGGCTGGAGATACAGCATGTTTGGCACGCAGTCCAAGTTGGCACCTGTTGTTTTTTAAAAATTAATTGTTAAAGTTCTTGGACATCAAGAAAGAGGGCACTAGATGGCAAAACTTCTGCATGTCTGTTGACTGCAGAAAGTACAGCCAGTTCCTTCACCCATGAATGTATTGATCACACCACACTCAAGCTTCAGATATAAGAGGTTCCATAAGCTAAGTCTAATACTGGCATATTTGGTTTCATTTCAGAAGGATTAATGAAAATCAACAAAGTTAGACCACTGAAATTTCTGTTGTGTTAGCAACTCCCAGGTGTAAACTTTTTCTCTACATTTTCAGCTCCTGGAAATAGAAACCAGTAAGCCTTTACCTATATAATAAGCAAAATTTCACCATTCATAAAGTAGGGGCTTTTACATGTAAAACACTTTGCTTTTGCACCATTGCCAAAGGTAATGAAGTTCAGCTTCAGTGTAGATTAAGCCTCAGATTTTAGATGATTTTTCAAAAATTCACGTTACTGAGGTTTATGATACGTAGCAAGTGTTCTATTAAAATCTGGCTAATCTCAGATGGGAAAAACCAGCAGCCTAAAGGAGATCAGCTTATCTTTGCCCAAGCTCTGTGCTTCAGGAGACCTCTAATTTAGTAACGTTTGGATAGCAAACCTAGAGGCTGGCATAAAGCTCCACTTGGCACATTTTAAACATCTTTTAGTCTTATAAAAAGAAGCTTGTCCCACTAAGCTGTAGGTTTGTTGGAGCTGTTTAGCAGTAGCTGTGCCCTGCAGCTCTTTTAGTGATAAATGAGCCGCTTCAAATAAGTGCAATTGCAGCCAACTGTGCAGAAGGAGTCATTAAAAAAAATATAAATAGACATTTTTGAACCTTAAAAATGCACAAACAAAATATGTTAAACCAAAATATAGGCTGCTTCTTTTAATGGAAATGATTGCTATTGGCTAAGTCTGCCAGCTTCAATAGGTGTGCCAAAAAGCCAAGGAATCTGGCAGAGTCCATAGATGGCAGTTCCATCTTTCATCTATATTTCTTTTCTGTATTTATCTTGCTTTAGAAAATGCAGAGAATGTCTTTTCCTTCCGTCTTGGCACATTTTCCAAACCACAGAAATATACAGAGCAGCTTCTTGCAATTGTTTAGCTCCCTGCACCAGTCTATCCTTATGACTATGTGAAATGTTTCTTTCTAATTTGGCAATAATAAAAAAGCAGAATATTAAAATATTTCTATGTTTATGGAATAATATCCTATCTAAATTGTCAGATACTAAAATGAGTTTTCTTAATTGAGAGATACTTGGCTTAATGTACAAGGGCAGAAGGCCAGGTAATTATTTTTGGCATTCAGCTGGTCAAAAATAGTTTCCTTGTATGTAAGAAGCTATTCAAAGAAGCTGACCATGAACAAATACAAAGAATAATATGCATATATATATATATACATGCACATATACATATATGTACACCTGTATGTACATAGAGGCTGAATTGTCACTCAGGAGTCCTTAATGTGCCGAATTATGCATTCATTGTTGTCATCTATGCAAACTTCTTTTTTGGTTTTTTTTCTTCTTCATGTGGAATCAATCCCTCAGTGCAAATTGGCTTCAAGCCCCAGCCATTGTAATCTCTTTTATGTTGCCATTTCAAAGAGTGCTCTGCGGTATCTTTTAAGTAATGTGGCACATCTTATTGCTGTCACTTTCAAGGTACAGAGGCTAAAGAAAAGTCCTTTTGCAATGTGTACATTATGGGATGGGCTCTAGTGTTCATGTTCCTCGCAGTGTTCTGTACTTCGGCATAAAGCCAAGGGACAGAAGGCTGATGAGAATTCTGTCACTGACTTAAGCGAGGGCTGGATCAGGTTATGATGCAATGAGGATTATATAACAATCAATTGTATGTAAAAGTTAAAATGTATCTTCTCCTAAATGGTGAGTGAAGGTTCATACAATTTCATTTTATTGCAAATTTTATTTTATTTCTTTTTGTGTTTGTTTCCAAGGGTGATAACTGGCTGTATTTACCAGCTACTGATTAGTACAGGATTTCTTGCAAAAGTTCATGATAATTTTTAATCTCTGGAAGTTTTGCATAAAAAAGTGATGTTAAATAATATTGGTCCATATTGCTATTTAATTACCAAAGGAGTCTGATACACTGCAAATTATACATTTTCTTTGGATCTGTGGAAACTGGAAAGCTTTCACTACAAAAAAGACATTGAGGGGCTGGAGTATGTCCAAAGAAGAGCATTGAAGTTGGTGAGGGGTCTGGAGAACAAGTCTTAGGAGGAGAGGCTGAGGGAGCTGGGGTTGTTCAGCCTGGAGAAAAGGAGGCTGAGGGGGAGACCTTACGGCTCTCAACAACTACCTGAAAGGAGGTTGTAGCGAGGTGGGAGTCACTGTCTTCTCCCAAGTAGCAAGGGATGGGACAACAGGAAGTTTAGATTAGATATTAGGGAAAATTTCTTCACTGAAAGGGTTGTCAAGCATTGGAACACACTGCTGAGGGAAGTGGTTGAGTCACCATCCCTGAAGGTATTTAGAAGATATGGTGCTGAGGGACACAGTTTAGTGGTGGGCTTGGCAGTGCTAGACTTACGGTTGGACTTGATGACCTTAAAGGTCTTTTCCAACCTAAATGACATCTCTGTAGATAGAAAGTGAATTGTGTCTGGTCTACTCATTGCATATGTGTTGCAGACAAAAATGAAAACCCTGCTCCATGCCATAGGGTTGGGAAAGCAGGCACTGAAAGGTGCTTCCATCGTGCCATACAGATATGACTGTTCTGTATACTGGATTTAGGCTAATACATAAATCGTAAATACATAATTTAAAAATCTCCAGAATTTATTGAGAACACCTGAAATCAGAATTGTTCTCTGGGGGTCCTGGCCTTCACCAGTTCTTGTCTATTGTTTACATTGTCCACAGGTATGTGGGATAAATTATATGCCCTTTTTTGTATCTGTGTATTGTATCCATGCAATCTGCACAAATCCAGCAGTTGTTAGACTTGATTAACTCCTTCACAGAATTCCAAGGAGAGCTAATTGCTGGACTTCAGAGACATTGTAGGCTAATGGAGCGTGTATATATCTTAAGAAGGTCTGTCATTCTTTTGTACTGGATTTACTGGACACTCAGCATATAGAAAATACTTTATTAGTATTATTGTACTGGATTTACTGGACACTCAGCATATAGAAAGTACTTTATTAGTCTTTTGCTTCTCAAAGCATTTTGTCTTACCATCAGTTGTGTAGTCTATTCATATGCAATAGTGTTTTTGATATTTTGAACTGTTGAATTGACCGCACTTGGATTTTTAAGAGAGCATTGAACAGCACTCTTCACCACAAACTCTTAATGAATTTTAATTGCTATGCAATGAGAAAGCAAAATCCTAGAAAGGATAAATAGCTGGTTAAAAATGAGGAATCAAAATGTAGGAATTAGGATCAAGTTTTGCAGCCAAGGGTTATCTTACCATTCAGTATTTCCTAAATGGTAATGGGAAGGGTAGTGAATGGTGAGGTTGCAAACTTTGATGATAATGCTGAGTTCTTCATGGTAGTAGAGATGAGAGCCAATTGCAAACTGCAGTTCCCAGAGCTGAGCCGTGGAGGTCACATCTGTGCAAGTACATCACAGCTCAGTGCAATGTTTTTACCTTTCATGAAAGCCCTGGGTTTACTACAGTGGGGAGCGTGGCACACCTTACGTGCAGCAGATGCAAAGGGACTGCCAGTATCTATCAGTTAGAACTGAAAAGATGTCCATATTTTTTGGCAAGGCAAAAAAGTCCTCTCAAACAATTTGGACAGAAACATTTTCAATGTAACATACACCCTGAGGCCCTGACTTGGATCTTGGGTTTGCTTCTGATTGATCAGGCTGGTTTTGTTAACCTTTCTGCTATTCTCATAATCCAAGAATTCTCATAAAGTTTGTGGTTAAGTGTAAGAGTTACTTATCTTTAAATTTGTGTTGACTTCCTGAGAAGGGGACTATTCGGTTTAGTCCTTTAGCATCACAAATGCATAGGAAAGAACTCTGTTTTGAGAAGCCACTATTTGATAAATGCCAATATTCTGTGTAAATGTGCTCTTGTTCAAGAAAGCATGTTAAGTTCCTTAATTTTATCATAATTCAAGCATATGATGCAATGTTTTCATAAAAAAGTAGCCTCTTTGAGTTGGGAACTGATGGAAAAGAGTGTACATTCCCCATGTAGGAGTAGCGCTTTGTCTTAGACCAGCTTCTCCATACTGTTAGAACTGGGTGGCAGCATGCCACAACTATACTCACCCACAGCTGTCCAATGTGCTGCTAATAATGTTCTTGTGCTAGCATTAATGTGGTGAAAGAATGTTTTGGCTAGCTAGTTAGCAAACCTTTCCGACCATTTAATGTTAATTGAGATACAAAGTAACCACCATACCAAATTTAGAGTTTTAATCGTGCTTCTTTTTACCTTTTGCAGAGGTGGCATTCGGCTAGAAGACCTGCAGGAGGTTTTCTTTCCATATTAAAGCATAGAGTTTCATGGCTTTATGAAATTAATTTTCACATCTTCCCCCACATGCTTTAACCAGCTTTAGAGCTTTTATACATGTGTTACAACTTTCATTTGCCCAAGCATGACTATAACTTTCTTTTTATAAAACCAAAAAGCCTAGGCAAATGAATAAACCAACAACATCCCCAAAACCTGAAACTTGGAATTTTGGGGTTTTGTTGTGGAATTTTTATTTTGTTTTTTTGAATTAAAAAAAAAAATTGAGGAACAGACCTTTGCTCTAATCAGAGGAAATTTTTAGATTTAACTTACATTAGTGAATTTTTCATTCTCTACTTCATAGTTATGTCTTTAGAGATGGAAAGAAGCAGATCAAGGCCTCTAGTATTTCCTGGCTGACATACACAAGTCAGGCAGGCCGATTTTACTGCTTGCTTGCAGACTACACCGTATCTTTAAAAATCTCTGGTCTCACAAATCTTCCAAAATCCTACAGCCGCTCAAGCAGCTTGTGGTTGGAGTGAGTCCTCGAGTGGTTCTGGGGAGACGTTTTACTCCTTTTTAAAAAAATATCTGTCTAACTCCACTCTAGAGAACTACATGCAAACCACAAATACTTTGTTGAATATGACCTGAATAGAATGCTAATTCAGGCCACCCCTTACATTTTAATCACCAAAACCAAATCACCAAACAATTGGCTGTCACAATAAGTGTGCGTGGTAGTTGTTTTTCCAACAGCACAGACTTAAGGAAAGCATATAAATTTCCAGCACTAGTAAATATATTTTATGATAAGTATATCACACTCTGCTCATAAAGCAATGCTCAAGTGACTCAGAAATTTGAGTTGATTATAGGAAGTTGACTTCTCAGTATAAAATAATTTATTCCTTGTGGTTTTCTCTAATAACAATAAAGAAACAGTTTGACAATCTTCAAAAAGGAACTTCCACTTCATGTTTATCATTGCTTTCATTGTTTTTTGATATCATACATTTAAAGCTACAGATATGAATGACTGTGTGGACCTTTACCCACGAACAGCTCCATCTCATTTCTTTCTTATCATACTCATTTTCATATTTGTATGAATAAAGCTGAGCTGTGCTCATACCAGTACATTTACTCATCTAAAACCAGACTATAAGTTGAAGAATACCACTCACCTTCTAGCTTATGTAAATGTATGCACTGTTGCCACCCACACATCTAAAAACATGGGATTATAGATCAGTCTTCTTGCATGCCACCAAAAAAAACCCCAGCTTTAAAATACCTTGGCTCATTATTTGAAATAAATGCTATTGTATGGATCTACGGTGAGAACATCCTGCTTTTATCCTCAGTCTTTGATATGTAACCCCACTGGTTTTGATTATAATGATCACATATAGGCAGAGAGACATTGGACCTAAAGCTATATTAACTTTAGAGATCAAAATCAGTACTTGGAATTGAATACAGAAGAGAGTTTGAAGTCAGTTCCAACATACTTTTAAAATCCTAGTATGGTCAGATTTTGTACCCTGTTCACAGGATAAGATGCAACTTGAGATAAACATTGCCAAAATTATCACTACTCTGGAAACTCTGGTCTCTCTTTGCTGCAGTTCAATGTTGTCTTCAGAGACAGAGTAGTTATAGTGCGCTTTGGGAATATTAGACAAATGAGAGAAAACAACTACACCATGTTTTCAGAGTGTTGCTGAGAAGTCAGGCAGAACCCTTCAGTACGTGAGGGTTGACAGACAAATTAAATCTCCTTTTTTTCCCTCTGACTTGGTTCTGATAGTTTATTTGCAGCTGCCCCTTCCTAACTTTTGTATAATCTTCATACGATTGCTGGAGATATATAAAATGACAGTGTTGGTTTTAATTTTAATGTTAACAAATTTGGAAAACCAAAACTGAATTACCAATTGTTCCTGAAGGTAAAAGTCATGCTCCTGTAAAATGAAAAAGAAAGCAAAGAGTGCAAAAGCAGGTAAGTATGAAAAAAGAGCAGGATATACAAAGCAGAAAGTTTAATCAGGCTCGCAGCAATAGAAGGGAAGGATAGTTCCAAACATGTTGCTGAGCTAAATTATGAAAGGAACTGAAAAAAAGCCTTTTTTTTAAAATATCACTCTATTGAGATTAACAAAAAAAAAGTTCTTTATTCTCTCTATCCCACCAAAAGCCTTTTATATGTTAATCTTCTCTTGAAAACTACAATGAAATAAAAATAAAATAGAGAAAGTGTTTCAAATAAAAATATGCTGTAAGATCCTGGGCTTCATCACTTCTGGATTATCAGATCTGCCTATTGCTTTTTGTGGGATGGATTTCATATCCCATAAGACTCTTTGTACATTGGAATGTTCATGATGATTGAATTCTTTCTTAATATTGCACCAAACTTCTTACGGCTGAATGTAGATTCAGACTATCTGTCCTTAAGGACTCCAACTGGTTACGTATAATTGTACCTTTTAAACAAAGATTAGAAGTAACTTTTATTACTAGTTTTGTTTAGCTAAATTACCTTTGCATGGTGTGTTTATATTTAGTAACAAATACATCTGAAGTTGTTGGAAATATCCTTTTGAGCTTCTGTAACAAATTGAGCTGGGAAAACCTTTAAATTTAGTGTATTTTAAAATGCCCACAAGATTACAGTTTTTAAACTATTTTATATTTTTGCGTTTTGTTCCCATCTTGATAATATCTTGTCACTGATATTCAGATTTATCTGCCCATTTATTATGACTTTGCAGAGAAGGGGGATATCGTTCTCTAAATAATTATATAAGAAATAGACAATAAATACAGAGGAGGTAGAGAGTGAGATATAGGGTTTATTCATATTTTGTAGATAAAGTGTATATTGTATTATAATTCCCTTCAGGCTTTCAGGCTGTATGTATTTCTCCAAAGAGATGCAAAGCAACATTTAACCTTACTGGAGGGTATGAAAACTATATTCTTATTTTGTATTTTATTAGTGTGTGTTCAAGAGGTTTTATTTTCAAAAGTGCTATCCCCGTTGTAGTAGGCACAATTGGGGAAATATGGTCCTTGTCCCAACTACCTTTCAGTATAGTTGTAATAAAGGAGGTGACTAAACAAAATAAATAGGCAAAAAGGGACAGGTAGCAGGCAGGAAAAGCGCAAAACCAATAATGAAGATGTACCCAGAAGGATTTCAAACTTAAATCTATCAAGGCATAAAATCAGTTGAAGTCCACTGAAGCTGTGTATTCTACAGAAATAGTAAACATCTCATGGTAGGGTACCAGTAGTCAGATGTTCAGAATACTTCACTGAATCTATCAAGCCCTACTCTTCTTTCTCCCTTGTTTCCCAGCATTTTGTGGGAGTCGGGTTATCAAGAGCTGTTCTGTCACAGGCAGTCACACAGGAAAAAGTCACAACTTGCAGGGGACAAGTCAGTTGTTTTGAGTCCTGAGATAGATGAAATGGTTTAATATCTGGAAATGCACTGCAAACTGCAGACAAGTTTGTTCTCACCCTAACATGTCCTACACCCGTTTGCAGAAAGTGCCCAGGTTTGCCTGCCCTGTACTCATTCACTGGCTTTCTGAGGGAGGAAGGGAAAGATGAGAAAGAATAGACAGCTCCTGCCCAGCCTGCTGACCACCAGCAGGTTCAGGTGTACCTTAGCTCAAGCCGCATCCTTTGGACCTCCTCGTCCCCCCCAGCCAATGCTTGAGTGACTCCCAAAGTATGTTATCCAGAATGGAGATGTGTTTCATGGGAGAAAGAGGAGGAAAGAGAGGAATGAGAAGAACAGATAGGTGCAATCTTCCTAGGATTTGTCCCACCCCAGCCAGAGAGCTTCAGGTCCCATCTCTTTACATTCAAATTAAATGAATGAGGCTACACCAGGGACTGCTCTGACTTTAGTCCCAGAGAGGAGAGACCTTATATGAAAGGGAATCAGTGCAGTAGGTGTCTGCCCTGCCCATCGTTTGCTTTTACTGGAATTTCTTGTTACACTGGATTTTGTATGTCTGCTAGCTCAGAGTGTAACCTGCCACACAGGACTCTACGTCTGAAATCTATTCCTGTTGTGCCACCTGAGAAAATCGTAACAGAAAATTAACAGAAAACACTGCAGAATTTACACAAGCATCTTCTTCTTAGGAGGCCATGCATGGTACATGTTGTCGTACCCTTTCACTTGGCTGAAAGAGAAAATCAGGAAATAGGCCTGAATTTTAGTTTAGAAACAGTGACTTAGCTTAACCTTCATTATGCTTTGATTGTGGAGTATGTTTTATTATTTATAATCTAATTTTATGAGAAGTATTTTCATAAGAATATATGTAACATAACACTCAAACTAGGTGCTTTAATATTTTCCAGTGTGCAATATGGTGTTGAAAGTTAGCAAAATGCTGGCTGGATCTAGAATGATACTTTCTTGGATAAGCTTCTACCATATGCTTTTATTTAAAGTATTTTTTCTTCTAAGTTAGATTTATAAAAAGCATGTGAGAAATGTCTTTTTTGGAAGTGTTACGCAATTAGAAAATCGCAGTGCTAGAAATTTAGCATCCTTTAGGAAATATTTCATGTAAAAGAAGGCAGATACTAAATCAATTTTTTTTTTAAAAAAAGGCAAGTCCTACCACCAACTGGAAATGTTATGTCAATCTACAAGATGTCATCACCAGCACAGCAGATAGAAACAGCAGTTGTACTGAAGTAAAAGTTTTTCTTTAGTTCCAGGAATGTTAAGCTCTATGTGAACTCTGACTAGCTTCCCAGTACAGATATGAATCTTGTTGAAGGAGATTGTCCATATTTCCTTCTGATTAGAAAAAAATCAAATTTGTTTTACAGGGCAGAAAACTTAGAGAAGCCAGAAAAAGAAGGGCATTAAATATTCTTTTTATAGTTATTTTTTATTCATTGTTTACATTCATGTTCACAAGACTCCAGAGTCTTGAATAGGCTGATCTTTTATCTGTTTTATGTGAGCAAGGAACCTGTTTCCAGAGTATTGTTCCACACTTTCCACAGTTTTGGAAAACTTGTTGTAGAAACATCACATGACATACCCCTAATTTAAAGATTAATACATGCAAAACTGTTGTTTTTTCTGAATACCACTTCCTATGTTCCCTGCTTCCCACCTCTGAGCCTGGAAGCTGCAATGACTGTGACCAAAGAAAATTGAGTACTTACAAATTATTGTACCTATACATGGAGCATCACTAATATCTGAGATTTTGTCAGATTCAGGATTTATTGTTGCAAAACTTGCCTACACGTTTTCTGCTTTACAATCCCCTTGTGCTACTTCTTTTATAGAATTGAAAAATTTTAGAAAGACATCTTCATATAATAGAGAATTACTAGCCCATTTTTTATTACTGTCTTGCTCATCCAAGGATCCATACCTCTTTTTGATTGACACTTTTACAACTTCTTATGTTGATACTTATGTTATCTTGTTGGAAATTATAATTTTTAATTGGTTATTTTGTGATTGTAGCTTTGTAAGGAAGCTCTGCTATCAGACAGTGCAAGGTGGTATCATTCATGATGCATGATTATCCAAGCAAATATTATGGATTATCCTCTTACCTCTTACTATTGCCCTGAGGAACAAAAGACTTTCCAATTTTGTTGCACCTTTGGTATGCCAGAAAGCATAAATCCCAACAATGAGAGTCTGCAAAGCATGTCTTCAGAGCAACAATTCCTCCCCTCCCAGTCTGGGACAGTAGAGACTGCTCAGCCTCATGTTGGTCTCTGGGGGGAATTATGGAGGGAACCTTCTTGGAACACATTTCTGGGCATAAGAAGGAGAAGATGATTTAGAATCATCCACATAGATTAGGAAGAGGTAAATCTGCTTGCCTTCTATGCATTGTAGACCAAAGGAGAGCAGTGGATGTCAATGACCTTGGCTTTAGGAAGGTTTTCAACACGGTTTCCCACAGCATATTTCTGTCCAAGTTAGGATGCATTATATTCTAGATGTGTGAACAACTAAATGGATTAAAAATGGTTGGATGATCCAGTTCAGACGGTAGTAGTTAATAATAATAATAAGCCTAATATTAGTTGTTAATAATAATCAGCCTCCTCTACCTGGAGGCTGATGACAAGGAAAGTGCTGAAGGGCTCCCTGTTGGGACCTGTCCCACTTAGTATTTGTCAGTGACCTGGGGAAGGCAACAGACTGCTTGCTCATAGAGTTTGCAATGACACCAAATCACCATTTGGGGCAGGGTGGATGGTTTTGGTAGAGTCAAGGGAAGGACTGCCATTCAGAGATACCTCGGCAAGGCTGGAGCAGGCCAACAGGAACGTTACAAAACTCAGCAAGGACATGTGCTAAGTCCTGCACCTGCAAAGGGCTTGCACTTGCTCTTGCAGTGATACAGCCTGGGACTGACTGGCTGAGGAGCAGTTTTACTGAAAAGGGCATAGAGATTATGGTAGAGAGCAAGCAGAACATTAGCCATCAGTGTGCCCTGAGAGCAAAGAAGACACAATACCGGGCTGTATCAACAGGAGCACAGCCAGGAGATCAAAGGAAGTGAGTGTTCCCCTTAATACTCATTCACCACACCTGGAATACTGTACCCAGCTTTGGCCCTCCAGCATAGGAAAGACATGAGTAAATTATAATAAGTTCAGCAGAAGACCACCAGAGATGGAGCACTTGCCCTTTTAGGAGAAACTGAGGAAATCATGCTTTTTCAGCCTGGAGAAGAGAGCTTCAAGCAAATTTGATATCAGCCTTCTAGTACCTAGGAGGCCAGTCATCCAAAAGATGGAGCTAGGCTTTTCAAAGTGCTGCATGGCAAGGAGATGAGAGACAACAGGTACAAACTGAAGCCAGTGACTGAACATAGGGAAAGTCTTTTTCTCTAAGAGACCAGTCAGGGTGCCCAAAGATGTTAATGACATCTCCATCACAAGAGGCTTTCAAGATCAGGCTGGATAAATCCCTGAGAACCTGGTCTAACCAGCTGCTTTGAGCATGACATTGGATTGAAGACCTCCCGAGATCCTTTCTATTTTGAATTATTCTATGACTGTGCAATCCTAATATAGTATCACAATTCTGTGCTATTTTAAAGCTGAGATAGTAATAGCAAAATCTTCTTAATTGTTCTGAATATTTAAATGATTTGGCTGTGCATTGCTCTTGCTTTTGGAACCCAGAAATGCTACATATGCTCTGTACATTCTCCAAACAGCTTGTATTTGTGCTTATTTGCTGGTATGACGTGCTAACTGTGCAAAAAATTTTGGACTCTCGCTGTAGAATATAGATACCTGCCAACAGAAAATGAAGGCTATGTAGTGCTGCAAATGCTTTCTCTGTCTATGGAAAGTGACTCTTATGTGCCAGAAAGAAGCATTTATACCACATGCTTTTTTACTGCTTCTCACATCTGTTAACATTTACATGTGTCAGAAAACAATACCTGAACAGTAAAGGGAAGGGATACATGAAGTTCAAGGGCATTGCATCAAGAAAAAGGACGTTTTATTGCACTGGTGCATTGGAATAAAAAAAAAATGAAATATTTCTTGGCCTTGTCAAATATTTCTAATGTGTAGGTATGGTCTGTGTATACTATCTATGAATACATTTCCATACCTGAATTGGACAACCCAAGTTGCCAGTAAATTGAACTGAACCCATGAAAGGGTCAAGGAGTGGCAGTCAGGAAGTAAAAGAATTATAACTTTCTTGGTACATATCAAAAGAATAAAATTTTATTTCATGTAAGGCAGTATTTATTTAAAAACCATCAAAGTTGGACTCCTAAGTATGGACCTACTTATATTGAAATATTTTGCATTTTCGATAATCTTCTCTTCAGCTGGCTTTTTGTTAGTACAAAAGGAGTAGGTTGACTGACAAATGTTGCTGTATATCCTCAGTCCTCAGAGGCAGCTACTGTATTAGACTCTGTTTCCAAGAATATTTCTTTGAAATTGTACTGTGAAAATCCTGAGCCACGGTGTACTACAGGATTTTGTATGACGTGGCAGTTCTTATGGATGTTACCACTGGCAAGTGATTTGGAAGAAAAATGAATTAGTGAGGAACTTATCCCTGATCTCCCAGACTCAAGGAAAAAAAATCAGCACTTCATAGCTCTAAAAAAAAATGTTGTTTGCATTGGTTCCATTCATAAGAGCAGTTCTTAAGACATCTATTTGGTTACTTTTAACCAGTGTCATGTAGTAGACCTTTCTTTGATACCTAACTCTGATCTTCCAAAATGCACCTACAATAAAAAGCATAGTTCCCCCCAACACACACACTATTTTTATTGCATAATATTGAGTTCTGTATGGAAAATTATAGAAAAAATATATATATTCCTAAGTTTTCTGAGCCTAGCAAGAGGTACTAGCTAAAATAAATAAATAATCTTGAATTGAGTCCTACCTAACATGTAGTCATAATAAAGGCAAAGGTGTATTTTTGCATTTTGCTATATTTCTACTAAATAATGTATCTCCAAAACATTATTTTTGTGATGAACTGATAACAAGTCTTATGCTGAATTTATTATGAAAGTTTGAGTTCCACACTCACAATGCTGAAGAAGCCTTCCACTAATTCTGTGAAGATGCAGTGAATAATTGCATAAGGCATGTAGCTTCCTTGCCCCCAGATTTGAAACTTATGGCTTTGCCAAAACAGCCGTATGAACAGTATGTGCATATATATTTGGGGGTTTGAGTCAAGGATATGAAGGATCCATTCGAGTTTTCAACAAGAAAGTTGAGAGGCATGCAAAGAAACATCTTATCAGGTTAAGCTGATGAGAAGTCAGCTGGTGGAAAACAGCAAGCAGGAAAGATATTAATCCTGCAAGATTTCCAAAGAAAAAAATGAAGAAGTCAAATGTGTGATAAGACTTGCACTCTGGCTCTTGTGCTTTGTAGAGCAGCTTTGTCACTACACAGAGTTGTGCTGCTTGGTCTTTCTGCTAGAAGTCAGTGGTGAAATTTCCACTCACTTCTCTGGTTGCCGACCCTGGCCCAACATTTGCCTCCATTTTAAGAATACAAAGCTTTCTCATATCATTTCTTCTCAGGTCATTTTAGCTCTGGCATATCCCTTTAGGAGTATTCACACTAAGAATTCTTAGCGAGCTGTTTGTACATAGACACCTGGTTACATTAATGGAAATTATAGGAAGACTTGCCTAGAATAAATGATTATTGATTCACATAATACTCTTTTCGACATATTCAGGCCCATCACAGCCACCTTTACAAGTTACATGTAGGGGTCAAAGGGTGAAAGGTGACTGGCAAGACGCTTGTTTTGTACATTTGGCTAACACAAATACTTCCTCAAGTATAAAATGCTTTGATCTCTATAAGCAAATGCCATATGTGTGCAGCTGTGGCCCATGCCTCATGAGTGCTGGAAGGTTAGAAAAAGGTAGCGTACGAATTTGATGTCTGCATTCAATTTATGCTTTTATATTTAGCAGTTCATAATTTTGTGTAATATTTTAGCTGTATGAAAAATATGCACTGGAGTTGAGTGATAACAGATTTCTTTGTGGTTTGACTCAACATTGTTTGGGTGAACACAGAATCCTAAGTATTGCAGACTGAAAATATAGGTTTTAATTAGACCTGTCTGAGCTTCAAAATACCTGAATGCACATTAAACTTGGCAGATTTTCAGAAATCTAGGGATTACGTGGAGCTGGTTTAAGCTAAGCAAGAGCCTTCTGTTTTCCAGCATAGACTGCATTTGCAGTTGCATCATTGACTTGCAATACGCCGAGGAAGTGAGATCCAAAACCATTATTAATGGTTTTCTGATATGTAAAAACGTTTTATCATGAATGCTCTTCTTATGTCACACTTGTGTTGAACAATACCTTACTCCCAGGGAATTTCCACTGAAAAAATTGAATGACTTCCAGAGTAAAGGATCTATTCCACGTGACTAAAGAGCTGAATCAGCTCCAAAAGTTTGGCACCTTTTTGGAGCCTTTGTTTTTCACTTTTACATGCAAATGTTTAAGGATGATATGCCCAGATGTGTATCCCTCAAGCAGTTTAACTTGCATGATTTGCTGTGACAATAAAAAAACCTACTGCAGTCAATGGGACAGGAGGGTCCATTCATATGGATCTGGTTTCACGATCAAGGCCAAAAAAGAAGTGTGGCTTTGTTTATTATATCATGTACATGGACGTGAGCATGTACAAATAAACTAGTGTACCTGGACAGGAAACCATGATTTCAATTGAAGCATATGCCATTTCTACTTACAAGGAAAAATCCATGTCGCAACCAATAGACAGACGTGATACAATAAACAGAAAATCAGACTTGAAAATATCAAATTACAGGTACAAATAAGATAAAATATAAAGCAACATGGTCTATGTATATATTAAGACATATGGGTATACAAAAGTATACATATATAGATATACATACATATATTATTCAGTATTAATATGGCTGCTAATATTTTATTTACGTGTGAGTAAATTCATTCACTTGTTCTAGATAGGATTTGCATATTATTTAAATAATAGCACACTTATATGTTTATCTTATGCTGTTTCTCTTTTGTATTTTTGCTAGCTCCTACTTGCTATGGTAGGCTCTACAGACAAGACTCTGCAGGAAGCAGCAGCTGGTTGCATAGCAAACATTCGCAGATTGGCTCTCGCAACAGAAAAAGCAAAGTATGGCTGATGCTTTAGCAGCTTTTACCAACACACTTGTTTTGCAATACAGCTACGTTTAAACACGTGACTACTCCTAATATCTGTATTTCATAGCAAAGCTCATTTATGTGAGGATAATTTGACAACAAAAATAAATCTGTGGAAAATTATGTTTCTTTTTACGTTATTGTTTTGTCACGTCTAAGTTTTATAGAACGCTCACACCTAGTTTTATGTGTCTTTTAGTATAAATTCTTTCAAAATACTGTCAGTTAAGATACGTCAAAGACTTTTGCTACAATTAATACACTTGTATTTGAAATCCATTGTAGATATAAATGGTTTTCCATATCTGTGACATTACAATAATTTTTCCTTCACTGCTTGTGTGGTTGTACAGGGATTTATGAATGTCTTGAACAATTCCCTTTGTGCTAAACTTGTCCAATCATCCTGTCATTATGTTTTTGCCTGTTTGATCACTTGCAATTCACATGAGAGGACAAAATACAGATACATCAATCTCACATCTGGTGTTCTATAAGGACTGCAAACAGCTGTAGCAGTAGACATCACTCCAAATTTCCTCTTTCTACCAACATCAAACAAAATAGTGCTTAATTTTATAAGTAGCTGGTGAAATGCATTTTAATTAACATGTGTTTAGTTCAAATTTAAATTCACCAGCTCTAAAAAAAGACTGGAGAATTACATGTACATTTACACATTATCTCATTGTGGGTTTTTGTTGTTTTTTTTTTAACTGAGGACAACATTGTATTGATGTAGTTACTTTATTTTGCTGCATAAAATTATATACAGAATTAGAGTTGCTTTCAATAACCGCATAAACAATGTCTGATGTTATAGATTACAGACCCACTGTATGAACCGTGCTCAACAAATGATACTAAAGTATTCGCCTGAGAGCAGTAATGTCTTAATTACAAGCACAGACTGCTGACAAAACTGAAAAAAACCCAAATGGTTAAATAACTTGTGTTTGTCAAATATTCACTTCTGAATGGAGTTTTTTACTGCCTTTAATTTTCTTGCTTTGGAAGCAGTTCGTAGTTTCATTATTTTTCTTCTAACTAGCATGACTACTCAAGGCAGCTAATTTTACTGCTAACAGAAGCTTCTAAGGAAGACATATTGCAACCCCACCTTTTTATTTATGTCTTCTCTGAAGCAGACAAGAAGGCTCAGTTAAAATTTCATTTTAGAATGATGCAGTTCTGAAAGAGGAGGATTCCATTGGGTCCTCATGAAAGGTGTAGAGAGTATTTGAAAAGAAACAAACTCTGGACAGGTGCTGACAGTGTGGAGATCAAAATATTAATCCAAGTAGTATTTTTTGATCAAGGCAAACACCAGTGTAATCATGAAGTTGTCACGTTCCATCAGCAACCAGTGACCAAGCAAATACTGTCTTAGATATTTTCCATCTATGCCCAATAGGGCTGGCGTGTTGTTTTGAATAAATATATCCCTATTATTATAGTGATGTCACAGCTGTAGTAGTATCATACGCTTCATCACTATACCCCAAAAATACTTCTAAAATAAATGCTAATTGCCAAATTCATTTGGAAGAGGAGAGGCTTGATTTTATTTTTATCTTTCCTGGGAGAGAAGCTGTAAATCCAAATAGTTTATCACAGTCTTGCTTATGAAAAATATGTAAAATAGTGCCTTATTTTTCTAACTGTTGAGGGGAAAAAAGTTCCCTGACAGTAACTGTCGTCCTTAACATGACCTCCCAAGGCACTCCTGATTATTTAGCATGGATTTCAAACAGAATAAGTCCTAATGTAAACTTAATTTTATGACACAGGCATCAGGGCAATAAATGTCACGTTCCTGACAGTGAAATGGCCTCAGCTTGCCACTCTCACTCACGCTGGTAGCCCTTATGCCTCTGAGTTGTTGATATGAAGTCTTTATTTTAAGGCCTCAGACAGTTAATCCCAGACTTAAGATGACTTATTTGTCCTGTTTTCTTTTCCTTTCCCATGCCTGCAGTTTTTCAGTTCTGTACAAGAAGAAGAAATGCTGAAATTGATACAGATCACCACACAGGCAAAGGATCAGTATTAAAAAAAAATACATGTTATTTGGCCCAAACTGGTGGATTCCATGTAATTGATACAAAGAGATTTAGTTGTTGGAAAATGAATAAATGAATGTGATCCCTGCCCTCTCAGAGCGGCGCAGTACAGAGTGTACACTTGAAAAGCTTCCACTTTCTCCTCAGGGCTGTGTTGAGTTTCACAGCACTGCAGCCCTCTGAAAAGGGATCCTCACAAAGCTGGGTCCCACTTGCTGCTCACACCCCCATCCTGGCAGCCCCCACCAGCCTATTCAAGCCCTGGCACCAACTGGAGCAGCCTCAGCTGCCTGGTCCCGGCATTCCCACCGCGTATAACCGGGCACCAGCCAGCTCCCGCTCCCCGGCTCCAGCGGCTGGAAGGGAAATGCCTTCACTCCTTTCTCTTTCCACCAGCTGCTACTTGTCCACATAAACCTGTAGCCTCTTAGGAAGTAGTGTTATACTGAGCACTTGGAGCTCAGTATTACACTCAGTGCAGAGCATTTTGGTGTGCAAATTCAATGCAGAGTCATGTTTTAGTTGCAAAACTGAAGTGACTTGAAAAGGGGGATCAGCCTCTGCTCTGTTCACTTGCCGTTGCCTGCTCAGTCTGCTCCCTCCTTGTTTTTGCTGTGCAATTCCTGTATCTTCACAGTCTTGTAATAGCTTCAGTTTATTCACAGTGGAGTTACTGTCAGCAGAGAGTATCTGTCGCTTTTCGTAATTTTGGGAGCCAGCTCCCAGCCCTGCATGGAGTGCCACGCTCCAACTTACAGCCATAAAGCCAGGCCTGCTCTTCACCGGCTGCTCATTTTCAGATTCGTTCCTCATTTTCATTAAAATGTCAGAAAACAGAGGCCAATTAAGAAAAGTTGTCACAAGTGTGTGTTGGTATGAGTATGGAAATACCATAGTTGATGAGGAAAAAAAAAGCAAGAGAAGAAATCTTTCACCTTTCTGCAATTATTTCTGGAAGCTTAAAGGCCCACCACATCTTTCAGTCTACATGTCTGTCAGCAGCAAGATAGCTTTTCTTCTACCACTCCGTGACTTTATGATTTATTGCTTGGTGACAGATAACCATTATCAATAATTTAATTGTCCCAGGATGTTCAAACTACACTTTTGAATCTGGGATTTATGTTCATTTCCTCTTAATGCTCATGCTAATGACAAGTGCATGTGTTCTGACACACAATATTGTCTCTAAATTGTTAGGGAAATATAAACTTCACAGCCTGGGTGCAATGGATCTGCGATATATTAGGGGCTTTGTTATTCTGCTCTGTCACTGAAACTTTTCTTTGGCGAGTAAATGATCTTGAGATTCACAGGGCTGTCTTGAGAATTGGCTCGATAATTAGCTTTAGGCTAACTGATCGCTTTGTGTGAGAGCACGGTACCTCTTTCATTCCACGTCTCCTAAAGTGAGTCGAATGAGCTGCTGACGCCGGGGGTCAGATGTGAATTGTCCCAGGAGGCTGAACTAGATAATATGTTAGTTTAAGAATTTCATCTCATAATAAATTAAATGGTTGTTCCTTGCACATTTCCACCACAATAATCTTTGTTTTACACATGACAGCAGGATGACAGCGATGGAAGCATGTAGCATGTTTCTTCACTTCTTCAAGTTTCCATTGCAGGCTCTTTGTAGAGTTTATTTCCAGAGTCAGAAGCTAGCTGCTCACCCACTGTAAATTGTGGTTTGTCTCTTCTTTAACCGCTTAAGCTTTGCTACACACTGCTCAGGACCCAGAACAGCAGAAGGAAGAAATGCTGCATCGTGGCCGCTTCCCAATTCAGACAACCTGATCATCTGATGTTTGGTGGCCTGGCACATGCCTGGACCAGCCTGTCTGCAGTGGGAAGTTACATTGCCCGCTTTCTAATGGAATTAATTTTAATAATTATTGTTCCCTCCCCTGCTTAAACAGAGATGTCCCTCAATGCTCAGTATTTTGCTGCTTTGGCTATTGAAACCAACCAAAAGTCATCCATTTTTGTGACTCTTTTCCTTTAATGCAATTTTACATTGAAACGTGTGCTTTTCATCCCACTGCCTAGTTATCAGTTCAGTAATAGTCACAACTTGCTGGGAAGGATTTCCATGGACACCATCACCATGGCTTGTGTTTATCCTCTTGACTTGGTTCTGTGCTATCTGCCAGACAGCATTCAGTTGGCAAGTTCATCTCTCTTTTCCTGTTGTTGTCATTGGCAAGCTATGTGTTTTATCCTAGTCTACATGGTGCACGGTACCCTTCAGCTGCTTGATCTTTCTTCTACGACAGCTGTCATCAATTCTACTTTGAACGCAAATGTTTTCTTTCTGAAAGGTTCATAAACCCACATAAGGAAGCTTTGACTTTAGATACCAAATTACATGGTATGGCCTAATCCTATCACCTTTTCAGTTCTCCAGTGGCACAAAACCATCTTAATTAACTTCATGTGTTTTCTTCCATCATTTGGGAATCCTGACGTAGTGACGAGATAGTTGTTGGCATATCAAAACCTTTGCTTGTTGTCATTTTTGAGTATGTGTTGGAGAAAGGCCCAAAGAATGTCTTTATACAAATGCTGAACCATGGAACAATAGGTCATAAACCAGCAGTTTTCAGTCAGCTCCCCATTGCATCAGGATCCTGGAGCGCCTTTAAAGCTTCTCCACTCTTCATGAGGTGGCAGTCTGCCTAGAACATTGGGGGAGGTGGGGGGTGGGCAAAATTGTTCATTACAGTCGTGGTGGTAAGGTTTTGTCCAGCCACGCTATGACACACCCCACTTCTCCAAGGGGCTTGGTGAATGCAGGGCAGCAGCACAGAGCACCTGCGATTCAGTGGGGGCCTCTGGCAGCAGAATTTTGCTCCAATGGCCGAGCCTTGAAATGCACCTTCTAATACCCAGATCAAATAACTAGGGATTTGTGTACTGTTTCTGGGAAAAAAAAAAAAAGAAAAAAGAAAAAAATAGCTTTAGTAAAAACAGTAATTAAAAAGTTACAGATGCTGATAAAATTAAAAACACATGATATGGAATTGGAATGATTTAGTGTTGAAAAATGTTGGTTGATTCAGTAGTAGTTAAATTTCCAAATAACTTGTCTTGAACAAGCAAATAGTTTTAAGCGTTTGGCTACGTGTCTTCTTTTAAAAAAAATGTGAACACAGATCATGTTGCTGGTTCCCTCTACCACAGACTGGTAAAGGCTGCACTATAAAATTAGTGCAGTAAACCACTCATCTTTCCAGTTGCCGCATTCTCTTCTCCAATCGACAGCCTTTTGGGGCCTCCTTGGCTCCTTAGCAAAAAGCACCAAGTGCAGTTCTGTTGCTCTAATGAAAAAATAACAACAACGTCTGGGAAGCCATAGAATGATGCAATAACTGCGCTGCTCTGCTTCCTTTAATGTGATGAAGCTTGCATATTTGCCTGGCCCCAGTGTTTTGCTCCTGCCAGTATTGTACTGTAAAGAGACTTGGCAGAACACGTTCAAAGGCTGTTCGTGGTTTTTCACTCAGCATTAAACCTTCCAATGACGGAAGGGTGGGGGAACCCATACTGGGACAAACAGACACTCAAAAAGTGAAAAAGAAAGAGGAGAAGGAGGCTGGTGATAGATGGTCAGCAGTTTTAGTAAACCTTGCTTTGGGGTTGACCAGGGCCAAGCTGAGGCCTGCCGAAGGACAATACAGCATAGTAAGCCACTGGGTCTTCTCTGCCCACTTTCCAGGGGGCAACCAGCCTAAATTAAAAGCAGCTCCTAATGTTCTGAGAGGAGAGATTGGTGTTGCTTCAGTCTGATAACTAACACCGTCCTTGACAACTGTGCTTGGTCACAAGGGGTGCGGTAGTGCAGAGACTCTAGAATTGCCACTTTTTGTGCTGTGTTTGCCCAGTATCTGGAAAATTCCTGTCCCCGTGGCTGCCAGTCTTGCTCTGCAGACCTTCGTGGAACTCGTTTTCTTTTTTAATTACACCATTTGGATAGCAGACTACCTAGTCCTTACCCCTGTGTGTGAGGTTAGGCAGGAAAATATTCAAAGTGGAGCTGGAGCAACTCTTGGAGAGAACTATGCCATGTGCACTTGCACATGAGGGGCAAAATATGTTCAGAAGCAGAAGTTATGGTCAGATTGATGCCTGCTTCCAACCCATTCCACAACTGTCTGTGGTGGGGTGTCATGTAAAAGGAAAAATATTTGGAAAAGCGGACATCTGTGGGCCAGCCTTGGTATGCTTCCCAGAATGTAATGACTAGGTGAATGTTTTTCAGCACAGCAACTGAGGAATATAGGTGACTGCCAAGCACTGGATCTGATGTGGCGTGAAAGGTACAAAACAAAGAGGAGTGATTTCTCTGAAGAAACTGAGGCCTAATTCTTTCCACACTCAGCATTAAAAATAAAAACAAAACCAAAACGGAACTCTTTTCAGTCCCTCCACATTGCTTTTCAGATTTTTGAGTATATTTAGGACACTTCCATTGTGTGGACATGCTCGTTTTTCCCAGTCTTAGGGCTCTACAAGTACCATTGTAAACTCGTTATTGTCGACACTTCTAAATCAACACAGTTACTGAGATCTATGTTATGATTTTAGTTCTACTGGCAATTACTGATAACTAATTACCACTTAATCTGTTCTGAACTTTGTAGGAATGTGTAGTAGAAACCACTTTAACTTTTCCTAGACATGAATTTGAATCATGTGTCTCCTCTCCTGCATGACTGCCACATCCACACCCACCATCCTAAAGAAGGGAAATATATTTCAGCTTTAAGCGGAAAATACACTGTACTCTACCAGGTGCATCCTTGCTCTCTATGGGAGATGGGAAATGCAGGCTCAAGTGCCCCATAGCATCCTCAGGCACTCTGCAAGTCTCAGAGAGTCTCCATCAGAGAAAGCCAAAGAGAAAGAAGACCCTTGTGGCCTGGGAACAGCTATTCCATATAATGGACACCCATTATAGCTAGGACAAAATGCAGCTGTGTTGCTGGAGCCTCAGAAAGTGTTGGCCAAAGTGCTCAACTCCAGAAGCAGCTCTAGGGCCGTGGAGCATCTCTGTGCAATCTAAAGTAAGCGTCTGTGTCCCTGAGAGGCTGAGGTGGAGCACAAAGCTTTTCCATGGGGTTTTGCAGTGCCACAGGGCCCTGCTGGAGATCCATATGTGTCCTGCTGTGCCAGGCAGGGCCTTGATAAAGCAGCCTGGGCTCAGGGCTTCCACTGTGTATCTGGCCGGGTGTGCACTGGACACAGAGAGGCAGATATTTTCATAGCAAATCTAAGTGGCAGTTTAGAAAGGCTGACCCAGCCAAAGAAAACCCTGGAAAACCCCACAGAATGAAACAATAAAACTGTCTAAGAATTTAATCCAATGAGAAAGTTAGTAATTGTCACAAATCCACCAGATTGAGTTTTCTAAAATGAAACTGGCCAACGAAGTAGCAAGTTGTGCTTCTGTAATCAACTAGTAGCAGTTTTACAAAGTAATAAGAATGTGGAGGGAATTCAGCTACAAAAAGTGGCTGCCACCTGCAGGTACTCCTTCAAGGTTTTAATCATTAAGGCTTGAGGAAAAATAGATGAAATCTCACTTTGCTGGGGCAGGTAACATGTTGCATTGGCCGGTAGCAAGTGTGGTTTGGGCAAATATATCTTGCATAACTGCAAAGTGATGTCAATACAGCTAAGTGAGATTCTCTCTGGAGGCCTCCCAACAGCTGAGGATGTGCTGCAAACCCAGCCTGCTGTGACCAGGAACACTTAGTTCCCTTGGGCATCTCTGGGTGACAGGTAACAGCACGAAAATCCAAAGAGAGATTGTAGGATATCACTGCCAACCAAGGAAAAACTAAAGGAACTCATGCAGGAATTAGTGATTCCTGCATCTGCCACTGGTGTGCAGGTACTTGATGTGCTCCAGCCCTGGGAGCACTGGGGCAGCACAACTGCACTCACACAGCGGGTTTCTCACTGTGCTCTTTGCTGCAGGGCCCACGTGAGAGCAGCTGCATCCTCAGCTGCAGGGAGAGGTGCTGCTCAGGCACATCACTGCGTGGAACGAAGTGAGATGGAAAGAAAGATTTACTAAGGGAGAACTTTGCTAAGAAGTGAAGAAAGATGGTTTAGTTTCTTAGCTTGATAAATGCAGATTTTGGGACACTGCATGGTGGGATGGCAACCCAGTCTGTCAGGATCCAAAAGCAACCTCCCTTTGGGGGAATCATTCCAGCCAACAAGGTGTATGAAACAGTGCTGCTTCTACTCAGGAAAAGGGCATGTGCCCTATACACCTTATACCACACTCATGCTGCTCCCCTTTCCATAAAGACTTGAAAGTATATGGCAATACAGATTACTCTCCTTGCTCTGCTATGGGAAGGGAGCTCTGAAAAAACTTCTATCAATTCTTCTTGCAGTGGAGGATCCCACCACAATCTGTGCATCAAATGCCTTCCTCGTGTCCCAGCATTCACTGGAGTTGATGGGCATGTAACTTCAGTAGGGCATCCCTCCAGCCAGTCCAGACAGGCTGCCCTGACAAGCAGCTGAGCCACAGGGGAAGCAAGAGGACTTGCAAAGTGAAAATGTGCATTTAGCTCCATGGGCTGCCTTGCTTCCAGCTCAGACGATTTCCTTCTGTCTCAGTCTGATAACTGTGCAGTCTCCCAAAACCTTCTCAGATGGCTGCTGTCCTGCAGATCCCAGCAGAAGCAGGGTGAAAGAAAGCTTACAAAAGGCTTGATATCTCTCGGAGCAGTCTCAGTCTCTGGTAGATTAGCAATGCAAACAAATGAAGGCTTCTTGGAACTAGCCAGAGACTTTTGGCAAACCCATGTGTTTGTGACTGCTACCTTCATTGGAGACGATTGACATGACTGTGTCCTTTCCAGGCATTTTCAGCATTTCTGTATTATCAGCCACCTGGTTCAGGGCTCAGAATCCATTCAAGGGAGGACTGAGGCATGAGGACTGCTTGAAGCGCTCCATGGGGAAGAACCTTAAAAAGCTGGATCTTTTGTGCAAGAAATCATATTCTTTGGCTGGTTTGTAAATGTTCATTGCAAACTATCTAGTGCTGCTGCCAGACAGAATTACCTTATAACTGGAGCTCATGGCTCAATCCATGGAGAGTCTCCTACATAAACACAGGCATAAATTGAAGGGCCTTTTTTTGGAGAGAGCACTGCAAGCAGGTGCAGGCACAGGCACCTCAGTTACAGCCTTTAATGGGACAGTGGCTGTGATAACATTGTAAAAGGTCTCAGAGCCGAATTTGCTGAACTACAGGAGGCCCAACAGCTATTGTGATTGTCTTCCTCAAGGGCTTCTTAAATAAAATCAGCAGTGTGTCACCTGTGCTCCTCCCCAGATATCTGCATCCCAACCTACAGAGGCAAATATTAATAGGCCACTGAAGGAGGGTCAACAAGTATTGAGAAGAAGGTTGATTTTCAACTCCAATAGTTTGTAGCCAGATCCTTTTAGCCTCATTATTATTTGGAGAAAGGCAAACAGCAAAACCCTCTACTAGTATTCCGCTGTTCCTGAAGTCCCTTCTTGATCTGAGATCCTGGGATTCATAATGTTCATGGCTTGCCAGGCAGTTATTTTCACGCTCTGATTCACCCATGTGGACTAAGACACTGGTACCTCAGCTATCCTCAGGGAGAGTCTCAGCACACAAGTAGAGGTCTCCCCTCTGCGTGTAACCATGGCTTGACCCACTCCATCCAGGACCTGACAGGGTGACAACTTTCCAAAGACCAAGTGCTTGGGCTAACCACCTGCTGCTATGTGGTGACCTGGGGTTAGCAGCTAGTGAACAGATCTGTTCAGAAGATTTGGGCTTTCACTGCTGTCCTGGGCAGTCCAAAGTGCTGTTCGCTTTCCCTCTGGTTGGAGAATCTAGTTTATGCGTGAGGTGCCTGGCTCCTCATCAGGAAAAGCCTGCCAGTGGCAGCAAGGTACCCCTGCAGGTGCTGTGGGATCAAGCTGCTCAGCATGTCCCCACATTTCTTCCTTTACTGAACTGGGGAAGAGGAAACATTGGCAAGCAAGGGTGGCCCTGATCTTTTAAAACAGGCTGCCTTGCTTCAGCCTTATGGAGAAGGTAAAGTCCAATAAGGCTTTGCCGACCTCTGCTGTGCCCTGGGAAGTACCCATGTTCAGAGATCTGGAAAGCTTTGCTCTGCAGAGAGGGCCAGAACCCTGGCTGATGCCATCATGAGCCTGGTGTGGGTAGAAAGTCTCTCTCCAGCAGGGGCCAAGCTGCTGTCTGGGCAGAGCATGTGTCCAGACTATTGCTCTGAAAAGAGGCAGGAGCACTTCACAAGAGTGCCATGAGTATCGTCACAGGCACTGCCAGGACGGGGCAGGCACAGCACCACAGTCAGCCCCGGCCCTGCCAGGGCTGCCTGCCCCGGTCACATCCCGCCCCGGAGAGACACAGGGGAGCAGGCTGTGACCCTGATTCGGGCTCACACTTATTCCCAGTATTTACTCTGGCAGTTGAAGCAGGTAACTTTATACCGTTTTGCTACTTTGTGGAAACGCTGTGAGGTGACTGGCACCTGAATTTGTTGACAGCTTTGAAGGAAACAATTTAATTATGCAAGCCTGAAACTGATTCCATCCCTATGCCCTGGGGCACGTCTCCATTGATGGCAGCTGCAGTCCTGCCCCGGGGCATCTGAGGGCAGCTTCTGTCCCAATCCAGCAAACGCTTACTGGATGCTTAATATTACACAAATGAGGAATGCTTGCAAAGCCAATGGGATAGCCAGTGGGACAGCCAACATTTACGCGTACAATCAAATGTGCAATTTGGCTCCGAGCACTTTGTCATATTCTTGGCCTGCGTTTAAAAAAAAAAAAAAAAAAAAGAAAAGAAAAGAAAAAGATGAAAACCCACAAATCACATTTAAACTAGCAGAATGATTTATTAAGAAAAAACACTGATGGATTTTTGAAGTACTGAAAGGGTTGAAATAGTCTGAATAGAATAAAAATTGACACAATTTTTTTACCACAATACAAAAGGAACTTTAACTATTCTAATAAGAGTTTGCTTTAATGTTCATGCATGTCTTCACATCCTGCTTTTGGCAATGGCCAGAAAAGAACTACCGAAATACTGTGAGAAAAGCTGTTCTCATGTTATTTCTGGCCCTGCTGTAATGCGTGAAATCAGGACATCTCATGAGAGAGACTGATATTCAAGATTTTCAGTCTATTTTTCAGACAAAAAGGTCTGAACACATATCTAAACTTCTGGGTTTAGTCATGGCTAGATCTCAAACCAACAAGAAAAGTATCACTGAGGTCACAAGTCAAATACAATACAGAAGAAAAGATAACAGATATATTCAAATGACTTGGAGAAAAAAAAACCTTGCAAAGCCAATTTGCACTTGACATGCTAAGGTGCATGGCTCCTCATTCTCAAAATAACCCTTAATGCCATTGGGGAATTTCTGAAGCTTATTCATAGGGTAGATGGGCGTTATGATTAAACCTAAAGTGCTTGAAGACACCAGCAAATGTTGTAAGAGTGGCACCGTGTATGCGTGTGGCTCTAATCTGTCTAAAAATCATTTTTGATAAACACCTTCAGGATCCAATGAAACGAGGGCTTTATGAACTATATGGTTTCTGGTGCCCCTGCCAACTCTGAATAAATACACTGTGTGTGTAGCCAAGGTCTTGGGGAATTATTTCCTGAAAACTACTTTAGAACCAGAAGGAATTAATGAAGATGTGCCAGCTATTTCCTTTGCTGGCTTGCATGCCTCAGCCTCACCAATAACAAATAGTAGTGGTTTGTACATGAGTTATGCTGCTGCACCTCATGTTTTGTGCCCTGCAGATCCCGTCTATTCTGTACACACGGAGGAAAACACAGGCAGAGTATGCATTTGTTGCCTCTCCTTGGGTATTGACATTCAAGGCTGGTAATAGCTATGAAAGCCAAATTGCATTTTGAGTCTTTGGCTTTAGCCTCTGGTAGAGTAGTGTCTGTGTATTTTAAAACTATTTACAGAACTTTAACTTCAGTTCTGCTAAAAAGGAGATAATACAGCTATCAGCCATGGTTAAACAGATTAATATGATCTAATCTGCTTGAATAAATATTTATATTTATTATTATTGGAAAACTTTAACAAATCTTCTAAGTCGTTAGAGATTTATAAATTATCAGTTACGTAAAAGCTAAAGCAACTAGGAAGATGTTTTAATATGACTGCAAGCAATGAGGAAGGAGGTTTTTCAAACTCAGGCCAAAACCATTAATCGCTCCTCTTTAGAAAATTATTCTACAACCTTATTTTATCCTCAGACTTTCTCAGGCTTCCTCTGCTGGAAAACAACTCACGACCAGGTGGGTCCCAAGCAGAGACAGAGAGATTGGGATCCCGAGTCCCAGAGGGAGCTCTCCCCAGGCAGCTCTGGGTGCCCAACCTTGCACAGCTTTTATAGAACCTGGCATTAACTTTAGGGGTTTACTTCAAGACACAAAATCCCCTCACTTACATCCGTGTTGCCAAGGCAACATGCTTCAGCTCTGCCTGTCCTCTCCAGGACCTGACATCTACCAGAGGAGCTTCTAGACAGAAAATTATTGAAACCCTGACTCAACCGCACAAGGTTTTACGCTGTGCAAGCAGCCAAGAAGCTGAGGATACTTGGGAGGTTTTTCTATGCAATAACTGGAGGGCCATCAAACTGAAGCATGTTATGACTACTTCTCCCTGTTTAAAATCCTAAAAGTCAGTCTGAATCTTGTATCCTCTCTGTCTTGTCTCTGGAAAACACCTCAGATTTGGGGTTGAAAGTGAATACGCTCTGGGCTGATGTGTTGGGAGCTGCTACCCTGCGCGGAGCTTTGTCAGTGCAAAGGAAAGAGGAAACGTTTCTGCTGGTATTATTAACATGTCAGTAGCACTGATAGATTCCAACTGAGATCAAGCCCTCTTGTATTAGCCGTGTGCCAAGAGCAGAGTAGGAAGCAGAGAAAGGGGAGGAAGCATTATTATTCCTGTGTTACAGCTGCAGAAGGAGAGGCACAGGGATTGTGAAATCCTCGAGGTCACACAAAACTGCGTGTGGCTCAAGTGGGGAATGGAGTCATCCCCTCGCAACTGCCTCTTCTGTCCCCTCAGCTCACATGCCTCTCCCCACCTTGCCGGGTTGGTTCACATTTTTGGGTAATTGGGCGTGCTTAAGAGTCAGGGCTGGTAAAGTAAGTCCCAGGGGATGGGTCTCAGGCAGATGCCACATGAACCATGGAGACCTTGCGCATCACTGCACTGCCTTCGCTCACACACACCTCCCCCACATTTCTCCCTGCCCAGAAAAGGCAAGCGAGCAAAAATTCCTCATGGTTTGAATCATTCTTCAGAAAATTATTTAAAATGATGGACTGACCTCTATAACCCAAGAATACTGAAGAAGGCTGGTGGTAAAAATATCCAACTTTATGCTTTCCAGTGGTGCTAGGTGGGAAAACAGGAATAAATAGTAGGGAATTCAGTAACACAGCGGATAGTGTTTATTCTTGCACAGGTGGCTGAAGAAAATGAAAATTATTATTGTTATAAACTGCTCAACGTTTATCCTTAACTTTTCAAAGCAGTGATTTCTGCAATGTGACCTACAACCATTAATGTTAAATCCAAACAAATCCACATTCATTTTTTCAAATATAGAGCAGACACCAGCCATCTGAGATACTACAATAAATGGAACTGAATCATTCCCTGACTGGTAAAAGCACCAAAGACATGAATTTCCTCAGAGAATATTAAATACAGATTTTAAAACTCACATGGTTATAAAAAGAATAAAATATATAACATAGAAAAATTGCCATTTTTTGTTATTTGATACACTGCACATAATTAAGAAAATCAGCCTCCTTTGGAATGATTCAACTGATGTTTATAGAGAAACAAGGGCTCAGGTACATATTTAAGGCTTGAGCCTCTGGCTTTGTATTCCTTGGGGTTAAGTGAAAATGAGCAGCAGAGGAGGGATGGTGCAGACTGGAGCAACCCACACAGCTTGACTCCAGAGAGAGAAGAGAACTGAAGACCCCCCACAGGGGTCACCTGCGGCGCAGACACAGATACCACCCAGGTCCTAAGAGCATGAAATGGAGAATGGCTCACGCACATGGATGAAGCTTTATAACCAGGAGGCCCAATCCTGAGGCACTCACTATGTCCAAGACCAAATTGCAGAGCTTCACCTGCTAACCATGTTTCCCTCTAATTAACACGGTGTTACACGGCATTGTGGTACCCAGGAAAAGCATCTGGCACCTGTTGGGAGCCCTTTTTGCCCTCATGGCTGCTCACAGAGCTTCAAGACAACTGGGACAACTCAGCTCCTGCAAATACCACAGCCCTCCTCCTCCTCCTGCCTATGTCCACTGCACACAGCAGCTGAAGTGCAGCAGAGGCCCTGTGGAAGGTGCTTTGTTTTACATGGCCATGGGAATAGAAAGCTAAAAAATGCAATAAAAAAATGGATATGAAGCAGAGTGTAAGAAAAAATAAATCCCCTGAGAAGTTGTTTTTCTAACTCTTTGGAGGGGTTCATGTGGAAGTAGAAAGAACTGCGATCTAGTCCTTCTTTGGACATCCTGTTACATTTTTGTTTATTAATTACTAGGACAAGACATATAAAAAAATGCAGAACAGAACTGAGTCCTCCAGTTGCTTCTTAGATGAAGCAACAGCTATGGGTTGGGTTGGGCTGGGGTTTTTTTGGTCTGTGGTTTGACTGGGGCCTTTGTGGCCACTCACCCCAGTGCTTTCTCCAGAGTTTGAGGGGACACCAGGGACACCACCCCACAGGACCCCACTTCTTAGTAGGAACAGGGGACAGCACAGCCTGCTGCAGCTCCCAGAGATGCCTGTCCCTTCCCTCTCTTTGCAAACCCTGTTCCTTGCCTTTGGCAGGGCCTTGCCCCCCCACACCTGACAGTCACGCATAAGGCCGAGTTCAAGGCTTGCACACGGTTGACCTCTATCTGTGCCATGCCACAGCCCAGACTCTGGGTTTCATCGCTGAGCTGAGCTACAAGCCAGATGACAAAATGTAAGTCTGCTCTACAACCCAACCTGTGCCTCCAGTCTAGTCTCCTCTACACACAAACTGCAGGCAACCCCTCCTGTATAGTTTTGTGGATGACAAGAGCTGGCCCTTCACAAAAAGTCCTCTCCTACATTTGCACAGAGGCTAGTGCAGCTGTGTTACACCTTTCTGCAGCACTCAGTGGCCTACAGAGAGCAGATCAGCTCCCTTAATGAGCAACTTCTCCTGGATGTAAATAATAAAGAAATACCTGCATTACACTCAGTGCTACACTGGAGTTACAGTCCATAATTCCGTCTCAGTCTAGTCTTGGCACCACCAGCAGCACCAGCAAAGCTGCTTTCGGGATGATCACACATGATGTTGGTGTGTTTGCTTCCTGTGTACGTGCTTCCATTTCAGCACACCCTCTTACCAATTCCAAACTAAATACACATAAAAAAGAGAAATAAGCACACATTTTATCTTTCAGTTGCTCCTTCACTGCTATTGAAAAACCTTCCAAAGTTCGTTCCTCCTCAGCTATTTGTATGCAAAAAGGCCTGTAACTAGGTGGCAACTTCAGGGCCTATCTTTACTTTCTAGTAAACCAGCATAATTACCTCCTCCTTAGATGTAGTACACCCAGTATGATGACCCCCTTGATCCCAAGGATGGATACACCCTCCCCAGCAGGGCACTGAGCCCTCCTTCCTCTAAGCCAGGGGCTACACTGGACATTGGTCCTGAGAAATCTCCAAAGGTACAGTTCAGCTTCATTCCTTATGATTAAATTTAGATTTAACTTCACCCCTACTTTATTTTATCCTAGTGCTTTGGGGAGCTACCAGGCTGAGCAAAAAGACCCCCTGCTAAGGCTGTGGCTCTGCCAGGCTCTGGCTGCCTGCAGAAGCAGAGCAAACCCCTTGAAGCACCATTTCAGTCAACTTTGTCAAGGAGGTCCAACCTTCTCTATGTCTGCCTCAGGATTTCACTCAGCACTAGCCCGGCTACTGCCATGGATGGCAACAAGTTCTGCAGCTACTCACCCTTGCAAGTGTGGCTATTTTGCAGTGTAGATAACACCTCATTTTGCATAATCCTAAACAATTTCTCACCTATCTGACTTTTCGAGCCCTTTGACATACACGGCCATAGATATTTAGCCACCTGGCATGCCATAGCGCAGAGTGTACCAGGGACGTGAGGAAATTCTTTGAATTTCAAACATATATGTTTACTGTGAAGGAATCCACAGCTGGAGGGGGGAGCTGTGAGAATGCAACGCCAAGGAAATGTTTGCTGAAAGCATTTAAAAAATAACCAGAGCATGAAGCAAGGGACAAAAGTAACATTTTGGTAAGAGTGCAAACTAGGAACAAGAACTGCATTTAGGAGGGTACGCAGGGATCTATCAAACTGGTTTTGAATTTCCCTCTGCTCCTGGCTGGGGAAGGGGGAGCAGGCAGAGCAATGCAGTCTGTCCCATCACTTGCAGCCTCGGGAGAAAATTCTCCTCTCAGTTTGACAGTATGGTTGATTTTTTCCTGACTCCTCTAGTGAGATAAAATAGCCCCCAGAGCACCACTTTTAGGCTCTTTCTGCATGATATCCCTTGCAAAAGTGTCTTGTTGCCACTTTCTGGCATGCCAGCCTAGCCTGTTGGCTGTCTGAGGCTGGACATGAGGGCAAGGGCTGGGAGAGGCGTGTTGCGAGGACCACAAGAAGCTTGTTGCAGGTCCAGCCTCAAGTGCCCCAACTTACCCTGCACCCCAGACTCCTGCTCCACTGTGGGATGCCCCAGTACTCCCATCAGCCAGCTCTGCAGCATCCTCAGGGGAGCCGGCTGCGGGCCACGGTATGCGGCCCACAGCTATTGACTTACTTTTCCGTGCATGGCCGGGTAAGTAACCTTAATTAAAAACATGAAGCCCACAGTTTGTATCACATTCACGATGTTAAACAAGCTCTGGAAATAGAAACCCTGTTTTCATTTAAGCTTTTCAACTGTGATCTAAGTAATAAAATATGGAGGGGGCGGGCGTGTGTGAGATTTACATGTGATGATTTGGGAGATCTCGCTGCTTCAGAGGCTTGTAAGGCGCCACGGTGCCAACTGCTCCTGCCGCTGCCTCACCGCGCTTGGCAGCGCCTGCCCCACACAGACTTTTGGTTTTTTCCAGAGCCGCTTTCCAAATGCTGATTTCTGCCCTCGGCTCTTGTTGCTGTGATTTATTCTGGGTGTGGGTGAGGGATCTGCCAGGTCCTCAGCAACCTGCTGCCCTTCCTGCCCATGCCCTGCCCGGCTCTAGGCAGGTAGGTAGGCAGGCAGTGTGCCCTCCCACCACTCCTGGGGTCCACCGATGTCCTTGAGGACAGCCACCTATCCTGCAAGTGCAGAAAATGATCCCTTAAACCCATGCTCAAGTAGCACCATCCTTAGAAGATGTGGAGAAAGACTATCATTGCCTTCCTGACTCCTCCTGAGCCACCATGCAAGGAATGAGTGTCCATCACACCATGCTGGGCAGGCAGGAGGGGAGGCTTTTCTGAGGACACCTGCTCTGTACCCTGCTAGTGCAGGGGCTGACCGTGATCCTGTGGGCCTGCAGGATCCACAGAAACCTATGCCCCATCCATGCCTCCCCTTCAGAGCTGGGGGCCAGAGCCTGTACCTGTCCTTCCAGAGTGGATCAGCTCTGCAGTGCCAGAGGGGCTGGGAGAGGAATGGGAAGGCAACAAGGCAAACACTTTATGAGGCTGCAAATGGTTGGGATCACCTTCCTGTTTGGCTGGAGTGAACAGGAGCCCTCAGGAACTTGTTTTTGATCAAGCCTGTCACTTTCTTACCTCCTTTTGCTGTAATGTAATTATAACAATACTTCCCAGGTCATAAACAGTTCAGCGGGGCATGGTAATAATTGGACCTGCACGTTTTGCAGTAAGCCCCTACTAAGCACACTTAGCACAGAGACATTTGTCCCACGGTGTCCCTGTATGCCTCCTACCCACCCCAGCTGTTTCGGAGTGCTCTGCCCTGTACATGTACTGGAGGAGAACCTCAAACAGGGCTTTGGCTAAAGGCCTGCAGAAGCATAGGGTGCATGGGCTGCTCACAAGTGCCCCCGTAGTCATTTATACCCATTTCTAGCCTTTGTTTTCTTCGTGGGGGACAAGTAGCAAGTTGTTCCTGGGGTTTTTTTCCCATCCTGGGATCAGCATTTTTTCTCTCTCAACAATGGAGCACCTTCAGCGCGTTGCCATTCCCCAACTTCCCTCCAGATTCAACCGGAGAAATTACAACCGGGTCGGTGATCCCCGACTCCAGGGTGCTCCTTTTCCGGAGATCCCCTTCCCCAAAGCGTGTGGCTGTGTGACGTCGCAGAGAGCGGCCGTGACGTCACGCGGCCCTAACGGAGGGGCTCAGGGAAGGGGATAGGTCGCAGAAAGCACCCCACAGCGGGGCGGAAAGGGTGCGGCAGGGCGCGAGAATGGGACGCGGGGGTGTCCGGGGACAGAAGTCGCCGCCGCCGCCGCGCCCCGCCGCGGACAGAGCGGCCGCTCTCGCAGCAGGTACCTGCCCACGCCGTGGCTCCGCGCCGGGACGGCGGCGGCCACCAGCCCACCCGTCCCCGCCGCTCCAGCGCCGGGGTCCGCGGACAACCACGTACCCGCTCGGTGGTGGGCTCACTGGTCTGGAAGGACGGGACGGGTCGAGGCCAGGGTGGCAGAGAGATGAAAGGGTAAAGGCAGTAACGGCTCTGCAGGCTCAGGTCCTTTGGGGTCACGTTTGCGGGGACAAGGACAGGAAGCCCACGGGGTGTCGTGGAGGGCGGGGGATACGCGCACGGGGGGTCCGCGCCGCGCACGTCCCGCCAGGCCCGCGGGCACAGACGGCTGCTCCCTGTTCACCCGCGGCGGTCAAATAACGTCTGAATTACATCCTTGTAAATATTGACTGTGGCCATCTTCGTTTCTGCGCACAGTAACCGAAATGTTAAGCCCGGTGGAGCCGGGGCCGGGCTGGCTGCCCCGCAGGGCGGCAGAGGGTGTGAAGCGGCGGGGCTGGGGGAGCCGGGAGGGCTGCGACATATCCATGGGAGCGAGCGGGGGGCACCCGCAGACGCCGCCGGCGACTGAGCGTCGGCCCTCCGGGGAAGCGCACCGACGATGCTCAAGGGAGCGGGCTGTCTCCCGGTTTGGGCTGTGTTCTAATTTATAACCTTTGTAAGGGAAGGTGGGGGGGGGACACAAGAGGAGACGGAGAAGGGTGGGGGAAGATGTTTTAAGGTCCGGCTTCACTAAACGCCGGCGTTAATGACCGACGCAGGGCTGCGGCTTCCAGCAGAGCCGCCGCTGCGCCGGCTGTGACCCCCACTCCCGACGAGGGTCTTTCCCGCTGGCATCGTGACCCTCACTGTGTCCTTAGCCGTCTTCCCCGAGGGACCCCCTCTTGCACACCGAGGACTGCCCAGTCGTGCACTGCCGTCCGCTCTCGCCGGGCTCCTACCGCCCCTCCACGCACCGCCCCCCGACGCGGCGCTGCCCGGGCGGGGCCCGTGCCCTTGCCGGGGTTGCCGGGGTCCCCTTGCCGGCGGTGCCCACCCCCCCGGGGGATGAGGAGCGGCGATCCCGACAGCGTGAGTAGCTGCGCGGCGGCTGTGCCTCTGAGCGCCGGCTCTGTGCATTTGGTGGTCGTTAAAAACAATTTGTTTCCCTCCCCGTTTGGGGAGGGGGAA
>VXBJ01006458.1:243239-263836 GCA_013400055.1 Nycticryphes semicollaris | reverse complement strand
ACAACCCCCCCTCCCGTGGGTGGGCAGGCGGCGCACGGTGCCTCCGCGCTGCCCCCCTCCTCCCCCCACGCCGGTCGCGCCGGGCGGGTCTCGGTGGTTCGTCGCGGCTGCCCGGTGACCGCTGCCGCCTCCCCGCAGCGCAGAGCGAGCCCCCGCAACTCGGAGCCGGTGGCCAGCCCGACGGCGGCCCCCAGCCCCCCACCATGAACACCATCGTCTTCAGCAAGCTCAGCGGCCAGGTGCTTTTCGAGGAGGACGCCAAGGAGCGGGAGCGGAGCGGCCGGCCCTACGTGGGGGTAGTGGAGGGCCCGCACCACGCCGAGGTGCTGCTCCCCGACAGCCCGTCCATCAAGGAGAGCCTCAGCCTGCGCAACCGGCGGACGGGGTATGCCGTGCGCTCGTCTCCGCGCCGCGCACCGGCTCCGCGGGGCGGCCTTGCCGCGTTTGGGGTTGCGAGATGGGTTAGATGAGTCTTCCCTCACGGCTCCGGGTCCGTATTCTCTGGGACACTCATTCCACAGCTACGTTGGGAAATTCCGGTAATAGGTGATGCCTAGGAGTCCGTTTGGGCTGGAATGTGCCAGACAGAGCTCTCCTGTCCTGCGGTGTTTGAGCGGGCCCCCTCTCTGCCTCCAAACAAAAACAAACCGGGGCTTGTCCAGTTTGGTCGAGCGCTTCGTGTAATTAAAGCCCCCCAAAACAGAAGCGCAAGGAGGAACGTGTGAAACCTGCGGGACGGGGCGGCTGCCGGGCCGGTCCCTGCCGGCGGTGCCGGAGCAGCCGATCCACGGCCGGAGCTGAGGCAGGCGGGCACTACGCGGCCCCCAGCGCTTGTTCCGCCGTGCCGGCTGGTTTGCAGCGCGCTGAGCGAGCGGACGGGAAAGAGCTGCATTGTCGGTGCATTCCCCGACATGGCATTTAAAACGGACTAGGTCGCTGCCAGTCAAGGGTGATGTTAAGAACAGTTTTGCTAAAAATGCAGCTGAGGCTGAGCCGTCTGCGGCTAATGTTGTGTGTGTGTGTGTGCTAGAACAGGTGAAATAGGAGGTGATGAGAAGACGTGTTCGCTCCGGCGGGTTGTCAGCCGCAGCTCGAGGGGTTGAACTGGCGAGCGCGGACCAGGGATTTCGGGTCAGCTTTACCAAGTAAAAACTAAGGAGCACGGTCAGGAGGCACCGAAACCGAGAAACCCCAAGGAGCTGTTTTTACTGCCGAATTTCCACCTTAACGATTGCATCAGCTCGTACTTTTAACGGCGGTGCTGGTTGGTAGGACGCAGGTTGTGTGTCACCGACACGTTATGTCGCAGCCGATCGCGGCGGTGCTGGGTTGCCGAGGGAACGCGGCACGTCTCGGCCCGGCCCGGCTTCTCACAGCCCCGCATGGCTCTGCACCGCACGGCACGGCTCTGAGCGGCTCGGCCTGGCCCGGCACAGCCACNGATTGTTTGTTTGTTTTTTAACGAGAGCTGCGTTTGACTCCCACCGGCTTCACCTTTTCCCGTGACCGGCGTGAGGCTTTGTGTCGCTGCCGGCGGCGTTGGGGAGCGACACGCCTGCCCCCCCGTCCCGAGAGCACTCCTGCTCCGAGCAGGGACCCGGGAGCTGCTCGATGCTGTGGGTTTCTCTTAATTTACCGGGCAAATAAATTTAGGCGGGGGACAGGTTCGGTTGGCCCCGGGGCGGCCCGCACCACGCTGTGGTGCGCGGCCGGGGCCGTGCGAGGCGGGCCCTGGCCCCGGCCTCTCCGGAAAGCCCCTCTGTAAACAGCCCGACCACACGCCTGGCAGATGCCGAGCACCGAAAGCCTGCGGACGCTCAAACCCCGCACCGGCGGAGCTCTGACCCCGCTGAAAGGCCGGCGGTGGAGCTGCCCGGGTCCGCAGCATCATCGCGGCCAGCACCCGCGGCGGGCTTAGCCGGCCCCGAACCCTCCCCTCTAGGTCCGCTCCCCCGGACCCTCGACCGAGGAGCTCGGGGGAGCTGCGGGCATCGCCTTCTCCTGAGCAGCCGGCCTGGGACGAGCGTTGCGGCCCGCGAAAGTCCCCAAGCACCCCACGGGAACGGGGCTCAGCTCTCTCGGGCAGGGACAGACCCAGGGTCGGGGAGGCTCCCCTTGCAGCCAGGGCGCAGCACGGGCGGGTGCGCATCCCTGCGCGCCTCCCGCACCCGTGGAGGCGGCCGCGCAGGGGAGCTCGGCGCCGTGCCCGGGGCCGGTGGGGGGTCAGGCAGGTGCCCGCCGCCCCGGCCGCGGTCCTGAGCGCCCCTTCTCCGCGGCAGGGCGCGGCAGAACGGTGGAAAGGTACGGCACAAGCGGCAGGCGCTGCAGGACATGGCACGGCCGCTTAAGCAGTGGCTCTACAAGCACCGCGACAATCCCTACCCCACCAAGACCGAGAAGATCCTGCTGGCCCTCGGCTCCCAGATGACCCTGGTGCAGGTAAGGGACCTCCCTAACCCCGCCTCCGGCGGCTGCTTTGGGGCATTTCACTGACGGGAGGGTTGGGGGCAGCATCAGCCGAAAGCCCCCCATGTGAGTTGAGCCTCAGGGAGGGCATTTATGCAGCCAGCAAGGCCGGGGTCTGTGATCATACTTCCCTCTGCCCTCCCCAGCAAGGGGACTGTTCCAGCAGGGCATGGAATTCCCACCTGTGGGCGACCCTGGCCGGGGAAGTGCTTGCAAAAGGTGTGTGCTTTCCCTCTGAGGAAAAGAGGCCCTCTGCAGAAATATTTTTGTTTACTCTTCAAAAATCTTCGGGTAAAAAGAAAATCAGTAATGGGAGATTTCATCACAGAATATGAATTGTTGAGGAGGTTGTAGGGAGCTGTCTTTTCCCTTTTGAAAATGGGCTAGAGTGGAAAGAGTTCTGTTGTTTCGATGATAGTTATCACCTGTTGCACAGACGTTGGTGTTACCATCCCCAGTGCGTGCAGCGTCTCAGCATGCAGTGACTGTGCTTCACAGTCTTTCAGGAATTACCATTATAGTGTAATTAGACGTGGGGTGTAATTGTTTTGCTCTCGGGTAAAACTCCCCTGAAATGACTGGCAGTTGTGTTGCAGAAAGAGGTATAAAGTTGGCTGCAAGTGTTTATAATTCTCATTTCTTTGTTCTGTTTGCCATCTGGCACTCTATTAAAATATGTGGTTAAATGCTATCGGTTGCTGAGTGATGCTATCTCAGGTCTGGATGCTGCAAAGATTTATGCATTGTGAATAATCTAATTTCCTTACTAGGAGCTACTGCTAGGTGCTTAAAATGAAACACATGTGTTTGCAGGATCAGGTCCTCAGCGCTCTGCCTAGCACATTATGTGTCACTTTGCAAAGGAGATGAAAATATAAAAATAATAAGAGGTATTAGAAGGAGGTGGTAATTCGGCATTATTACATTGAGTACTTCTTCAAAAAGCCAGTGTTATGAACTTCAATCCTAGTAACAGCAAAATGGGAAACTTTTACACTTTAGTACCTCACTGTGAAACTGCCGCACTAGAAAAAACACTATAGCTCTGACAAAAATAATATTAATGTCTCGGGAAATGCCAGCTATAACTGGAAGATACAGTTAAAACAACTTCTCTTGCTTTTAAAAAATATACATGAAAGGTTTGCTCAGACTTTTAAAAATATGATTACATAAACACTATCCATTCAATGCCACAATTCAATAGGAGTAGTTTATTGGACTATGGCTTTTAGAAAATTCCTGTATTTTTACATGAGATTTAAAACATACATCCAGAATACACACTGGGAGACTTTCACAGTAATGACGTGTTGAGGAGTTCTTCTCCTGTTCTTTTGTAAATGCCGTGGAATGAACAGACAAGGGGGAAAAAATGGTGGGTTTTTGCACTATTTCTCTTGTGGCAGCTTTAATAAATCCTGATGGGGATATGCTGTGTTAGTCTCTGTAAAAGCATCAAGTCAGCCACAGCCACTACTCTGCAGAGTTTCACGATCTGTGTAAGGTGTAGAATAAAATCGAAAAGAATCACGGATGGCTACATTTATCTCTGTTAGACCCCCAGTGCCTCCGGTGGATTTACACTGAAGCTGAATTTGACCAGCATTATTTCTATGAACTGTAATATTTGAAAGAGCTGTGCAAACCAGCACATCTATCTCAATTTACAGAAGCACACCATCAAAAAGAAACCCCAGATGTTTCTTCCATCATTTGGGTGCAATGCTCTTTTAATCCAGGAATACGACAACATCTGTACAAGAGGTAAATACATATGTCTGGCACCAGCAGTAATTCCTCAGCCTGGAAGAACAAAACAATGCACGCCCTACATCTACTTTTCAGATGCCCAGAAAGAACAAGACTATAATCCAGATAAAAATTTTTGTTCTGTGAGAGAGAGAGAGAAAGTGCCAAGCTGTGATCTCAGTCACGCTAGGTACCTCCGAAATTGCTTCCCTGAGGGCTGTGCTCTTTCAGCTGAGTGCTATAACCAAGAGCAGGCTCAGGACTGGGCTTTGGTACCTGCTGGAAAGCTTTGCTGCTGTCCCAGAGGGGGCACTTTACAAAAGCATCAACCAGGGGCCCCTGTGATTGCTTTTCTAATCTAGTAACACCAGACATCGATGGAGAGCCAGGAATCAGCGCATGAAGTTTTTTCTGGGTTATGTGCCCTCGTGTTCACTGACCTGTCTCCTATTTCCCACTCTTCTTCCATTTCTCCGTGCTGTCCTGTGGTGTTTGCTCTTGGTGGGAACATATGCTTGCCTCCACAGCTTTCCACTCCTGTGGAGGCTGTTGTCTGCTGACAGCTATTACCTTGTCCCAGCATCCCTTGTGTGCTGACACCTTGTCATTGGAAGCTCTAGGGAGGACAAAAGAAACTGTGGAAAATCCCTTTGATTTTTCCAACCAAAGTGCAGTTTAGGGAATGAATGGTTGGGGTTTTTTTGATTTTCACCTGACTGCTGACCTTGGAAGAGGTCTTCACCAGCTGGCTGGAACATGATGTTGATCATAGTAATATTGATAGTATAGCTGTAACCTGTCTCCACATGCTTTTCTTTCAGCTAATGACCCTTATTCCAGTATGTACCATCCTTTTGCAGGACTGTGGTGTATATAAAACCGATCCTTCTGTGAGACAAGGAGGTGAACATCCAGCCCTGTTTTCTACTGTTATTATTGGGACAGTACCTGCATGTCAGATCTTCCACAATTTTATTTTCATTAGTTTTGCTATCAGCCAATTGGTTGATTTTAAATTAATTTATTCTACCTCACTATTACTGTGGCTTAACCTCCTGTTCCTGGGTGCAGTGGGACAGCAAGGGGGCTGTTCCAGCAGTGTCCAACAGTACTGCAGAAGGAAAGTCAAACTCTTTCAAAGAGCTAGGATTTTGCAGGAATCATAAATCACCTTCTTTCTTAATAAGCAGTAGCAAAACCTGGGGCAAATTCGGGGCTGACTTATTCCTGAGCAGGCCAACAAGGTCTTTGGGAGTCCTCAAGGCAAATGTTATTGCAGCTTTCAGTCCAACAGTCCAAAGTTTTCTACTTCCCCTTCTTCTGCCAAAGCAGGAAACCAAGAAAGCAATATAGTTTGAAAAGGCATTTTATGTTTTACTCCAATTAGATTCCAATTCAGAATCCAATAATTTGTCCTATTAATATGGTACATTTTCATTTGTATTATTACCACAGTGCTTGATTTATTTTATTTTAAATTTTGGTTTAGATGTTCTTGTGAAATAAAAAAGAAAAATGGCTGTATATTCCTTCCAGAAAGAAATATGAATGGCTGTATTGTTGAAGAAAAGGTTTTTGCAATCCTAGGATTAATATATTGGTCATGTGCTGCTATGGATTTAATAGTATTCAGGTTCATAAAGGCATATCTGGATTACTGGAGGAGGAGAATTCTTGATTTCTGTTCCCTTTCTGAAACTTTGGCCACTCTGAAGCAGTGAAGCAGAACAAATTGCAACAAAATTGAAAAGTCTCCTCAGAAGTAAAGCCAGAGGGTCGATATTTCATGATGCTGATATGAGTACCTGATGCTCTTTGGGAATGACTGAGCTGCTGTAAAATATGAATGCTGGAAAGCACATCTATTATCGTTCTCCTTGGGTTTTGTCTTTTTACTTCTTGAAGAACTGCATGTTTGTTACTTCATGCATGTTTTTTTTAAGATACTTCATTCTTTGGGACGTTTCTGGGACAAAGATTTTCCCACTGGCTTGTATGTAAATTGTTGTTTTGGGGGTTCTTTGTTATTTTTGGAGGTCACAGGAGTGTAACTTGGGACCATGGCAGAGAGTTGCCGGCTTTTGGATGCTTTGGTTGTTTCTTTTTGTAATAGCTTAAGTAGGTATGGTACAAACAGGCACTTGTAAGTGGGACCTACAGCAGTAGGCATGCAACTTTAAGACCACATTTGGGGCTGGTTGGAATTAGTGACAAAACAGCCCTTGGCTTTAACAGAGCCAGGAACAGCCTGTAATAAGCCTGGTGGTGCCTGGGGTTCAGGGTGTGCTGATACAGCTTGTGGCCATGCAGCTTCTTCCAGTCCACACACCTGGAAGTTGTCCAGGACTGAAGAATGGGAAAGATGTTCAATCTTTTGATGTTTTAGAGATCAGAATTTTCCAGCAACATACACCAGTGCCGAAGAGCAGGAAGTCACCCTAAGACACCACACCACAGGTCTAGCCTAAACATTTCTTAAGTGGATTTGCCTAACTTTCCTTTAGCTTTAACGGGCCTCGTTGTAATTGCATTTGGGGTAGAGTTTCTGGAGCGAGTTTGCTGCTTTGTGCTTTAGCTTAAAGCTCCTCTTGTAAATGCTGACTTAGGTTCTTTCATAATGATCAAATACTACTATTTCCTCCTCTCATAGCAGAAGACTTAAAATGTGACTCATCTTTTCATATTGATATGCAGAAAGCAAAGCCCTGGCATGGGAAGAATGAGCTCAAAATAAACCAAGAGTACCATGCAAAAATCACTGCTAAATTTAATTGCTTCTGTGTATGAGTCACGCTAATACTACCCCATCTTTCTCTTCTGTACATGGCACTTCACTGATGAAATACTTCAATATGTAATGAAATGGAGCATAATGAACCTCTTTCTAGTGAGATGTTGGAAAGCTGTCAGCTTTGTAAGATGCTGCAGTAACGGCTGTAATATTCAGTGGGACTCTGGATTGTTCCATCTCTACCGTTACATACTCGATTTCAGATTTATACTAAATCTTGCAGCCTCCAGGTGACTACTGCTTCAGCTGAGCAGCCTGGAGAGTTTGTTAACAGTGTTAGAAAGTGGATGGATTCCAGCCCACCCTTTCTGGTTTACTGTAACGATTGCTGTGTCAATATGATGAATATAAACAAGTAGCCTTGGAAGAGAATGAAAATTACTTACACTTCTCTGCCAGCTACAGTTTTGGTCTTCTAACCTGTCATAGTAAACTACATGGTTTGTAAAGTTATGTGTTTGGCATCTGAGCTGAGCCAGGGCTTACTGTATTTTTGGTGGAACCCTGTTTCATGTAAACGCGATCTTAAGTAAAATCAAAGTGACAGGCTTAAGGCAGCACTGCTAAGTTCTGTGTGGGACTCTGAACCAAAGTTTTGTCTTTCCCTTAAGCAGATAGTGTTTATTTTTCTAGCAATCACCCTAGGAGAGATTATCAATGCAGAATAATTAGCCAAATACTTGTGTGCAATTTATACAACCTTAGCTACAATAGACATGACAAAAACAGGGCCAAAATCCAACACTGAGGTCTACAGTTTGGCTCTCTAGTAGGTAGGGTAGAACATGTTGATAAAACATATGTTAACTTGCTTTGCAGGTTAACGTAAATGGAATGGTATGATCATTCCCATGTCAGAATAGGACTGCAGTAGTCTCAGTCTCCTCTATGTGCGCTTTGACAACACAAAGATATGAGCAGGGCTATAGACTCTCCCGACGTTCTTTACATTCTCCTTTGCAAGCAATGCTACTCTGCCTCCTTCTTGCAGAGGTCATGTCAAAATACACTCATTCCTGCAAGGAGTATACAGCATTTGTAAGACCTGAATTATCATTAAATAAATGTTGGTAGAGTGTAGGTAGCTTGCTTCTGCCCTTGCTCGTAGTAAGGGTATGGTAAGGTCACTGTCAGTAGCAGTATTTCCTATTTTATGTATTTTTAACTTAGAGTAGAATCAAGGCCAGCATTTTCTCAGGTATGCTTTCATGCAAAGTCACTGCAAGTCTGTGCATCCCATCTGATGGTTTGATTAGCGCTGTTGGCACTGAGGACTACACCCAACCCTTTTGCTCCTCTTGTACCTAAAGCAGTGTCAAATCCGTGTGTTTGAGCCTGACTTTGCATGGTGGATGGATACTGACGTATATCCATTTTGTAATGTCAAACTCTAGAAAATGCTCTGCAGCTGAGAAGGAAGACAAGCCGGTCTCTTGTTTAGTCATCGCTGTGTGAGGAATCTGCATCCTCCCTGCTTTTTAGGATTTCCATAACAGAAAGAGTTCATAAAAGCTGCTGCTCTGTAGAGCAAATAGTTGATTTCCATAGTGACTCAAAGGAGGTTATAGTCTACGTAAGACTTTCCTGATACCCACCAGCTGTCAGAGTACTGATAAGGCATGAGGGAGAAATTGGGCTTTTATATAACCAAATTCAGAATGGGTTTTTCTGTTCAGCAGCCTTACTGTAGCCTACGTAAATGTCAAAGGCAAATTAGCAAACATTAGCTATTCATTTTAATTTAGGATGTTGGTAATATATCAAAGGTTTGTATTGAAAGCTCAGGGCATCATCTTTAAAAAAAAAAAAAAGAAAAAAGATTAATATAAAATGAATATTTTGGGACACCTTAATTAAAACCTTGTTAATAATGAGGGTTTGCTGACATTGGGGAAGGGTGGAAAGCCTGAACCTGCCTTTTTGTCTGAGGTCCCTGCTCTGCTCAGTGATGGTTTCATTGACTCCTGTTCCCGTTTCCCCTGTTTGCTGTTTTCGTAGTGTATACATAAAACCAATGAAAACTAAGGCTTAGATTTGTTTATTTCCATTGTTTTCAAGAGAAACTAAAACATTCATTTGTCTGCAGGTATCGAACTGGTTTGCCAACGCAAGACGTCGCCTGAAGAATACTGTCAGGCAACCAGATCTTAGCTGGGCTTTACGAATAAAACTGTACAACAAATATGTTCAAGGAAATGCTGAGCGACTCAGCGTAAGCAGCGATGACTCATGCTCTGAAGGTGTGTTGATGCTCTTTTTACTAATTTTAAACCGATTAAAATAGGCTTAGAAAGTATCAGATACCCTAAGTTAGCTCTGATTTCTCACAAAATGCCCTCAGTGGATCTGCCTTTACTTTTTGTGAATTCAGTGCCGTTTTTGGCTCCCAACTATTCTGCAGCTTTGTGAAGTGGGATTGTGTAGACTAATTGGGGTTCAGTCTGGCTGCATGTTAGGTCCGTGTTTTGTATAGCATTGTTACTAGAAAGATAATTGTTAGTTCACTGGAGTCTACAAGCCTGTTGCTTTAATCCGTATTAAAGGAAAAAAGTTTCAGGAAATGGGAAATTTCTTGACTGTTACTTTCCTTGATGGAAGGACTATAGCAATATCACATCATTAATAGGAGAATCTGATTAACAAGAGAATCTAATTAACTTCAGTGGGCTTTATTACATGGTAAACTGACTATTACTATATTTATTTCTTGTATTTTACCAGCAAACATTTTCCTTAAAAGCTGCACTGAAATTCTCTTTCTTATCCAAATTAACAATTGGAGGATTTTGTTAAATAGCACCCTATATTTTTTAATAGAATATTTGTATTAATAGTGTCTGTGGGTGCTTTTTTCAGTCAGTTGTGACATGGAGATACACTGACAGGAACAAATGCTGCAGATTATCAGAAATGTGTAGGTGAATTTCTAGAATAACATATTTCAAATTTGTATTCAGTTTACATTCTCTTTGTTCCAATTTCAGTTTGTACTTACATTTCTTTGGTTTGCATTTCCCTTTAAAAAATTAGTAGCAGGACAATTAAAAGAGTATAGTTTAAGCAAATATGTTTAAATATGTCATAGTACTCAGAAGAAACAAATTTCAAGTTAAAATAGTAAGAATTTGGCTTATTCACACAGATTTTGAAATGTTTTTCATTGATTTTGGGTACTTTTCAGTTTTTTTCTACCTGATTTGTGTTGCTCATGAACAAATTAAACCCAGACATGGTTTTCTACAGTAAATTAACTTGGAATAGCTGGAATATCTGAGAATGCTGAGAACTACAGTGAGCAATGTGTGAACAGCAGAAAATGAAAATAATTTTCAAATGCTTGTCTAGTTTTAGTTATATTTATAGCAATTCAAAATATATGGAGAAAGCTTCTAGATAAATATTGGGTATTTGGTGCATTACTGTGTCTTTTCTCTTTTGTTTTCAGATGGAGAAAATCCTCCAAGAAACCATATGAATGAAGGGGGATATAACAAACCAGTTCATCACACTGTGATTAAAACTGAAAGTTCAGTAATAAAAACAGGAGTGAGACCAGAAACAAGTGCCAATGAGGATTATGTGTCACCCCCTAAATACAAAAGCAGCTTATTGAATCGTTACCTAAATGACTCATTGAGACATGTCATGGCTACTAATGCGGCTATGATGGAAAAAACAAGGCAAAGGAATCACTCTGGTTCGTTTAGCTCCAATGAATTTGAGGAGGAATTGGTGTCTCCGTCATCATCAGAGACAGAAGGCAACTTTGTCTACCGGACAGGTAAGGGATTCTTTCTGCATAATTTCTAACGCAACTGACCTTGGTGGCTGGTGTGATCTGGAATGAGTGTCATCTGATGGTGCCTTTTATGAGAACGGGTAACTCCTGTCCATCCTCTCGTATGAGAGAAGATCAGTCCTGTCCATCCCTCCATTCACTGGAGAAGTTTATCAGCAGTATTGAAGTTATATACTGTAATTGACCACTAATGAAACTGCTTTGCTTTTTGAATGGAGCTATGGGGCTGATTTTTGAAATGTCACTCACAGGCCAGCTTTGTCATCACTAAGACAAGCCTAAAGAAGGAGAAAACTCTAAAGCGTTCTGTTACAATAAGGGAGGACTAGAGGGCTAAAGTACTTCATGGCTCCAGCTGGAAGGAAGCGGTTGTGACACTTACATGAGCTATATCCCCCCCAACAGAGTGCACTGAGCACCTTCCCCTGCTGTACAGCATCTTTTCTTAGATGCTTTTTCATGGAGCCTTCTCTCGTGCATGGCACTTCGGTGCTCAGGCATCTCTTAGGAATGCAGGGATTAGTTTAGACCAACTTTTGCATCACACCGACACAGTGCACTGAACTAAAGGGGCACAGACATGTCCATTAAATATCTTGGATTAATGTTTTTCTAAAGGATTATACATGATTTGTTATTTTAATCTTATCAATGAAAATATGAAAGCATGATTTATATCATCTGCTGTGTTACCAGTCAGAAGAAGGCACATGGGACTGCCCAGTTCATGCCAGTAAGCTGTTGTAAATCAGGTCAAGATCAGGACCTGCTCAGGTCCCTGTAGGACAGGGAGTGCTGGAAAGCTCCTCTTGTGGAGCTTGTTCTGTATATCTTTGGGGACGTAAGGCAAAGGCTGCTGCTGTCCCTTTATCTTGGAAAAAAAAAAATGAAGTCTTGCGTCCTGAGCTCTGGAGGTCTCTGCCAGCATCTTAAGTTTTCCACCCATTACAGCAGTCCTTTGTGTTGTCCTGGGGCCTTTCTTGGGGGGTTATTCTGCCAGGGGCCACCCTGCAGGCAGCATGGCTTTTGGGGTGGATGGAAATTGATTAAAAGTACTGGAGGGTTTTGCACTAAAATTGATACAGGTTTAGATGATGTACTTGGTTCCCCTTGGCTTCCCTGGCAGGCAGGCTTGGGTGCCCCTTGCCTTTGTGACCTCTCACATTTTCAGCCTTTGCCCTTGCTTTCCTGCCCTGTTTCACGTGATGGGGCCATGAAGATTTCAGGAGGCTGTTATGCTCTGGTGGTGGTAGGAGGACCTTGGTGCATGCAGGATGTCAGGGGCAGACCAAGGTGGGAATGGGGGCCCTGTAGAGAAATGGGATCTCATCAGGAGCAAAAACAGTATGTGCACAATGAGTAAGTTTCAAAATTAACTCTCTCTGTTCATATAGCTGCTTTTTTTGAAACATACCAAATGCATTTGGTCTGTATTATGGGCATATTGTCTGCCAAGTTTTATTTTTAAGTGAAAAGTTACTCAAGAACAGATGCAGCAGCTCAGATATGTAAACTTCTGTTTTTCTGTACTTTTATACCATAACTTAAAAATGGACACAATGACTTTTAAAAATTTGTAATAAATTTGCTACTGGATTGAGTTCTTCTTGCCAAGTTTCAAGCTGCACTGAAAAATATGGTCTTTAATGAGAAGGCTGAGACAGGCATGCTGTAACTGTGTAAGTTCACAAGCTGGGCTGGAATGACTAAAACCCAGTATATTTGTCCTTAAAGTTCAGAACTGACATTCCTGGAACTCATCTTTAGATGGTAGTTAAGTCAGTTCTTAAATATATTTGTTAACGGTTTGAAGTGCTATGGCCTTTGATGAGACCAGCAGCTCTCAGGATATAGTTTCATTCTTTTTACACTTCCAAAGCAGTAGCCTGCTGATAGAAAGAAAAACATCATGTGCGCACACTAGATTGTTTGTTATATCTTTCCTGTATACGTATGCACATTGAGGAAAGAACAGATAAAAATAGGCTTTTTTTCAGCTACAATTTTACAGTCCCAGTAGTGATTTTCTGATGATGGTATAACTTGCAGAAATGGAGCCCTTCACAAACAAAGCAGATATTTTCAAGTTATCATCCATTCATGAAATCTATTTACAAGCAGATGAAATTGTCCAAATTATTTTCAGATAGGAAGAGGCAAATAAGGGTGTTTTATTTTTTTATGTCTTTTCTCTGTAATTTAAACACCTGGGATGACAGTTCTCAGTGCAGTGGTGTAGCAGACCTGTATCTCTGTTCCCAAAAATAGCTGTGATGCATTTTGGTTAAGCAAAATACCAGGGTATGTCTGACTGTACCACTCATACCTTCCGGAAAGCAGCAAGTGTATTTTTAAGTGAGATACCACCACTTATCAAGAGCTCCCCACTGCAATTTTTTGTTAATGAAGCAATTAATTTTTAACACAAAAAGGTAGAAGCAGAATTGTGAAGTCCCTACTAAATGTTTTAGTTTAAATAGACATTTTGCATAATATTTCAAAAAGGCAAAGAGTGAGAAACTGATGGACATTATATTTTTGAGAAACATTTGGCAGGGTTGCTGTGCTCCTAAGAGCAGGCAGTCATTGGTGTTGGAGCAAATTCTTTATGGTGCTTCTTGGAAAAGCAACTTTTTGTGAGTAGATGGCTTACTCACTGCGTCTGTTTCATGTTATGGGTCAGACCCCGATTTCAGGAGGCCCACATCAGTGTGTCCGGAGCGACTCCACTCGCAGGGTGCTCAGGGTCAGTGTGGCCACGTGTGTCTCAACAGCCTGTGCTGAATTAACGGAGCACGAGCACAGCATCCAGTGGCAAAAACAAGAAATTGCAGTTTAAAGTTTATAAGGAAAATGGGTTGTACAGTTTCCCTTTTCAGTCATTAACATGCTTATAAACACGGGACCATATGCTGCTCAAGCTTCAGGCAACTGGGAAATCCCGTGTGAAGATCAAGGACAGGCTGTATAACCTACTGGTGGCCTCGCTTTTTACCCCTGCCACGAGTATTGAGAGCTGCTGGGAAGTGGCTTTAGTGCTGGAGTGAGAGCAGCAGACCCCGGTCCTCGGTCCCTCATGGGCACAGTGCCCACGCTGCTCTGTCCTGCTCTGGCTGCATGGCCTGGGAGCCGGGGAGCTGCCATGGGAGGTGGCACAGGGAGGATGGAGGAGCTAGGGGAGAGTGCAGCCGTACTCAGATATGTCACATATGCAAGCGTTTCTGTCGTAAGCTGATACACTGATGTATGTAACATGACATACACAAATGTGTTCACTTAAGGCTGAAAATTTCAGTTTGGATTAATCCTAGTGCAGGTATAATACATAAATATATATAATTGGACAAATATGTGTCTTAAACTGACCACTGAAAGGTTTGGTTCAGTGTTTTTGTTTAGTTAAAAACCCGTGTTGGAGAGCGAGTTTTTATTAACTCCTTGCCATGCTGTCATTCACAGCAGGTTCTCAGTGCGACAGGAATAACTAAAACCAGACTTGCCGATCTGTATTTGTTGTACAGACGCGCACAGAAACAACAGTCCGACTGCAACAAGCGCTCCAGAAATCTATAAGGAAAAGGTCTAATAATGTTTATGGTGAGGCTGGATGTAAATCTAAAGCGGCAACGTCAGTCTTTGGTTTACGGATCACTAAAATGCTGACTTTTTTCCGTAATCACGCTGCGGCACTCTGCGAATACCCTCTCGCCGGTCACCTGCGGGAACAAAATGTTCTGCACGGTTATAGCGTAAGGAAATGAAAAATCCCAACTTTCTGGGATATCGCTGTCTGGTGAGCTGCGTTTGGTGAACGAAAGCAAAAATTAAAATGAGAGAAAGAGGAATGAAATGGCAGGACAGGGAGTTTTCTAGCTTCTCTGTAGGCAGATTTTCATTGATTTCACTTTATATGTTACTTAGCACAGTAGAAAAGCCAGAACAAATAAAAATAGTGAGGAAACTAAAGACTTGCAGGCCTGGAAAAGAGGATGGCTTTTAAAAAAACCTCTTGAATGACTGGTTGATTTCTGAAGATGTTTGATCTCTATTTTTAGGCGTTTATACTCAGGAGTGTGCTCTGTTCCTGATGTTTTCATTACTACTGCCTTTTTCTTTCCTCTCGCCTTCCTTTCTTTCTTTCATTGGGATCCTGCAAAGCTTGTGATTTATAAAGCATGATCCTGGGTCGTTTATTGCAGTGGAGTGAGCACCTCCAGCGAGACCCTCAGCACACTGCAGGATTGGGCCCACATTCATACAGAGCACTTAAATGTAAGGGTATAGCCATGCACATAAGTGCTATAGGGAGACAGACGCAAGCTGCAGAACGGTGCTGTGATTTTGTGTGGTCCTTGCCAACTTTTCCTCGCAATTTAACATTTTTAGAAATTAACATGTAATTTAAAAATGAGCTATAAAATTTAAAAGCATAATACGAACACAATGGAACCTGTTTTCAGAAATAACTCGAGGGACCCACAAAAACCGCTAGTACCAGGGACTTTTGCAAGTTTGATCTAAACGGTGCTGGAGACCTTGGGGATACTTTAAAATAAATGGTAACCTGGGAGAGCTGAAGGAGGTCCTTGTTGCAGATCCTAATGTCATCCAGAAGTGAAATGGAAAAGGGGAATGTCAAGTACGGTATTAAATGCACACAGCAGCATAACTGCAATTGAAAGTTACACAGTTAAGATCGTATTACTGCAGGAATTTTACTGTTACATGACCTGATTCATCAACACTGAAATAGCATGGAATTGAGAATTGAGGAGAGGATTGTGTTTAATTTGCTGTTCTGTTGTTTTTTCTAAAGAAAGATTAAAAAGAAATGGCTTTACTACAGGGACAGTGCCAGGTTTAATAGACCAGATGTGATAGCCCAAACTAGAGAATTTTAAAGATCCAGCCTGCTCCTTTCTAGTTAAGTTGGTTATTCACTTTTGCATTTCTTTCAGTTTGAACAGCAAAAATCAAATAAGCTGTTTTTAATTCCCAGTTTCTCAATATTTGAGCTGGAAAGAGAGTGGGTCAGGATTATTTGGACATCACCTTGGAAAGCTGTGCACCATCAAAACTGATTGGTGAGGGTTTTTTGTTGGTGGTTGTTATGTTGTTTGTGGGGGGGTGTTTTTTAGGTTTTTTTTAGGTTTGGGTTTTGTTTTTTGTGGAAAGGGAACAGTTTCAACCTCTCAGGTGGGGGAAAAGGGAAGAGAGCTCTGGGTGGGCTAGGAGCATCGACAGCTCCCGGGGCAGAGCACCCTCCCAAAAGCCTGAGCACCCAGGATCTGCCGGCGGGCGATGGGGGAGCTTTGCCTGGAGCCAGCCCCGCTGGGAGGGAAGCGGCGCTCCTGGCAGTGTTAGCTTTTCTGAGCCATTTCTCTCCATTCCCTGCTTTTCATGGTCAGGTTTGTGGAAAGAGAGAGGACTTGTTTTCTCACAGGTGCTGGGTGCAAACACTGTGTATCCTTGTTTTATCTGTTTGTTTTCAGATGCAAATGGCTGTGAATGTTTTGGGCTTCTTTTTTTATAACCAAATTATTAAAGATTTGGAGATTGGGTTATGTGCAGATCAGCTGTGCTGCTAGTTGCAGCATGTTCATGGATATAATATAATTTGGGTATAATTCCTGTGGAGACCCCACAGAGCGGAGGAGGTGTGTGTGCTCCTCTGTTGGTTTTGGTTCTGTTGATGTCATGGCAAATTTTCCACGTACCTCAGTAAAAACTAGCTTGAGCCAGTTGCTTGGCCACAGAGGATTTTCTCCAAGTCAGCTTGCTTCGGGGCAGCACGTCTCGGGACTCCTGACAGCTTTATCATCACAGAGAATGAGATGTTCTTGCATGAATGATTTGAAATGGAAAAGATGACAACATCTGACCGAAAAATCAGAGAGGACAAAAAAATCGTGGGATCAGCCATGTTTCCATGGCCACAGGTTGCTGCTGCCCGTGCCGGTACAGCAGCTCGCCTCTGTTTCTCTGAGACCATTAAAATTTCCCCAATGCACATATTTGTAACAGCGTCCAAAAAAGCAGCAAACCCCTATGCTTGCCCAAGACCTCTCTCAGACACAGCAGGAAAAATATATGGTGCTGTCACCTATCTCTAACAACTATATATTTTAATGCTTCTCCTTAGAGTTAGCCAATGCTCCAGGCCTCAGCAAGGGCTGTTCCCTGGAAAGCCTCGAGCCTCATTCATTTAGCGAAGGTGTATTTTCAAAGCGAAAGAAATATTTATCCCCATTTTTCCCATTGTTCAAAATGTCTTCAGAATTATGCTTGGTCTTAAAACCTGGGGCCTTCCCAATTGTGAATGTTTCAGGAAATTATGTGCATGGAAAAGCACATGGTCATAAATCAGACTGTTTTCCAGTTTTAGCTGTAGACTGCATGGCTAGTAATGAATATAATAGGGAAATTAGTAAGAAAATTAGCAGTTAATTTAAGGAGTACTTAAAGAGTGTGTGAAACTACAGCTTGGGAAAACTGATTTAGTGGAATGGATGTGATTCCTTCTCCCCTTCTGCTGCCTGAGGCAGGATTTTCTCTTGGTAGCCAAATTTGTGGCTGTGCAGATCACTCAGGGCAGAAACGCTGGCTTCTGGGCCGCCTTGCAGCGCATCAGCTGGACTGACTTTTGTACCCATTCAGGGCATCCCTCAGCCTTGCAAACACCATGTGGCTGCCACTGCGAGAGGTTGCACGTGTTGCAAAAGGAAGCACGACTCAAATGAGGAAGGCAGAGGCGGGGGCTCAGGAGGAGAAACTGAGAGGAGATAACGGGGAAATGCACCAGCTGGAGCGCAGCAGTGGAAAGCCCTGAGCACTGCAGCCTTGGCGCAGCAGCCGGGGACGGAGCGATGTGGCATCAGGCAGGGGCTGTAGGCCAATGAACATGAAAAACATGGCACAATTTTAAAGGGAGAAGAGAAAAGAGGAAGAAATTATAAGTGTTTGCGGACAGAAATGCAGAGACACGTGCTGTCACCCCATCAGGAATGGTTTTGACATCATATGCTTAACTTTATATATCACTGATTGGAAAGTGCTTTTGAGTGCAAAGCTGTGGCTGGAGGTGGATCACCCCAGGGCTGGGCTTCAAGCAAGACTTGCACAGGCTCCATGCAGAGATGTGCCTGATCTGTGCCTGATCAGGGCTCATGTGGGTCGCCAGCTGGCTCTGCCCCTGCACCCAGACATCTGCCTGTGGCACCTGCATGGAGAAGAAAAGGAAATTACAGGGACAAAACTTCCTTTTTCTGCCCAGTGAATTACTTTTACATATGAAATCTATCATTTCCTTCACGAGTAATCGATGTCTTTAGTGCACTTGTTAACACAGTAATTGATGTGCAGTGCATCGAAGTGTGACCAGGAGAGGACAGGATGGACGAAAGTTGGGTGCAGGTGGGACAGGGCGGTGGCAGGAGCAGGGAGGAGGGCTGGGCTTTTCACATGCTGGGGCAGTAAATTTAAAGGAATGGTGAGCCCATAAAAGTTTCACTTCTTTCTGGAAAAACATGTGAATTGAAACTCCATACCTGGCGTGGGGTTCCTGCATTTCCCAGCCTCCTTCCGCTGCTGGGGAGAAATAACGCAACTTTGGGTAACATCCTGGTTGGACTGTGCTTGTAGCGTGGACTGTCCCCCGCACGGTGTTACAGTGCTGCTGTTCATGTTGCTGTAGTTAAGGCTGTATCTGTGTTTCCATAAGAACCCTTTTAATCTGCAAATTTATGGCCCAGCTGTAAAAATTCAATCCAGACTGAAACTTGGCATGGGCAGTGTTCCTTCTCCCATCTGTGGAAGGGATTTAAGCAGGTACATCCCAGTAATAACCATCTGAGTTAGGCTTGTAAATTTGGAGCATGATGACTGCTGAATAAAACTGTGAGCTTCTCCATAGTCCTGGAGTTTGAAATATGCTCGTGGTGAGACCAGTGGAAAGCAACCTCTTTATATTCAGTCATATAGCTGTAAATAAAGAAAATGTTTGGGGTTTTTCATTAACAAGCACATGCATTTTCCTTACCGTGGCAATATTTTGATGTAGGTGGCAAACGCTTGAAACTCTGCAGGGTTTGATTACTCCCAGGTAGTGTAAGAAATCATAGTCATGCTGGTGCAAGCAGTAGAATTTATCTATTGATCATAATAGAAAAAAATAGGGAAATAAAAAGATCAGATTGTTTGCTTTTGAGTGGGATTTTTGATTGGATTCTTCTTAAAATGTCTTCAAAAGTGATTCAGTACTGAACTGCAAAATTAGTTTTATTCACCATCACTTAGTTTTCTTTTTTAAAAAGCTACACACTGAATGTCACTGACCAGATAGACCAGTAATCTATCTGATCCAGCAAATCCTATTTCCCTTTGCAGGTTTGTGGTTTTTGAAAGTCATTCTGTAACTTAAAAAAACGCCTTTATGTGTTTAACTGAAATTTTTTAGGTCATTTGTCCATAATGCGAATACCAGAAACATAATGATGAAAGCAGTTTAGGGAGACCAGACTTCTGATCTTCCATGTGTATTCACAGAGAAGCTCTTGGGAGGGTTTTGGCACAATTTGAGAAGTGGATGGGAGGGATTTCTACGTGGACTAATGTTAGGCTGTGGATGAGTTTATACCCAGCCACTTGGAAAACTCCTTGACTGTATTTGGGAAAATGTGGGCAACCTGTGGGTATTGTTTGTGTATGAGATTTTTGCCATCCTGATGGAGAAAGGGGAGCACTCACAGAAACACCTGATCCAGGAAAGCATTCCTCATCTTCATCTCTAGAGTTACATTTCTACTTATCCCTACATTTCTGCTTATCCCAAACTAGAAAAGCAGAGTTGGATTCAGTTTTGTTTAATCCACTTCAAACTTAAAAGGGGTAGATGTGGAAATTATCAATGATCGCTAAAGACTATTTGAGGTCTTTTATGCTTTATGGCATTAAGTTGGCATCAGATAGCCACTTCAGATCTATTACAGGAGAAATATGTCCTAACAGTCAAAGCATGGAGAAGGCTTTTATAACACAAGCAAGTTTTATGTGAGCTACAAAAAAAGGGAAAAAAAAAAAAAGAGCAGGAATTTAAAGCAGGAAAGTAAGTTGGATAAGTAAACTGCATTGTAGACAATCTGGAAAAAGTAAAAACAATTCAAACAGAAAGAGATCAGATAAACAGCTAGAGCTGGAACAGCTGAAAAGAAACACACACAAATAGGTAAAGCAAAATTCCAACAAGCCTTGAAATGTGTTTTCCTTAATTTTTCACAGTGGCCTTGAAACCTGATGTTGGAGACTCTATCTCTGTTCTTTCAGTGATGGCCAGAAGTTGAGGTTAGGATGACCAGATCGTTTGGTATGGCACTGACATTTCAAGTTAACGGGGATTGCCAAGACTCTCAGTTATGACACTAAAATATACCGCTATTTCTAGGGCCAATTTTCAGTCCCTCCCTCAAGCCTCCACATTGATTTAGGCAACAGATGCATGAAAGCAAAGCAACATTCAAAATAATCCCTTAGCTGAAGCTGAGGGAAGGCTGGCTAGTGGGCTGTAGCCAAAATTCCTTAAATGTTACAATGTTTTACATTTCTAAATGTAAAAACTTTCTTTCCAATGTGAGGTACCAGCCAAATGTCTTAGTTACAGTATCTCAGAGTAAAAACTGGCATCTGGCCCTGTGGTCATTTGTGGGTATTGACAGATTTACACCATCGAAGATCAAGTTAAATGTTGTCGGTTTCTCCATCTCCCTTTTACTTCGTCAGGCTTTTTTTTTTTTT
>VXBJ01006458.1:177557-243206 GCA_013400055.1 Nycticryphes semicollaris | reverse complement strand
TTATTTTCTCAGTTACTATTTGTCAACTTAAATCCAGTTTGCTGGAAAAATGAAAGCTCTTCACGACCTCGCTCTTCAGGAGCAAATTGCCTCAAATTCTTTCTGCCAGCCAAGGTATTTTGTAATGCATTGCAAAACAGCAGCAGGATTGCTCTCCTTGCACTAGATGTACTTTGTGGGCTAGACACTGTGGGCAGTTTTAATGAGATCTTGGTGTGCTGGAGAGTTTGTCTCGGCCATTGACTTCACAGAGACTTTCATCCCAGGTCTCTGCTCTTCTAATTGCCGTTCCCACCCCAAGGAGCGGGCGCTAATTCACTTACCCTGGGTCGTTTTCAAATAAGGGCTTCCCCCCAGAAAACAACAGGCTCTGTTTCTTTATCATGGAAAGCTCTGGGTGGCTGTAGCACTCTGTGCTTTCAAGTCCTGTACTGCACTGAGGTCCTTACTCCAGCTTGCCCAGCAAAGCCCAAAACCCTGTTCATGGAGGTCAGCCGAGAAGATGAGGTTGACCTGCAGGTATTGATCTCAGTCATCCTTTGTTTTATGTAAAGGTCTATTTTGGCTGACTTAAACCAAAGTAAAGAAATGCTTGCCTAAACATTTTAAATGACCACAAATGGCAGACATCTTTATAAGCCTGTTTTCCTTTTAATACTGTCTCCCAGCATTTCTGCTGCTGTTTTCACTCATATAATGAGACTGTGAGTGATAATCATTTCACCTGGCTATAAGTGCACATAAGCATTAATATGAGTTTGTAACATTTGCTGTGGATCTATATAGATAAAAGGTCATTAATATTTCTTAGTCCTTTGTACCTCATTCAACTCACAGATTCATATCCCTGATTCTCTGCCTTCTTATTTCAAAAGGGGCTAATAATTACAGCTGATGTCGTACTCAAAGTGCCTTTTGCTTCACCTGATAATCGGTGTACAGGCACTCAGCTGTTTTCAAACCAAGCCTTTGGAAGTGCTTTATATTGGACAAAGAAGAAATCCAATGCACCATGATCTGGTCTGGTTTTTGAGTGTTTTGGCCCCAAAGCAAGCTACATGGTTTGACACACAATGTTCATGCATTTGCAAAGCTTTCCAAACTTCATTTGGTGAACTCCAGCTGCTTTCAGTGGGATCTTTGCTCACAGATCAAAGACTGTGACCCTCAAAGAATGTAAGTGTTCATATTTGGGTACTGCTCCTCCTTCATTCCTTGCAAAAATAGGAAAAATAAAGGCTCCATGGTACTGCTGCACTTGCTGAGGTTTGAGGAGCGCTGTCATCTCTCTGTGGGTGTTGTGGCTGCTCAGAGACACCCTTTCCCTGCTGAGAGCAGCAGCAACACCCACACTGATGTGAGCACACCAAAACCCTCTCCTGCCTTATGGCCATATTCTCTGTCTATCCCATCCCAACAGCCTCCAGGCAGCAACTTCATGGTTCCCCCAGGACCAAATATTCTGTAACGAGTGGTGTGAGATGTTTCTGCTGGGGCAGATTCAGCTTGAGCTGCTGGCCCTTGCCCACCCTCACCCATGGAGAAGTTGTGTCCCACCACTCACCACTTTCTGTATATGATAAACCAGCCCATTACCCTGTCTGGAAACAGGAGGTATCGGCAAAAAGCCAGGTCTGGGTGAGCTGGGTGGAGGTCAACAGGGAAGGACTGGAGCACGGTGTGTCTGAAGGGGGTAAAGGGGAGAGATGGCTTTGTGCTGCCCCTCGGGGTTATCTGGTAACAGAGCTCACCTTCATCCTTGGCAAGGTCTGCTCCATCCGAGGATTTTCCTCCCTTGGCCCCTGTGTATCTTTACAGCTGGATTATGGGTGTAGCGAAGTCAAATGCCCTGAGATCAGAGATACAGGGTGACTGTTTATAGAGGAGAGGAGGAGGGAAAAAAAATCAACAAATTCCTATGATGTATTGTATGTCATTGGTACGTGACGCTCTAAGACCTTTAAATGCTTAAACTAAAGAACTAAATATAATTTAGTTAGTAAAAATATACCTTGGTTATAATAAAATGATAATAGTGGAACTTGGCAACAGAGCAGCTAATAAATACTACACTTTTGAAATGTGCCTGGGATCCAAGTACATACTCTTTTACTGTGTAGTTAAAGCATGTGGCAGGACATGCGAGACCAAGATTTTCTTTTTGTCTTTCCAGTGGAAAAGTAAAGTTCTTTGTTTAAGTGAAGCCCGTTGGGAATTTTCCTTAAGTAAAACAAGGAGCTAAAGAATTCCATTGCCTTTTGCCATCTTTTTTCCTCCTTCACGCCAAATTATCGATTAATATTTATATTCATATCCTTTTTTTATTTGGGCTCCTTCAATACTTTCTCATTCATTGGTCCTTGAAACAGAGCTGAACTAAAAGATGAGATACTTTATTGGGAAAAAGACTAGCCCTTCTAAACCTTTTTGGCCTTATAAAAGTAAAGGTCAGTAATCTGAAAGTCATTTTGCATACTTGACCTTATTTCTGATTTTTTGAGAGAAAGAGATATCTGTACTCCTTTAAGATCTTCTTCCTGAGCTTCATTCTTTGCCGTCTTCATTAGCTGTCTCCATTTCGGTACCCTATCGTTTTGCCAGCAGAGCAGCCAAGTGAATGCTTGACCATATTTTTGTCTGGCTCTAGCGAAACCGTGATCTGACAATAGAATACTTTTCTCTGGGTTTTCCTTCTTCCCCCGGGGAACCATACTTCAAGGGCAACCTGCTTGTCCAGCATATGAACATGTGGAAAATCCACTGCTATGCACTAATGATTTTCAGATGGGCAATTGTTGCAGAAAATCATCTTAAGAGCAGCAGCTTCTCCATTGTAGCACCTAACCGCTTTGGGACTGCATTGCTCCTAGCTGATCTGGAATAAACCCTTTGCATTTATGTATAAGGTGGTGACATCTGCTGCATCACACATGTAGTAACAAAATTTAGGGGGAGTGGAGGTAGAAGTTACAGTTGTGGTTCTTTTCTGGCCATTGCAATGTGCATCAAAATCTGACACTTATTTTAGCTTGAAAACATAAAAGTAGGAAAAAGTTGAGCTATGCCAAAGATCCACGACAGCAAGGCAGAAGCACCCTAAATATTGACCACAGATTAATTGCTTTCAAGCTTTTCTTTTAAATATTTACAAGGAGACTTATCACACGCTGGGAGAGAGAAGAACAAGTTTTAAATTTTATAGAATTTCTATTACTGTTCTTCTCAGAACTACATTCTTTTTAAACAACTTTCACTTTTAATCTGTAATTAAAGCCAAAGTTTTCTTTTAATTTTAAAAGCCTGTCCTTGGACTAAAATAACATGGAACATTTTTAAACATTGATCCAAGCTGCTGTAGATACATTTTATTTCAACCGCAGAGCCTGCAGTTGGATTCCTCACTTTGCCAGATCGGCTACGACCTGTGAGTGTGGCAGTAACGACTGTGGAGTCCTGGATGCTGCGCTACCAGCAAGGAAGGTTGTTTTTCTGGAGTTGTTCCTCCCTTTGGGCCCTATTCATGAATGACTTAATCTCTGCATCTGATCAAATGTCGTGCAAGTTACTGTGCACAGAAAAATCAAGGAATGCTTCTTTTCCCTGTGTTCCTTACACGGAATTGCTGTGCCTGCCCAGCAAGCAGTTGGAGAGCAGTAAGGGTGGGAAGCAAGCAGCAGCAGAAACACACATAAAAAACCACCAGAAGCAATAAAAAAAAGAGGGAAACAAAGAAAATAGAGAAAAATTTGAAGGGTTGGATGTGCAAGTTGGATTGGGTCGTGCATAGCGAGCTCTAGCTTGCCCAGGCAGAACCAGCTGGAGGGGCTGATTCATTCATTGTGAAAAAAAAAAATTTTCCCCAGTATTTTCTCTGGAGCATTGGGCATAAAGCTGATTTCTAGTGCATGTTTCTATTAGCCTGTCTTGTCTCGGAAAGCGAACATTTACTGTTTTGATGGGCAGATGTCAAGAAGTTCAGGAAATCTATGCTTCTTAGTCTTTTTATCCTCTTGACCCTATTGCTCATGCGGTATAATTCTGTCCTTTCACAGGATGTTAAACCACTGCACTTAAAGCCAAGACAGAGATTTTCATTAGTTGTGATACTAATTACATAATGTATACCATACAAGGAACTTTTCTTGTGATGTTTTGGCATTTTCTTAGATATCCAGCAGAATACAGGGGGTGCAGTGGCGCATAACTGTCTCAACACTTACACAGACCTCTTCCTAATTCTTTTACGTTTCAGCAAAGTTTTAGCTTATGTTAGGCGCCGTTCTCGGTTACAAGTGAAGAAAGGACTCATATTATCTGAGTTGTTTTTCTCATCAGCAACACCCTGTGGCCTCTGCAAGAAATTCTGTCTGTCTCTCTGTGCCCTGGTGTGGGGACATATGGCTCAAGCAGGACTCCCACACCAAACAGACTGGTGGCAAATGGGGAATAACTTAATTCGGGTGCTGAACTCCTCCAGCTGTCAATGGAAGCTACACTTGTTTGTCCAGGACAGTGACTGGAATAGTCATTTACCTCTTTTTGAGACACTTTCCATCCTTTTAGTACTGACAATGGACTTAAACGATGTACCTCGCCGTTCAGGTAGGTTGTGGCTGGAGTATCATTTTAGCTCTAGGAGGCAAAAAACAGAAGAAAGGATGGGGATGAAGGGAAAAAGAGAAACTCACAGCCAGGAAATAAATACAAGTGGGGCAATAAAAGGACAGAATCTTTTAGAAGACTGTAGGGAGAGTGCTGAGAGAGGATGGGGAAAGGGAAATGCAGGATTGAGGACAAGAATAAAAAGGAAGAGGAAGGGTAAAGCAATGGAGGGGAAAGAAGAGGAAAGAAAAGAGATCAAAGAGATGAAGGTAAGAAGATAAAATACTGGGGAAGCAGATATAGTGGAAATAGTGGTAGGAATCTGGATGTAACTGAGAAGTCTAAAACAAATTAGGGAAGCATAGGTGTTAGTATTTTTCACAATTCAAAATGAGAAATTTGACATTTCTCCCTTTCAAAGTGTTTGATAAAAAAGGGTAGATAAGCATTCAAGATACATACTGTACCACTCTTCTTGGAAGGTACCTTTGAATCTAATTACAATGTCTTGGCATTTTTTCCCCATGTTACACAGCCTAAGAGCAGATACAAGAGCAGATACAAGGGTATGACCTTGCTTAGAATATAAGCAAATTATTCCAAACTGTTGCTCAGAACTCAGGGAAAAAACAGAACGTAGTCTGAGGGTGGGAAATACTGTAATACTGGTGGCAGTGGTGGTGTGTCTGTCTGTTTGTGTGGGATACATGGTTATTAATTTCCCAGTTTCTTGGTGCATCCTCAATCCCTGACTAAGCTGGACACAAAAGTATAGAAAAGGTTTCATACCTGGGCTTAATCATACCCAACCCAGAGTTTGGTAAATCCCACCAAGACCTGTTTTGAAAACTCTAACTGGCTTGCAGGCTGCTGTAACACAGTTTGGCCAAATGGGGAGGTTTCTGTGATCCAGCATTCCTGAAAGTTTGAACTTCTCCCAGGTCTACTGCTTTCTGTACGTTTTGCAGATCAGATCTCCTGTGTGAAAAATTTTCAAGTCATCATCTCTAAGTTAGAGGCAGAAAATCTTCTTAAGCTATTGCATAGTTGGCTGAGGGCCGTGTCTTTGTACTCCTCTCAGATGAGCATCAGTCAGTAGCACAGAGAGGACATTACCTGGGATGGATCAGTAGTCTGATTCGTATATAGTTCATGATATATATGAACCTAAAATATGTCATGCCAAATCAGATTATACATATAATTTTCAAGTTCAACAAAGGGTTTTGTTTCTTTTTCCCCATCATTTTTTAAAGAAACAGAATTTATCTGAATTAAAAACATGATTGGTGATGACGAGTGGGTGGTTCTGTTTACCCTGCCACATTATATAGTACCACTTTTACTCCTTGTTTGGATAGCAGTCACAAGACCCAGATATCAAGCTGTGAAAGTATTTTTCTTGCAGCAGCCTTTCTTTTTTTGGCAGGCAGTGGCTTTGGAGATGCCTCACATTTTGTCATGTGATTGGACTGCTGATGAGGTTTCTGTGCTGCCTCATTTTCTTGGATTCCATCTGAGTTAACTCTTCTTTGGGTCTCTATTGTTAACACACTTCCGAATGAGTGGGGTTTTGCATCATATTGTAATGAGCTTCTAATACTTAGTCTCTGTAAGAAAACAGCCCATGAAGAAGGAATTTGCTGCATTTGTTCCACGTGACTGAAATCTGTTTTCTGTACCTCCAGCTGTCCACATCGAAAACACATTCCTTCTTCACAGTAATATTCCTTCCTGAAACAGGAGAAAATGAGGGGAAATGACTAGAATATCATCGTTCCATCTAAAAACATTGTTTAGTCTTGTAAACACATAAACTAGTTCTTTGTAAACAAATGTCTTAATTTTCTTTAAACTGAATATTTAGATGTCAACGGTAGAGAAGCTGGATATGTCAAACACATATGGTTCCTATTGCATCAGAGACTTTCTTAATTTTGGTATTCTAATTGAAAAGACATTTCTAAAAGCATGCTAACTTTACAAAAACTAATCTATCTGACCCTCTGTCTGGTCAAGGTTTTATTCTTCCATCTGTGAACATGCTCCCAAAACATTACTTAAAGGGGGCCTAAGGAAAAATGGAGAGGGACTCTTTATCAGGGAGCGTAGTGATAAAATATGACGTAAAGGTTTTAAACTGAAAGAGGGGAGATTTAAATTAGATATTAGGAAGAAATTTTTTACTGTGAGGCTGGTGTGACACTGGAACAGGTTGCCTAGAGAAGTTGTGGATGCCCCATCCCTGGAAGTTCTCAAGACCAGGCTGGATGAGGCTTTGAGCAACCTGGTCTGAGGTGGGGGTAGGGGGTGGGGTTGGAACTAGATGATCTTTATGATCCCTTCCAACTCGAACCATTCTATGGTACCATGCACCTCATCTACTTCAAATGTACAGCAGTAACGGTATCCCTCATGGACTTTGAATTGCCCTTGATATTTCTAGTGCTTGATGTGTAAGTGCTGTTTGGGGTAGCTGAAGCTGAGGAGCTGACAGGGACTTAAAGGGGAGAAACATTAGGAAGTGGGAAGGCAGTGGGGAGTGAGTAGGGACTATAATTTATTCATAAATTTTTACCTTATTCCTGGATAATTTATAACACAAAGTGCCTTAGGCTAAGTAATATCTTTAACTGGTCAAAATTTCTATCCACATCAGAGAAATACTGCAGGTCTGCTTTAATATATAAGCTACTTTATAAATGTCATGAAACAACTAGCTGCCTTGGATAAGGCAACATTTCAGTTTGGCATCCAATATGTATTCATTTTTCCTTCTCCAAGTAAGAGGCAGAAAACTATTAAGTTTACATCTGAAATAGGTACTTTTGAAATAGAAAACACATTTGTATTTCAGGCACTGCCGTTAGGTTCTCTGCTAGGGTGGGCTTTAACTGCAGGTGCATGTTCTGCAGAGAGCTGAGCAGTAGACTTTGCTTGCAGGTCGCAATTGGGTGGGATGTCTTCAGGGAGTGGGTTAGAGCCCCCTCTCCAGCAGCACTCGGAGCCCTTTGCAGCACAGGTGCTGGGCTGTGACCTGCTGCAGTGAGTGCACCAGATGTCCCACTGGCTTTGGTCTTAATTATGTATAAATCCACTTTGCTCAAGCACACAGAATATTTAACAATAAGTTGCCTTTTTTTAATACACTACCATACACAATATAAAGTCCACAGAGGTCACGGAGGTCAATTTATTTATTAAATGGAAATACTTGTGTCCAAAAAACATTTTGAATCATTTTGGTGTTTTAACTTCAGGATGCAGAGTAAATTATTCCAAAAATAATAGTAGCCAAATGTCATTTTCTCCAAACGTTTGTGTAATATCTATTTATCTGTGGGCAGATGACTGCTATGTATAATCAGAGGCAGACTTTTGTCAAATTGAGACTAAGTAAACACAGCTGAACACAAGCAAGTTGGACTACAACTTTTTTGAGTTTTGCCAGCACTGTTATGACCTTGAAAATCAGCATTTCTTTAGAACAATCTGCTTTCAATATGGGAGAACTTTTAGTGTTTCAAATTAGCAAGTGTTGATTAGAAATTTGTTCTGTTTAATTTTTTATTTTTTTTATCCAAATAAATGAAGTTTGCATTTACCCAAAGGAGGGCATCCTTTCTGCTGCTTAGAAAGTAGCAATGTTTTGTAAAGGAACATTTCTTGCACGTATCAATAACAAAAAGAACAGCAGTTAGACAAAGAGCTGTAAACTCAGCTGAGGCTGCATTATATAATCAGAGAAAATTTTCTACTCTTTCCTTGAAATATAACTTTTTTTAAATGTCCCATGCAAAGTAAACGTTGCATTTAGGCAGTAGATTTTAAGCCACTACATATATGGGTACACTGTCTTCATTGCTCTTGAAAAAGAGCACTTCCATTTTAAAATTTTGCCCATTTTTTCTATAACTTAGCCCTACTAAACATTTTCTACAGACCCTGTTTTGCTCTGTGATGCAAAATGAAACAAGACCAGGTTTATTGACAAGCAGGAGTACAATTTAAATGTTAGTTTTGATACACAAATTTTCTGCTTTTACATTACCAGTCATTTGAGCAGAAAGCATTTTGCTCTCTTGATTTTGAAGGCCTCAACATGTGGAATCTTGAGGAGGCTTTGGACGGAATTCATATAGGAGTCTTGCTCAAAAATTTGTTTTTCAGTAATTACAGCAAGTGAGTCTCATCCATTGCCAATATGTCTGTTTCAAGGCACTTCTTTCAAAGGGATATTTTTTCATTTGAAGTGCTCTTTACAAACCAGCCTACACACTAAATTCAGGGGTAGGACACACGAGCATTGTGGCCTGGGGAAACTTTCTCAAAGTCCTTGTTCCCCATATCGACAAGTCATACTTCCCAATTTGCCTTTTTGGGGGTTCAGCAATTAGCATTTTCAAATTTCTAACAAATTCTTACAGCGACAGTAATTTACTGCCAGCAGCCAGGCATACACAGTGCCTCGTACTTGACTGCTACAGTATGGCTTTGACTTTTTAAGCCAAGTGCCATTCCAGCAGATAGTCTTGGCTGTTTTTTGAAAGAACTGCAGCAGAAGTCTCATCTTGCTTGAGCTTTGTTTTCCCCTATTGTTGCAGCAAAAATAAAATGATGATGCAGCCGGCCGTGTTCAAGAGGAGAGCCTTCCTGCTAATGGGGGTTATGGGTGGTCAACAACCTTCAGGGTGCGTTGAGCAGCCGTCAAGATGCTCCTACTTGAAATGGTAGTTGCCTAGGAAGTGCTGTCAGGAGAATATTTTAAACGGATATACTTAGCCTTGAGTTTCATTTGGGCTTGGTGGTTTATGTCAGTGCCAGCGGAGCCCTGCTCGTGGGCTCTTAGAGGTGTTCTGAGGTGCTGGTTTTGGCAACACTTTCCTAGTTTGTTCATCAGATATAAAACGGTGGCAGCCAACTAGGTAGGTTGTGTGGGTGCTTTGTGTTGTGCCCTGATGAATCTGTACGCTCAAGTACAATTTTTGCTGGTGATGCCCAGTGTTGCAAAAGGGGGATGGGGAGGAAAGCAGGCACTGTCTGCAGAGGGGGATTGCTGCATCTGCTTTGCAGACGCTTTGCAGGTCTCCATAAATTTTGTAGATGGTGATGTATAGGCTATCACTCTACGGGAAAGCCTTGGCTCATGGGCAAAAGTAAAAAGTAACAACTCTTGCAAAATCAAAGAAAAGGCTTTTATTGCTTTAAAAGTGGAAACAGAAGTACTACTAATAGTAGCAGCAAGTTAATTAGAGAACATGAAGCATTTCGGTTCACAGAGGTTAAAGCCTTTGTATTGTAGCTGCCTGGCTCGCTTGGCAGCTCAGAGTCCTCTCATCCTCCGTCCAAAGGCTGAAAGCCTGGAGTTGGACTGTGTTGGAGAGATCAAAGGATCTCATTCTTTTTCACCAGTTTTTCCCTAAAAAATATGAATGTTACTCATTTCTGGAACCGTGGCTTTGTGTCTCGTTGTTTTTCTCTGTAGAAGTGGAAACTCAGGATCTTAAATAGGAGATGAGAGTGCAAGACTGTCTGTACAAATACACGATTGTTGCTTATGCTGCTTGCCCTTAGCACTGCATCTAAGCAAGTCAGGGAAGACACAGAAGCAGATTGGAGAAATGTGGGTTATTCTGAGGTAAAGTTAATTTGGTTGCTCCCTGGGCAAAAAGTCTACAGTGATTTCCAGTTGCATCCATGAGGAATTGCATTCTATGAATGCACATATTTTATATATTTTTATGCTTATATATGTAGCCCAGTTGCCCCTGATTGCAACCCCTGCTGAGTGGAAGGGTTTTTTTGATTTATGGTGACAGGAGGGAAGACTGGTTATTTATACATACTGATGAAGCTTCTGAGTTGTTTTTGATCTACAGATCTTTCAAATTACTCAAAATTCATATTTTTTGAAGTATGTAAGTTGGTTTAACCATAAATACCATATGGGTTTACTATAAATATGTATGTGTGTTTTAAATCTGATATAGCAAACTGCTGCAGGAGAGAATTCCCTAAAAGAAATCTCCTGACTTCCAGGAAAACATGTATAAGCTAATGTAAAACAAATATTATTGCCTTCTGCACCTGTCATATATTTTTGAAGCACCTTATGTTTGCATCAACCTGACATTTTTAAACAAACAGTATTCACTCTGTTTGGGGGAATAAATGTTACGAGGGGCAGCTTTAGACAACATTGTCTTTGATCTTGGAGGCTGAAAGCCAGCAATTCAGTTAGGTTTTAAAGGAGGCTTTAACTGGCTTTAACTATCGTTAGATTATGTCCAATATTGTGAATTGGGATACGCTGGTCTAAAGTAATCAGTGCCTTTTGGGGAGAAATATGTTTAATAGTTCTGGATAAGACATTTTTTCCCTGTGGTAATTGTACATTGTCCTTCAATAATTTCTCATTTTATTAGTGCAAAGGCATGGATTACCTTTTATTTAAAAGATAGATGTTATTACTGTCACAATTATGATTGCTACTCCTTTGGTGTAGTTGCTATTTAGGTACAGTTTCCAGTGGCCAGTGTAGCTTCAGGTGTTTGCAGTGATCTCAGAGAATCGGCATCTTCACTCCGAGAAACAGCCTGGGCATGTTGCCCGTGGTTCAGATACTCTCTGATTGAAAGCAAATCTCTTTGGCTTGAAATACCGTAGCTTAGGATCCTCTACAGCCCAGCAACTGCATCTTTGCGAGCCGCTCTTCCTGGGATGAATGGCAGAGGGTTTGAATACGCCTCGTTGTTATGCTGCATGTCCTACAGTGAGAGGAGCCGAACGGAACAGTAATAATCTCTGTGGCATCACGGAGTGAGTTTTACAGAGGCCCCAGAATTCATGCAATTATGCTATACCAAGAATTGCAAGCAGTGTATGCACAGTATCCACAGTCTGGATGAGGTAGTAAAACCTGTCTCCAGGCCCAATAATGTGGCAGAGCGTTGCCAGGGCTCGGGCAGCATGCTGTGCCACGTGGATAGACACTGCCCCACTACGTGGTGCACATTTATTCAGGCATGCCTCAGCATCTGAGGCCCCGAGCGCTGAAAAGTCTGAATTCAATCCCGTGTCGTTATCAGTTGACGACGGTTCCCCGTTGGTTTCTTGAAACTCACTGTCTCCAAAAGCAGCAGTGTGTGCTGAATAACAAACCCCTTCACATTCAGACTCTTCAGGTTTGGGAATGGAGCCAACATTCTTGAAGAATGATTTAGTGGCCAATAAACATCTGCAGAGTCTGTAAGACTGTCAGAAGCAGTAACATTGAAAGTAAAGATCATATCAGTAGCAATTCCCCTGTCCTGACAAGGCACTCACTGCAAATATTTGTTCAGTCATCCTTGCTCTCATTCCCGTTATCACAGTCAGTTTCACATTTTGCCAAAAGAGCAATTCCATTTTCTTCCACAAAGCTGTTCACATCCAACGCCTTTGCAATGTTAAATACTGGCCTACTACTGTTTCAGGACCTCCCACACGTGCTCCTTTGGAGTACAACAGCCTCATCTGTCTTATGCAAAGACTCCGCTGTGAAGGGTTCTTACAACTTCCAGTTACAGAGCATCTGCAGTGCTAAGGTTGTCAAGTTCCTTGAGGATTCAAGCTCAGTCTGGCTGATTTATTACACTGCACCAATCCTCCTGATAACCAGGGTAGTCTTTGAGATCTAAGTACGATTCTTCTGCTGAGCCATTGAAATGCTAGGACTCAAACCATTTGTAAATACAAGATGGTGTTTGGAGAAGAAGGAGGTGTTTCACCTTCTTCAAAACCTTTTAGCACATAGGTACATCTTCCTGAATAATTCTGGACAGGCAATTTGTCTGCTCCAAGACCCTTACCCTTTTTGCCTGGTTTGTTGCACTCTCACTTTGCCTGGTGAATAGGAAAACTGAAAACACAGCCCTTCTTGAGATACCTCACAGTTTAGTAGAATCTCTGAGGGCCTGTTCGGAAGGTGTCTAGGAATATTTAGTTTTGGGAAGAAATCCTGTAATGGAAATAATAACAGTGCAAGTTGTGGTGAGCAGGAACATGAAGACTGCAGTAACTTCACAAGGGGAACCAAAGGGAGCAAGACTTAAAACTTGACTCAAAATAAATGCGATCAAACGCTAAAATATTTTTTGTGCAATTGGAGGCAAGAATAATCCACAGACACAAGGAATCCAATTCTCACTGCAACTCAGAAATGTTTCTTTCTGCTGGCTATTCTGCACACAGTCAGAGAGGTGTGTGATAACAGTTTTCTGTGTAGGTTCCTGGAATTCCTCAAGACACTAAATAAAGGGGTTCCCATCACATTTCTAGCTAGGTACTTTTCTGGTGTATGTGAGCTGGCCTAGTTTGAAAGAAACCTCTCTACCAGCAAAACACTAGCCTGAACACAGCTGAGCATCTCTGAGGACAGAATGATTAATTTCGTGATGTGCTGTTCAGTGCTGTTGGTACTCTCCATCTGGCCCTTCGCAAACTTTAATAAAGTTGTTATCATAAGATGTCTGTAGAATTTCACAAATGGGGAACTGAGGCACTGAACAATTACAATTTGAAGTCCTTTTAGATACCTAAGACCTTGTTGGATACTCATGAATTTGTGGTTCTTTATACATTCAAAGCACACCTCCTGTTGACTACATTTGCACCTGCACTTGCTCAGCACTGCTGAAGATGACAGCCCAGGCTCTCAAGTTGGAGTCCAGAGGCTGGGGAATGTATGGTGGCATCTGTGGAAAGGTTGGTTAGAACAGCTCGTCCAGCCCCACACAAACCTGTAGCGCAAGCAGAGAGACTGTCCATCACTAACTGGATTTACTTGACATCATTAAATCCATCTGACTATCTACTATCTTCTTGCATTCCCCTCCTGCAACAGCCTTGGAGCTGCTGTGATGTGGTGTTGAGGTTGTGTGGGGCAAGGTCTCATCAGTGCTCTGTGTTCAGCCCTGGAGCTGGTCCATCCTGTGCCTTCAGGGAGGCAGAAAATGCCCCGTGATTGTACTGCTGTATTTCAAGTATGCTTAGTGGGAAGGCAAACTGCATAGGCATTCCCAGCAGATATAGGTATATACATATGCATATATCTGTATCTCCTTATAGATATAAATAATTTTTAAAATTTCACAAGTAATCCCTTGTTTTGTAAGCTCTGTGTGCAGCAATTGTCTGCGGTTTCCATGAGGCTCTTTAAGCAGCATACAACCATTTTTACGGTTGTTTGACTGTTGGAGCCTTGTATGTGCTTATGCATTTCCTTACAAGCTGCTTGAATTTTTATGCTTGTGATCACACAGAGAACACCAAGTTTGGAACATAATTTGGGTACCTGGGCTTTCGCATTAGGACATAAGTATTGTGTACATCCTAGCACTGCATGCATTGGGTGGAAGCAGTTGGGTTTGAAAAGATCATATTCGTCAGTCTCTTCTTTATCTTACAGGCCAGTGAAAGAAACAGTGAATTTCCTTTCCCTGACAGACTTAGCCATTCTTTACTTCATGCTGCTGGCTAAACACACCCTGGAAATCAGTTCTGGCATTCACTGAGAAGTTCCTCCACTTGCCTGAAAACACAGCACCTTGTAATTTAAATTGCCTTTGTCCAGCATATGCCATGTCTGAGCCCAGTTGGCTCCCAGGGGCAGGAGAGGAGCTGGCTCCTGTGAGCGGGGCCGCGGGAACGGGGGGCACATTTCTCCAAATTCTCCAGGAGGCTTCTGAAAACATCCTGTGTGCATGCATTCATATCATAACGTTACACCACATATGTAGGGTCTGCTCCCAAACCCACAGCCAACTAGCATAACAAAATCGGATTTTACTGCTGTAGTGTCAGCCTAGGGTTGAAATATGGCTTTGAAACCCTCCCTTTCACCCCGCTTTTTTAATGAAAAACAATCGGGCTGGAGTGTAATAGTGCTTACCCTGGCTGTATTTGACTTCAGCTTTTTACTTTTAAAGCCTTATTTTAGGCTTTAAGAGCTCCCAATTAAACTTTTTAGATCCAGAACGAAAGCCTGAACGTGCCTGCCTGCACAACAGTGAGATTCCTGGGTGGGAAAAGGATATTTTCATATTAAAAATGAAGAAAATGAACACAGTCATATATTTTCTCCTTCCATACTCCTTACTCTTATTTTCCTTAATGAATCTTCATTTGTCATTTTCTCATTTTCTTTTTTTAAATGCCTCCCATGTCCTTTCCTTTATTTCGTGGTTTTTTCTTCCTCTTCTCCTTTTGACTCTTTTCTTTATTCCACCCTCCCCCTTCCCCGCTGCCTAACTTGGTTTTCACTGTTAACCCGTAACGGTTTGCAATGGGAGGGCTAACTACTTCATCCTTCCAGTCAGCACAGCACATGCTGTGAATCCCATTCTAAATGACACCCAAAAAAAAAAAAAAAAAAGGCAGCCCAGGTCAGCTATTTGTTTATCCATTATGAAATGCATGTGGGAGACTATCACCAAGGAATCTGACAACATTACACTATTAATTACATGCCAACTCAATGAGGAAAGATTTGATTTCAGTCAGCTTTGCAGCAAACTTGAAAAGAACATAATACCATATAACCATTGGTTTGTTAACAACTCGCTTCCAACGCTACAGAGCCCCGACTCCCATTATAAGCTCTGCTAAAATCTGGCTAAGAAAACAAGTCTCACACAGTGCCCTGCATCTCACCAAGGAGAACACACTGTCACTGGTCATGGGAGATTTAGAGCCAGCTGTGACAGCCTGAACAATGAAGTGATTTACACCAGGTTTGTATCTAGTTTGCTAACTCATAAATTCTTACATGCAGGTGCATAACCCAAGACTGTAAGGCCATTTGCACCATGCCTACTATTATGTGGGGCTTTCAGTGCACTTATTAATGCAAATGTTAATATAGACCTGCAAACTCAATTCTCTTTTATGGTTTATAAAATACACCTATCCCAGTCTCTGTGGGCATGTACGTCAATTTATTAAAATCACATGTATTAAAATGTAACTAGATGCCTACTCCCATTTCAACAGGCTCCAGGCTGCACAGGGAAAAAAAGTCTTCAAGTTTCCAGGTACTGAGGAAAAAAAACTTGAGTGGTACCAGTCCCTCAGTTAAAGCTGATATTTTGATCCAAGAAGCAAATTTCAAAGAAAGATTTCCCTGAAAAGGCTTGATCTGAGTCATGGTGGCAAAGGGATATTTCCAACGTTGGCAAGACCCAGCCTATGGGTCTTAACAGAAGAGGTCACACCAGGTCTGAAGCTGTTCGTGGAAAAAAAAACAGTGGGAGAACAGCGGGAAATAGTCAGTGTAGCTGTCACTGTGAACATAAATTGTCATTATGCAGTTTGTTCATCTGAAAGGACGTAACAGCTGATGACAGGTCAGTTGTTATACTTGGTGTCACTGTGAAGCCAAAGGAGTGAGGTAACAGGGTTGTGGAGATGACTTCATTACAAACTGCCCCATAACCTCCTCCTGGAAGAAAGAGAGAGCAGTGGTAAATGAAAGCTTTGCTGAAAAGGAGTTTTCTCTAGAGCCTGGGCCCAGACCTTGTTCCTGAAAGTTTCTGACAGCTTTCCTCCTCCCACCCAACAAAAGGACATGGTAATAAATCTTTGTCAGTAGAAATCCAGCACCCCACCCGAGATCCGACCAGCTGCAGGTGGTATCACACGCACTCCCAGGTCGCAGTGCTTCACTGTGTCTACAGCCACAGGTCATCTGAAACTTGAACAGGGACCTTTGTCCCTCTACCCAAAGGCTCTGTTACATGAGCACTGCCAGCCTTGACCAGTCAGCGTCATGTGGACCTGCCCAGTCCAGGAACTGCTCCAGGCAGGAGTGGCTTCACAAGGGACAACGCAGAATGGATCCCGTGTGCAGGCAGCCTAAGATCTGCAGGAGATCAGCCACCAGGGCAACCTTAGAGAATGTTTCTGTAGGTGACTCTGTAGAGTCTCTTCCAGCACAAGCTTTCCTGTCTGTGCTTCTGTGTAATTCATCCTGAATAGGTCCGATGTCCCTGAGGAAGCCTGGGAGGATGTTACAAAAGGAAAATGGTTTTAAGAGTTGTGATGCTGGATCAGATGAGTCCTGTCTGTGTCTAGAAAACCTTTGGTAGTGTGGATCTCTGGCTGAGCAGTGTCTGCATTCAGAAGCTTGTTTGCCTGTTCACATCAGGCTCAAAATGGGAGCACTGCAAGTGTAAGCATAGGAGGGCAAACTCCTGCCTACCCCAGTTCAAATTAGAGGAGCTTGAAGTTTGCTGTGCTTGGGTTTTTCAAAAAGTGCTATAGTCTTTGTACCAAGATTAAATGACATTTCTTTTAAGGGGAAAGGTCCTGGTCTGGTGCTCTGGCCTACAGTTTCCCCTCCTTTGCACTGCTAAGCCACCTTCCCACCATGGGTAAATGTTAGTGATGTTGTGTGATTCATAGTTTAATTTGGGATCCTTTGGGAGGAAAAGAGCTGTGTCAATGCAGAAGAATACAGGAATATTAACTCCAGTTAACCCATTTTTTTTCTTGGAGAACCAGCGATCTGAAAGTCGAATGTGCCCTGAAACTGCGGTTTGGAAAACACTACAGTCAAGGGGATGGTGTGTGTGACCTATAGAAATACCTCATCTCACCACTGATTTACTCACACATGTAAACCTCATTTTTCATTCAGCTGTCCCGATTTATTTCCTATTCCTCCCTTTTTTTTCCTCCTCTTGCTTGTTTTGAAAATGCTAGTCAACACATGTTAAGCCAGAGTCTCCAAAACCAACAAAAGAAAGTTCGGGAGAGGCAGAAAGAGAAACAGCCGAATAACACTGCCAATTTTAAAATGAAGATAAGTTATACAAGACCTTTTACTGAACCAACAAATATTTTATAGTGTTCACCATTTGGGGCCAGCAGTTCTTTTTTTCACCCTCCGTTTTGAGCTAGAATTGAAGGTGTGTAATTCATCAGGAATCTGTACACGTTTAAGTACCTTCAAGAAATATCACGGTCATGTGGGACTGACCTACTGTCTTGACTTCCATGTCCATTTTTTCCCCGCTACATAATGTTCTGTACCCTTTCCTCTCTGTCTCATTCCCTCATTCACACGTTCTTTCCCCTGTTGGTTTCAAGCCATCTTTGCTTTGTCAGCGTTACCTGATAACACAAAGCAGAGTTTTAAGCCAGTTGTTGCTGTTTGGCTTGAGCCGTGTATAACACCGAGCGGGGGAGCAACGTGGATGCTTCTTGGTCCTACGTAAGTGGTCAGTCTTTCCTTTGCTGTTCCCAGCAGGGCCTAAAGTTAGTAAAGTCACTTCATCACCAGACACGTGTGATATTCTTAAGTCAGAATTCCTAGATCTGAAGAATAAAACATAACCATAATTAACATTATTTAGCACACCCCTAAAGTCGTCCAAGTATATAAAAGTTATTAGTCTGGACTCAGCAAACGGTAAGGGTCTGAATTGTTCTGAAATATTTGAATGTGCCACGTAGCCAGCAGAGTCTTTGTATATTGTAAATTGGAGTAGACATATGTGCTATGGCTTTTATGCTCTGGCTTTTTTCTCTAATACTGGGCGGACTATGGAAAAGGACATTGTATATGTACTTAGATGTATGTCTTATTGTGAAATATTTGTATATTATTTTGACAGCAGTCAGGTGTAATGGCAATGTACTGGAGGTAAGTGATGCTGTTGTCCAGTTTAAAGATAGTTTGCCTGCAAGATCCCTGGTGGGTCTTTCTGACAGCAGAAGAACAAAAGAAAACATTTTAAATATAGGAGAAAACTCTGCTCTTAAATGGTTTTGAAATGGTCAAAATACTGCCTAGGTTTGTTGTCTTTGGAATTCTGAGACTCATTTCCATCTCTGCTAAAATGAGACTGCAAGCTACCTTGTGAGAGAGTTGTCACGATCAACCAGTGAATATTTATTAAGAAATTTCGTGGTGAAAAAAGAAAAAGTGCTACATATATTATTAATAATTATGTGAGTCCTGAAAAATACCATATTATATCACAAAGCTGGTATTGTCCAGTGACTACATTCTTGGCACTACATGCTACAGTAAACTGTATACTGAAAACTCATACTAATGGAAAGGTATACAGGATTCCATTCGTAAGTGATTTATAGTGACTTCCTATTATAAACAAGAGGGAACAAATATCCTGCCTTGCTGGTTTCTTTGGGCGGAGGGTGAGAGCAGAATGAGACATTCCTGGCCAGGCAAAAAATGATTCTCTGGATGCTTGCAACTGGGAGCAGAATGAAGCACCAGAAAGCGAGGTACAAATTACAATCCCTAATTATAAATTATTGAGTTTCCATTTTCATGGTGATTAAAATTTTCCAGTTGTAGAGCAGAAAACCACTGTTTTAAGTGATTTCAAAACTTGTAGCAAAAAGATGTTTCTAACATTTAATATGAAATACTTACTATAGGACCTCAATATGTGCTGAAAGCCTACCATCATCTTTTCACAAGCAGCACATTGCTTTCTGAGACAGAACAAACCACCTGCAGCAGCAGCTTCTTTTTAGGCTTCAATTAATAAATATGCTATTGAGCGCAACTGTAGCTTGTTTAGGAAAGTTATTTGTGCTGACTAGTGGTGTGCTGTTGATAAACTTCAGTGTACACCCTATCAAATAAGTCTTGGGAACAGTGTGGAATATAGTAACACATCAGCATGGCCTTTCTCTGGAGTCACTTGGCGTGATCTAAGCTTGACAAGTCTGTGTGGGGTTGAAATTTGTGTCAGAGCCTGCTTGGATCCAACTAGTGAGAGGATGATGCTTTTTCAGGAGAGATCACAGGTGGCTGTCACCTAGGGCATGTTAAAGTTAACCCCAGCATTTGGAGAGGGCAGTGATGGGGTGTCCTTTGTACTTGTATAAAGTGCTGCCTCTCATGTAGTGAGAGAGGGCTCATGAGTGAAGTGAGAGGTCTGCCTATAAGCACTTTCTCTGGGGTGAGTCCTTAGGTGAGGCTGCTCGGTAAGAATCAGTATGCTGCATCATTTTTCCATTCCTTCCGTCACCATTTCCAGAGATGTTATCCAGTCCCAATGCCATTTCCTTATTGCCTGAGAGAAGAAATCTAGGAACCTGTTGTGCGATGGTCAAGATACCGAACACTTTCCATATTGAGAATGCTGTTCTTTGGTTGTACTCATGAAGCAGTCTCACCAAATGTTGCTATTACAGTTGAAATATATTTTACAATTGTTGTGCAGGTATGTCAAATATCAAAAGCTTTAATTATCAAAAGCTTTAATTAGGAGTCAGGGTAGAGCAGGTAGTTTGCAAAAGATGAAGAAAAAGCAAAATGTCAAGCAAGAGTTACCTTTTATTTTTTAAACTTCATAAAATTTTGTCATCTCTGTTCCCTGTCTTGCAAGTGAAGAGCCAGACATGACCAGACTGTGATTCTTTTGGGCTGAGCTAAGCAGTTAAGGCAGTAGTTACACCAGCAGTTTAATCTCCAAAGGAGAGGTAGAGTCCTTCCCTCATCCAGTTCACAGCATTTCCAATTGGATGATAATGCTGCCCAAAGGGAAACAGCGGGAGGAGGTGGCCACAGAAGAGGGCTTCACGCTCTGATTTTGCAGCAGCACCCAGAGTTGTTGGACTGTGGCATTAGATAGGTGGGCTGAAACCCTTTCTTGGAGGCCACGTCTGTTGTTTGTGGATGGAGTCTAGACAGCTAACCTGGATAAATACATTACTTGGATGGCAGGTTCATGGTAAAGTGAGGTGAACCCTGCTCTTCCCTTTGAGCTGGATTGAGTTAGTTTCATGGGCAAGATGTCAAGGAGAGCATGGTAAATGGTCTTTGTCTCTCTAAAGGTGGTTATCCTGATCCAAAAAGATGGTAGTAATACTTATTTCCTTCACTAAGGGCTGTTCAGACAGATGTGAGCTGCTTGGATGCTATAGTAGTGCAAACCGAGATATGCTGTCAGAGTTTTGGTATAGCAGAAAAGGATTTTTGGCAAGAAAAACAGGGCCTGTGCTTTGAAATGATGGATTTTCAGACTTGATTGGACTAACATGCTTTTACAGCAGTTATTAGCAAGAGCTTTGCAAATTATCAATGATGGTTTTATTGTAACCCAGTTTCGAGTTTCTTTGACATAAATTATTTGTTTGAAAAAAACTAAAATCTGAATGGAATAAAAGCAATTCAGGAAAAATCTTCAGCAAAGCTAAAGAATGAGTAACTCTTTGCTTCTGGATTGTATATTTTAGCTTTTATATACCATGGGCAAGCCACTTTCTTTTCAAGTTGGCGAAACACCAGTAAAAAATATTTGCAAATACTCCTTCAAATAAACGCTGGAATTGGAATGTGTGTCACCATTCACACCTACTTTCCTCAGAAGTTTGTACAAGCAATTTTTTTGTTCATTGGAAATATTTTCCACAGCAAAAGAAACTGACAGATGCTTGAGAGAGGTGTATTTATATCCAGGTTTGCTCTGGCAACCACATTCTCTATTACTTGCCATTTCCATTTCTATACCTACTGACCTATTCAATCCTCAATCTCCTCTTTAAAATTGTCTCTATTAAAAAAAACCCAAAACTTAGCAAGGCTAAAAAATTATTTGTAGCCAAGTAGAGCATGAAGAAGGAGACTTTTGGTGTCATGCAATACCTCTCTCTGGATCAAATGGGGTTTTTTTGTTGTTGGTTCCTTCTCCTCTGCGTAAGTTGAACTTCCCCCTCTTGAAACCCATTCAAGCATTGATCTAGGAGAGCTTAATTAGCTGGTTAGGAGATACTGATTTAAGATATGGTCTTTTGGAATAAAATGTAAACCTTGGTCACTTTTGGATATTTATTTATAAAGTTGTTTTGCAAAAGTATGGAGCCCTGCTAAATCAAACAGCTTGGCAAACATCAGACCTCTGAAATGACAGCTGGTCTCTCTGCATTTCTTTGTCGAGACTGTGGTCCTTGGTGGTCATCTCCAAGTGCTGGGGAGTGCAGCTGGGCTGAGTTGTTCGATGGGGGTTGACTGTATGAGAAAACGGGCGGCTGGTTAGCAGTTAGCAAAGTCACTGGTAAGTGGAGAGTTACCAAGGGTTGCAATGTGCTGTGTAAAGAAAAGGTCGACTTTTAATTAATAGTCTAGCAATAAGGTTGATATTTAGTTGGGAATCTAGTTTCATAAAGAGGTGCATTACTTTATGAGAATTGCACTGCGTTTGCGAGCTTTATGGGTCCTGTGGCCATTAGTGCTGATGCCATTGCTGTCTCTTTTGTTTGGCTCGTTCTCCATAGGCATGGCAGTCAGGCACTGCTTCTCACTTCTCTATAATACATTTCTGTGTCAGGATAGCAAGCCCACTGAATAAAGCTTATACATTTCTGCCTGGTAAATATTTCTGGCTTCTCAGAGACGTGAGGACTTAATGAATGAACAAATGTAACTCTTGATGGGGAAGTGTAGCTTATGCCTGTGATGCAATTTCATCTTTGAAGGCTGTTAACCAGGTGTGCTTGTTACTTGTACCCTTCTCAGCCTGCCTCTGCGACTGAATCGCTGCCTGGGCAAGGGGCGCATTAAAAACCACACACATCATGTGTGTATGGGTGAAAGTCCTATTTTTAGCACATACAAGAAGGCATTCACTGAAGGGCAATGAAACTGATTTTTATTTTTAGGTTTTGCAATCCCGTATGTCCTTGGGATTTATGTTTTGAAAAACTAGCTCTATCACTCTGCAAAATGTAGGTGGACCTCCAAAACCAGCTTTATTCTCACTATTGCCAAAATAACCAACATAATGTTTCCCAGCCAGGGCTGGCGTGGAATACACTGGGCTGGGTTCAACATCAATTCTACCAGTGAGGCTCAGTGAACTTCTACCTTACTGAAGCCTATAATGTCTTTGGAATGTCCCCACAGTAGAAATGACTTTATTTGGAAATCTGGTATCAATTTTTGAACTAATCTCGGATTATATTTCCATGTGCCTATTCCATGAACTTGCTTGTTTGAAAAACTATTAAAAGAAGAGAGGCATTATTTATTTTTTTTTGTTTGTTTTCAGAAACTCTGGAGAATGGACCAAATAAGTGTGAAAGGTGAGTAAGGGACTTCACAGTTTTCCAAAGTAATAATTCTTACAGTTTTCCTGACATCACGTAGCTATGTAAGCCGTACGTGTAAATTTTTGTTATTGCTTGAATCTAGCGCAGCTAACAGAAAAGGAACCAGCAAAGATGAAACATACTGGAAGGAGATCAACGCAGCTATGGCCCTAACGAACCTTGCCCAGGGGAAGGATAAACTGCAGGGAACTACCAGCTGCATCATTCAGAAATCATCACATATATCAGAAGTAAAAACTGTTAAAGTGCCATTAGTTCAGCAGTTTTAAGAGATGGGTCCTTTTTCTTTTTCCTGTCAAACGGACATTTTCCTTGCAGGATTGGTTTTCAGAAAAATCAGATTCACAGCTATGAGGCAAATGTGGAAAATAGGCTCCCTTTTATAGTATGCTCAGTTTAAAAAAAATAACGTTCCTTCTGACTCAGACGTTTTCATTGTATTAAATGAAATGTTCAATTGCTTCTATAAAAGGCATGTAAATTATAAAAAAACCTGTTTTTATCAAGACATTAACTTATTTTATGTTAATCAAAGTGCGCGTAAGATATTTGCATTGCTATTACAGTAAGTGCCTTGCTTTCAAAAAATAAGCTATAACGTGGGCATAGTACAACAGTATTATGCCTCAAAATGACAATGCCATTATGCTTAAACTTTGTATATTATTCCAAGTGGGCTTAAGCAGCCTAGGGCTAAACACATTACTGCTGGAGGCCCTGGAGGATTGTGCTTATTTGACTTGTACAAATTGACGAGTCTTAATGAAATTGTTACATCATTTTCTCTCTCTTTTTTTTTTTTTTAATCGACAGTGTTATAAAAACTGTACAGTAATGTTTTGTCGAAGTGACAATGAGGTTGTTATGCATGTTTCTTACCTGTATATGCAGTATATTAAAATACCAAAATCATTCCTTTGAAAAGTGCAATACTCTAGTACACATGAATTTAGGAAATAAGTTAATTGTTCAGGTTATTTTGAACTTATGCTCCCAGTTGTGAAGGTCATTAAAGATTTCTAGATGAGAAGGTTCTAGCTGTAAATTCAAGGTGAATTTCTATAATTTTAAAGCTTTGCTAGTGACTTCCCAAAATTTTGATAGAATTAAAATTGATTTCTTCTTGTACAAAACAAAATCTATAGTACCATTTATTATTTGCAATGGAGCTCAGAAAAGTTTCTGTGGTGAAACTCGCTGCTTTACTGTTTTTATTTTGTAGGCACTGCATAAATGAGGACAGTTGATAGTTCACATTTCAGTGAGAAAAATCTATAATAGAAACTATTAAAGCCCAAACTAGAAACACAAATGGGAAATGAAACATTGAAAAATCTCAGCATTTAAGGTGAGAGGGTTTTAAGTAGATATTAAACCATGTATTAAATGTCATGTCTCTAAACTTGACTGCTATTGAGTGTAATGACTAGCATAAAACCAGGTATATTTTTAAGTTTATAGGCAGGTGTACAAGGTATTCTGAAGTCATATAACAATAGTCTAATGAGGTTTACAGTGCTTGAATAAACAGTGGCAAAGTCAAAACCAATTTATACTGTATCAGTTACAGAAAACTGGAAAAGAGCTGATTGTTGCTAGGATTTGGATTTTTTCCTGTGGGTATCCTGTCAGTTTCTTTCCTACTTATCCCTTTCCTTGTTTCTCTTTTTGGTGAGCCATCCATGAACAACACAAGACTTTAGTCCTGCTCCCACTGAGTTTAATGGCAGAACTCCCACTTCAGTGGAAGCAGGTCTGTGCTAATGATGACACTAATTGCAAGTCGAGGCTGTTCCAGTTGCACTAAAGTAGTCAAGATACATTGCAAATATCAGCCTTGGTGTGACTTCATAGGAAACTTCTTGATGTAACATAACATGTTGTTGGGTTTATTTAGTGTACAATGAAAATTATTTGATATGAAAATATTTTGTACATATATATTTTTACTTTGTTTTCTAAATTGCTGATTTGCATTGACTTAAAGTGCCAAGCAAGAAAATGTATGTCATGACTGTATGAACAGTTGAAGTATATGTTTTACTGACTTGCATCATTATATGTCTAAGATTCCATAACATTAATTTTTGATACTTTACTGGATTTTGACATAATAATGTGAGTTTGTAACTAATAGCAGAGAGTTAATACTTCACTTTTGTTCATACTATTGTAAGTTATTCTGGTATTAAATATTTTGTGACAATAAATTGATGGTTTTGACAAACTTTTCTGTTAGAAATATTCACAGTGGTTTTGTCTGTATAAAAGACAACAAAATTTGTCATGTAAAAAGGTAATTCTTGGGACTTCTCTGGATTAAAACTGGAGAAGGCAAGCCATTGTATAAACAACTTGTTCATGGTTCTTTTTTTAAATGATCAAAGCACAAAGAATAATCTGTAAAACACATCAAGTGGGTTTTAAATTTAAGAAATACTTGGCATAATTTCTTGTTACCATTTCCTTTAATTTATTTTTTTCTACTGCTGCTTTAGTTTTCTGAAAACACAAATTCTAATGAATTATGTGTGTCTTTTTTTAAATAACAAAAATCATGATCAGTGCTGAGCCAACAGCTAATGAAGACTCGATAATTATTTATGATATTGGGAAAACGAACATTATTACTATTGCTCTTCTTTGTTTCAACATATGTAATCATTTTAGTAAAATAAATAACTGCAAACATCTTGTTGGTTTGAATTAAATATTCATTTATGTGTCCTTAGGCATTTGCATTTCTGATTTCCTGTTATAGTCAGGGTTCCTCTGTACTGGGATAAAAGTATGTGATAGGCAAAGACAAAACAAGAATGCTAGTCTTTCAGTTCACACACCTTGTGGTGCACGGTTATGTGAAGTAGTGTAGCACATCCCTGTTTAAAATGACTGTTTGGCAAGTTTAGGCAAATGAGTGCGAATGACATCATGGCATGGTGCTTATAAATCCTTCACATGGGAGTAGTGCAGAGGGAAGGCATATCTAATCACTGTCCTCAGTCACTGGTGAAGGTCCACGAGCTGTGACATGAAGAAAACAACTTATTCTGCTCTCATCTATTCTGTCACATCATTTGCAAGAGCTGAGCCCTCCCAACCCTTTACAAACTGTTGAGAGTAAGTGGAGGTGCAGTTTTGCCAGGTTGCTCGGTAGTTAGAATATATGTTGGGATCGGGATTACAGTCTCATCTTCCAGCATCATAAAAAAGCTACAACCACTGAGCTATATTTCTCACTTTGTGGCCTCATGTTCTCAGTTGGTTGCCTATTGTATGAAGCAGTTTCACTAGGGAGACCAAGAGCAAGTCCCGGGACAACAATAGGCCATTTTGGGGACATTTGATAACTTGGTGCCTTAAGTTTTAACTTGGAATTTGGCAAAAGATGGCAGCTAGACTTGGATGCCCACACAGATGTGCATGAAGAAACCACTGTACTGTGGGAGAAGATGGAGAAAGGACATTTATGGCACCTCTGTACTGTGCAAGGAAAAATGGATTTAGCTGAGGCTAAGCAAAAGGCTATGTGATCTTAAACCTGTTTCCTCATTATCGCTTTACTCAGCTAGGTTTTCATTCTGTGCCCTGTCTTTGATGAGTGATGTTTTTATCCAGCTAAACTATCCATCAGTGGAGATCCATGACGCCAAATGTGAGGTGCTATTACAGGAAGAAACCTTGATTATAAAAGTAAGTGGGATCTTTGATAATCAGGAGCTTCCGGGACTTACCATACTCTTAATGCCCAGAAGGTCCTTCTTTGTACTGCCTGTGGTATCCCCAGCAGTGGGAGAGAGTGTGGGAATCATTCTGCATTAGTCGAAAAGGGACCTGCACCAGGGAAGGAAATTCGTTACTGCCCTGGGGGTGCTCTGGAATACCAGCCTTCTCTCCCTGCTTCAACACAGTGAGGGAATACTGGTGTGAGTAATCACTCAGGGCCAGTCAGGGCTATCAGCAGGGCTATACAAGTCTTATTCATAATTTCTGCATTCAGAAGAGCACCGAGGACCGCAGAGTAGCCTTGTTAGAGCCAGGGTCCCTGTACTGCCAGTAGAGAAATGCAGATACAACAGCAAAGCTTGTCACTGCTTCTTGGACTGGGTACTGCCTCAGATGTCCACTTGCTAGGTGACAAAGGGAAGGGTGCAGTTGTCTTCTGTCATGGCTGGCTTTCACACATAGACCAATATTTTTTTGCTCTGAAATCTCACATTCTGCTATGAAGCCTTCAACTCACATTGTGTTTCCACTCAGTCCTTAGTGTGACTAAACTTTCCTAAACCCTGGCCTATTACTTGCAGGAAAAGGGAGCCCATACTCAGCACAGACTGAGGACACCAGACTCACCAGTACTCGCCAAGTGGCTCTAAAGTCCCATGGACACCAATTCAGTGGTCACAGGGACAGCTTCAAGCATGACAGACCCCTGGTTTATTCCTGTGTTACTGTGAAAAATCTATGAGAATTGTGGAGCATCAGGAAGAACTTCAAAGGCATCCAGGTTCCTAACCTAACAAATCCAAGCATTTCTGAAGATTTGAGGGCCAAGGCATGTTTCCATGGTCAAGTGCAGACAGTTGCATGCCGGCTCTGAGCCAGATGGACAGAAATGTAGTCTAGTTCAGGAACTGGGTAACCAAGTTTGGCATCAAGCCTGAGCTGCTACATCAAGCTACATCAAGTTTCCCAGCAGAGCACGGACTGGACTCAGCATGGTGTGAATAAGTTTGCACAGCTTTTGGACCAGTGCTTGTTCTGTGTTTGTTCTATGCCTTCACTTGTCCACAGCAATGTCCTCAATTTTCTCTGTGGTTTGATGCAGCATTTCAAAGAGGACAATAATACTGCTCTACGTGGTTGAGCTGTTCTGTGTAGAAGGACACTGATAGTGGGGAGCTGCTCTGGCAAAATACCTGCTTAGCCTAGTTAACTAGGGCAGAAAAGTTAGATGAAGCATGGTCATTGAACCACAGAGTGCCTTGGGGGTGTCTTAAAAATCATCTAGTTCCAACCTCCCTGCCATGGGCAAGGACACTTTCCATGAGACCAGGTTGTTCAGAGCCACATTCAGCCTGGCCTTGAACACTCTCAGGGATGAAACATCTACAATTTCTATGGGCAACCTGTTCCAGTGTTTCACCACCCTCACAGTAAAGAATTTCTTTCTAGTGTCTGATCTAAATCTCACCTCTCAGATTAAAACCATTACCCCTTGTCCTGTCACTACACTCCCTGACAAAGAGTCCCTCTCCAGCACTCCTGTAGACTCCCTTCAGATACTGGAGGGCTGCTAGAAGGTCTCCCCGGAGCCTTCTCTTCTCCAGGCTGAACAACCCCAACTCTCTCAGCCTGTCTTCATAGGAGAGGTGCTCCAGCACTCTGATCATCTTTGTGGCCTTCCTCTGAACTTGTTCCAACAGGTCCATGTCTTTCTTATGTTGGTTTCCTGAGAGCACTGCTTTGACACACTGCAAGGGAGGCTGCAGAAATCCAGCCTGGATGTGAGCTCACATTGCACGAGCCAGTTTGCCAGTGTGTAGGTGTGCTCAATCCCCATTAGCAGCAGAATTGAGACCCAAGCCCATGGCTTTCACAGTGCTGAGATGCTGAGCCAGTCTTTAGTTTTGGGGCCCATCTTGAAACTCCTCTTGTTTAACAAGAAGGGAGGAGGTTGGCTAAAGTACAAGTACCTTGTGAAAAAAAAAAAAAAAAAGAAAAAAGAAAAAAAGTGGAAAAGAGACATGAATGCCTAATGCAACAGAAAAAAAAATCCAAAATCCCAAACCTCCTTAATGTTGCTGTTATGTCAGCTTGGGTTATTGGCAGTGGAAGTGGTTATTGGCAGCGGAAGTTAGACCTGGCTCGAGGCTAATATAACTCACACACCTGACTTTTTAAAAGGGGCTGAGATCTGGTTTCTTTATGGATGGACTTTTTTTTTCATTTGTGGTGTTGGTCCCTTCTTCAGATTTCCATAATCTTCCCTTCAGTCTGTTTTGGACTTGATTCTTCTTCTATCTTTCTTCCTGCCTGAAAAGTTTCCTATTACATGCAGACAATGAAATCCTTCACACCAAAGCTCATTCTTCTGGCTTTGCAGTTTCCAAGGCCACATAGGTGAAGAATGTATGATTCAATAAGCTGCTGTTCAGTAACAAAGTCTGGTATCTCCCATCTCCCAGCCCAGGGCCAGTGAACATATAAAGTCTCAAGAGCATGCAATAGAAGCTCTTCAACCAACAAGCTCCACCATCTATCACTGCAGTCCTAACTACTACTGCTTTTGGCTATCTTAACTCCCAAAAGGACTGTCAATTTAACCATAACTACCTAAGAACTGCCAAGTCTCATTTTATGAGCTGCTGTTGAGAGTTTAGCTATTTAAGGCTGATTTTAAACAATTTTTATTGGTACTTCGTGGCATGTGCCTGATTTACAGTGCTGTAAATAACCACAAATTAGGGACATTTCTTTCTTTACAGTAAAGGCACATTATCTTGAGCATAAGAAAGATAGTTTGTTGGTGAAGAACCAGAGCACAGGCCCTTTTCTGCCACAGGCTTCCTGTGTGAGCCCAGGCGAGTCTTGTCCTGGGTTTGAACCATGCAGAGGAGCTGTCTCTCTCCCTTGGGGATGCTCTGAGCACGAAGGAGTGTGGGAAGAGGATCCCATCTGAGATGTCCCTCACTGTTTACCCTGCTGCTATGAGGCTCTGAAGGCAGGTGAGAGGAGCAGTGTTTTGTAAGTGGCACACTTCATTTGATGCACTTAAGGAACTGTTAAGCATAATTTAAAATTGCATCTCAGGCACACATCACAGCAGGCGTTACCTTCTGTAGTACTTTCATCTCTTCACTGGCTGCAACAGGAGAACAAGCTGTTAACTGAGACCAGATACCCAAACCTGACACAGCTGAAGTCTGGGAAGAGAAACCACATTCTGGAGAAGTAAGACATTAGGTCCCACACCACAAAGACGCCTGGTAGACTCAGGCCACAACTACCTACCTTCATTTGCAACATCAACCAAGGAACACACTGAAGCACATGAAAAACCTCATCCTAAGAAGGGGAAAATATGTCATTCCAGCTTAAAAAATACTTGCAGTACAGCAATTTGTGCATGTAGAAGTTCAGGTGTAAAATAAGAAGCTTTGCTCAGGACCATCCCTGTGACTTGGGGATGTTCAGCAAAGCTGTCCAATTTTCCTCTTTTTAACCAGTGTGAGGATGAGCATTTTAAGCTCATTTTCCACACCCTTTTAAGAAATTGTCAGCCAGACTTGAAAACTGTGACATGTGCTTGTCACATTCGGAAAAAATCCAGTAGTCATGGAGCCAATTACATGGCTCCATGTGCTGGCCTGTGCTGTCATGGTGAGAGAGGACAGTAGACCCCTAGACACCAGGGGCTTCCATGTTTCACTGCGCTGCACAGATGGGCTTCTCTTCAACAGTACATTTCCCATTCATGTTTGTTGTCTTTGCATACAGATTAAAATGAAGCCAGCCTTCTCTTCACAGGAAGGCATGAAGATGTGTACCTGAAATACATGGCTGAACGCTTTGGGCAGCAGTTAAAATATGAATCTAACTTTGGGGAGCTTGTGAGATGGCCACAAAACGTACAACTGGACTTTAAAACATTCCAAGTACTCAACACCAACCAGGGCAGTTGTGAAAAGCGGTCAGCAGCAATTCAGCTAGATCTTTGCAAATGTAACATGAGGCCAGCAAAAGGGAAACATTTTGTGGAACAGGAAAATTGCGTTTAATTTCTTTGAATTTCTTTTAAGAAAACTTGGAGATGGTGAAAACCCCAAATTTCTTTCATTTTTTAAATAAAAAAGTCTAATTTTCCAGATTAATTTTTTTTCTTGAAATATAAGATAATCACAGCAAAGAAGGGTGAAATCAAGGCCAAATCAGAAATCACCGAAACTAAGCAAAATATTGAGGTTACCAAATTATGTTTAATGACTTTTTAAAATTTTTCTTTCAGTTATTAATATTATTTTATTTATATATTTACAATTCCCAACCTAATTTAAACCAAAAAAGTTTTAACCTCTTGAAAATTTCCACAGGATGGAAAAATACACCCCCAGAGTTGCATGGAAGAACTTTTAATGCTTAATGTTTTGAAAATGAGAGCAGTTTTGCATGGTAATTTGTGAACATTAGAAGTCTATATGTTGGTACTTCATTTTGACACTACTAGTTTTTATGCTGAATGATTTCAGTAAGCACAATGCAGCTTTTGCTGTAGATTACCTTTGTATCAGTGTCCTGTTGCCTTCAAAAAAAGTAGGGTTTGAGCAAAACTGAGACTTTTTCTGCTTTCTGGAATGATGAAATTTGCATTTGGCCAGAAAATGAAGACAGCGGGAATAGCATTCACTGGTAGTCCCCATCCTTGGAGAGCAGACACCCAGTGTGGTAATGGAAGAATCTATGTGATGCTAGCTCATGTCTGCTAACTACAAATAGTAAAGAAATCAAAAGAAAGCAGGTGTCAGGCTAAAAATGGCATCACCATCACTTAAAAAGTGATCAAAACAGCAATAATAAATGTGTTTCTCAGATGGCATTGAAGAGTGTAATGGCAACCAGAAAACTCAAAGTGGTCCAAGTTTTGCCACAGCAATTCACTGGCCGTGAAACAACATACAAAAAATGCACCAAAAAAATAAACAGCCAACAGTGACTCTCCACACTTTAAGATGTACAGCAAAGAAAATCTTAGTCATTTCCAGTCCTTTAATACCCTGACTACACTCCTGAAGCTGATGTCTGCTCAGCAGGTGCATGTAGGTGAGCAGCAGAAAAAGGTCTTCTTGAAAGCAGCCTGCCCAGGGTGGTGTAACCCTGCCAGGCCATGCCCAGGGCCAAAGTGGAGAAGGCTGGCTGGAAAGTCTGGTTATTTTGCCACTTCAAAGTGTGTAAAGTGATATACAGTTACAAGTTATATTTACCTTCTCCCTCACCTTTTAAATAAGAGTTTTCCTTTATGGCCTTAGTTCCTTTGTTCCACTGTTACTGCTATCTCAAACAAGGCTACTTGCAATAAATGTGTTTACGATGAAAACAACTGTATATGCATCCCTATATAATACAGTCAATATCAAACATCTTCTAAGCAGCATCTATCAGACACCCTTTCAGGAACAAAAATACAAGAAGGTTGCAATCTTCTTGCAATTTCCTAATGGGCAGCTGAGGTGGGAACTCAATAACCAATTTATAATATAAAATATTCCCTATATCTGTTTCACAAGTACATATACCAGCATGAGAGTGGGATTTGGTGGGACCTGGATTTACAACTGGAAATAAAATACAGGCATGTGGAAACATTATTAAGTAAATTAATACTTATCTGCTTCTTGCTGCATTCCCTCAACAGCAACAAAATGGTAGCATGGAAACCAAATGCTAAGTGTAATTTTTTTAACCTGTTCTATGAGGATGAAAAGAGAAACAGTCCTATGTAGAACCAGGATGACTCATTACTTTTTTGTCTCAGAAGTCTTAAATGTCACAGAATTCTCCTTTCATCAAACCAAAGGAGCTTTGATATTGGTTTCTACCTGAGCATGAAGGATCCCAGAGATTCCAGTTTTCACCTTTTACTGAGAATCCTGGCAACATACTTTGATGTTATGCTTTCAGTAGTTTGTTTTGGTGTCCCCCATTGCTCAGATGGGAAATACACTTCAGAGAGGCTGTAGCTCAGAGATGTGCAGAGCAGTGAGCCCTTGGATGCTGGTGATTCAGCATCGCTTTAGCTGGAAACACTGCTGCATCAACCCAGACAGTAGAGCAGATTGTAGACAAAGTGCTCTAAGACGTGGACAAGTCCCCTTCATCTGTGTTTTACCTACTTCTCCAGTTCCTGCAAATCAACCAGAAAACCACCAGAGCAAGTACTTGAGACTCACCTGCACCCAGATCCTGCCCACACCTTCTTTGCAATGCATGTAGAATCATAGAATTGTTAGAGTTGGAAGGAACCTTAACATCATCACGGCACCTCCCACGAGACCACGTTGTTCAAAGCCACATTCAGCCTGGCCTTGAACACTCTCAGGGATGAAACATCCACAATTTCTATGGGCAACCTGTTCCAGTGTCTCACCACCCTCACAGTAAAGAATTTCTTTCTAGTGTCTGATCTAAATCTCACCTCTCAGATTAAAACCATTACCCCTTGTCCTATCACTACACTCCCTGACAAAGAGTCCCTCTCCAGCTCTCCTGTAGACTCCCTTCAGATACTGGAAGGCTGCTAGAAGGTCTCCCCAGAGCCTTCTCTTCTCCAGGCTGAACAAGGCCAGCTCCCTCAGCCTGTCTTCATAGGAGAGGTGCTCCAGCCCTCTGATCATCTTTGTGGCCCTCCACTGGACCCATTCCAACAGGTCCATGTCTTTCCTGTGTTGAGGACTCCAAAGCTGGACACAGTACTCCAAGCAGGGTCTCATGAGAGCAGAGTGGAGGGGTAGAATCACCTCCCATGACCTGCTGGACATGCTTCTTTTGATGCAGCCCAGGATGCTGTTGGCTTTCTGGGCTGCCAGTGCGCAATGCTGGCTCATGTTGAGCTTCACATCCACCATCACTCCCAAGTCCTTCTCCTCAGGGCTGCTCTCAGCCGTTGTCCACCCAACTTGTATTGCGCTTAGTAGTGACACAGTATGAGATGTAGCAGCTCTTGATCCAGTAGGGCAGGATAAGTAGCCCCATATTTGGCTATTTGCACCATACAAGGTTTGTCCAATGCTTCTTCAAAACCATCTGCATAAGGGACAAAATGAGGAAGTCCAGACAGTTTGACAACTCAGGAAAGTGCAGGAAGAGCCAGTCAAGCTGTGCATAAGCACCTAAAGGACAGCAAGGTGCTAGAAGTAACAGTCAGCAATGGACTTCTCATAAACAAATCTCATCAAGCCAATTTGGCTTCCTTCTGTAACAGTACAGCAAACTGTGTGTGTAAGATTCACAGTAGATCAGACGACTAATGGCATTCTAGTTAGGCTTTTGGCAAAATCTTATATGACATTCCCATAAATAAGCAGAGGAAATATCATGGAGCTGAAATTACCTTTGAGAGTATATAAAACAAGTTGAAAACTCATACTTGGAAAAGTTATCAGGGACTCATTGTCAAAATGGAAGTACACATCAAGGACTTTCAGAGGTCTGTCCTTGGCTGTTTGCATTCAGTATTTTCATCAATAGCTTAGCTAAAGGAATAAAGCAGAGGTTCACCAACTGTGGGATATCTGTTATTAGTTTTATACAACCAGTTCCTTGGGGGCATATAGCCCAGAAAAGGCCTCTGGCTGCTGCTGCTGCCAGGGCACGCTCCCTCTGCCTCTGCTGTTCTTCATGGTGGCCTTGAGCAGAAAAAGGTGAAGCTGTTGCAGTACGGAACCTTGTTTTTTGTTGTCAACTTGCTGCTCATTGTAAGTAAACCACAAGCCACTGGTAGAAATCAAAATTACCTTGACACTTTGGAGAAGTGGCCTGAAAAATAATAGAATTAAACAACTGTATTGCAAGGACCTGTGAACAGAAGTAGTGAACTGCACAGGGAATGGGGAACTGGAAGGAAAGACTGATTGATCTAGGATAGCAATCTTCAGGTATATATGGCCAGCAGTGAGAAGAAGGAAATAATCTATTTTTGTACAATAGTACAGTCAAATAATAATGGGTTTTAATTGCAGCAAAGAAGATGGGAGGTGAGTTACTGGGCAGAACACACCAACAGAAGAAGGGTCAGATGGGGAAGCACTGGAGTATGTTGCCTGCGTGGGTGGTAGACTTTCCATCACTGAAGAATTTTTAAGAACAAGTTAGAGGCATATTAATCAGGAATTAAATAGGCATTATTGATCCTACTTTGGGGCAGGATGGCCCTTCAAGTTCGCCTCCCCACCCTTATTTTCCATTTCAGCAGCCTGCCTTATAAACATGGCATGGAGGTCTGTTGCTCAATAGATGGTTAAAAGAGTGAATAGCAGCTGGTTTATTCCTCTGTTTTTGGGAGGTGTGTTTACATTCCAGGCATAAGAGTGGAGGAGAAGGACAGCGAGTTCTGATCCCACCAGCCAGCCAGCAGAGGAGACTGGGCAGCCATCCATAGGAGGCTGTTTAACTTTCCCAGACTCTCAGGGCCTAACATAAAGGACAAAGGTGGCTTCTAGATGGTAGACAACAGACTTGAAAAACATGGAAGCTGACAGAGAGAGATGTACATTTAACATGAAAGTTAAAATTGCAAGAAGAACAAAGCAAGGAAATTTCCAGTTAGGTGCAATGGAACGACTCCTTAAGGATCTGTAAGTACTTTTGGCCTCCACAGAAAATACTTGGGCAGAAACCCTCCAGAAGGTATGTTTGTTTTGAGCAGAATCAGGAGTTCCTGCACTGAGCTTTGTGAAGGCTGCGTTGCAGGATTAGCCTATACTCTCTCTATTCAATGTCATGGGAGACTGAACGTTTTCACTGTATTCTGGAGCCTGACACAGGCAGACAGACCACAAAGAAAAATACGGGAACAGATCCTGTAAGCTGCTTCAAATAACACTTGCTCTGGAGGCTCTGGTAGTTGCTGAGAAATTCTAGTTTCACAGAAAATGCCAACAGGGGAAGAAATTATTTCACAGTTTGCTTCAAGCTTCAAAAGGGGATGCTGAACATGTTAACCGACACCCTTTTTGACAGACTGGTTTGTGGTCAATGCCACTAACTAAGAGGAAAACGAATGCCTGTAGTCTGAGTAGGGAATCACACTCTGCACCACAAAGCCAAGGAAATTGCTGCCGGAGAATCCCCAGAGCTGCTCTGCAAGAGTTCGCAGGCCAGCAGGATGTGTGAAAAAACATCAGGAAAGTTCCTTATGTGACAAGATGGATCATTCAGAAGGAAGGCTCTGCTGGGTATGAAAAGACTTGGTATATTGACTCAAAGGGACACTTTGAATCTGTTTCTAGGTATAAGAAGATGTCTTCAGAAAGAAACTGCTGGATAGGGAAATGGGGAGGCAGGAGTAGGAGGCAAAGCAACACTAAGCTACGTGCAAAGATGGAGATTGAGCCAGAAATTGAAAGGGGGAAAGTAAATCAGAATTTAAGTCCTGCATGTAGTCATTACGATAATACCTTTTTTAGATTTTTTTTTTAAGCACTGGCAATTCCATTAGCCAAAGAGATAAACAATAATTTTTGATACCAAAGAGACAAGAATTTTATTACCATTGTATCAGATCCAGTGACTATAGCAAATTCAATCCCCTTCCTTTGCCAGCTACATGATTCACAAGGTGTTCACTGCAAAGATTGACAATCCAACTGTTTGTGTGTGCCGAATGAGCTATTCTTGATGCAAAGGCCGTGCATAAGTGGTCAGAAATGTTCAGGAGGATGATGAAACCTGAAACGGATCCAAGTGCAGCACGATAGAAATAGGCTTTGGCTCTTAAGGTAGGAAAGAGGAGTGTCACAGATACCATTAATGTCAGCTGGTTATTAAACTAAACTATCAAAAACTGGAGGATGGAAACCAGTCAAATGTCCTAGATGTGAAAGGTCTGACCAGCATGGGACGTTACTTGTTAGTGACAGAGCATGTATTCCTCCCTCCACCTGGTGCCAGGGATAAAGAGACCCTGATTGCGACTTGCCAATGTTTCAGTGAGACTACAAGTCTCATTCTTTATTTAGGCCAACATCAATTTTCTTCTGCTGAGATTCTGCTCCTCTAGCAAGAGTTGCAACAACCAACTTGGGAAAACATACTTACTTATGGAAATGACAGAAATGTCTCTTGAGATTTTTGCAGGAGCAATGCATAATACTGAGACTGTTGTCTGTTGTCTCTTGCCACCAGCTTTTTATCAAATAGCTTTTGAGAGAACTGCCTGGAGAATATAGAATTAACTCCATATTCAGAATGAAAGACAGTGAAATGTCAAGAATCTGTAACCAGTCTTTTAAGAAATTACAGTCTGGGTATTTGTAATTACATTTTTTTTTTCTGTGTTTCTTACAGTTTTGGACTACCTATTTTAAAAATTACCAGCAAAAGCAACATTGCAGTGGATGTTCCCATTCCTGTCTATCATTATTATTGTTAATTATTCTAATTACTTTCTTAGAACTACTGAATTAAAGTGCAGACTTCATTCCTTGGTTAATTACAAGTCTGAATTCACTTTGCCTTCTAGACCAAGGGAAAATGTAAAGCCCTAGACCACCGCAATGCATTTATCTGCAACTTTTCTCCCCCACTTCCCAAACGTATTTGCCATCTTGTAGAGGAATATTTTCAGGGAGGGATTGACTTTTAAGGAGCCTGTCTCAATAGGGCACAGGACTGAATGGTAACTTGTTTGTGGCAATGTTTACTACTAAAGAAAAAAATGTTGCTAAATTAGGATAATCTCATAGTATTTAAGCACATTTTCATATTGATTTATCAAGACATTCAGTGTGCCATATATTTCCATTGAGTGGAATCTGTATTTTACGATGAGGGAAGAGGAAAACTTCAAAGGTACAAACACATGGATAAGAAGATTCGTATTTTGAGTGCTGCTGAGTATTTGTGTAGACAAAAAGAAGGTGCTTTTGAGATAACACTGGAGCTGCACAGAGGGTCTGAAAACATAAAACCCAGCAGTGAATAGAGCCTTGAAACATGAATCCAAATCCACAACCAGCATTCATGATCCAGCCAAGAAAGGCTTGTTATTTACTTTTATGTGCTATTAAGTGCAACAATTAATTTACTCCTAATATATAAATACATACACACACAACACCAAGTAATATCCAAAGATCCAAAATGCTCCCTAGGCCTCACGCCCTCCCCACCAGCAATTCCCCTCCCAGCCAGCTCTCTTCCGCTCTGCAGCAGCACAGCCCCGGGGTACGTAACTGAGAAATCTCTGCTTCAGACAAGGGAGAAAGCTTCATGAATCACCAAACAACACTTCTCAGGTGGGAAAAGCACATTCTTTGTTCCTCTACATGGAATTAGAAAAATATGTGTAGAAGTAAAGCCCTGAAAGCCCCGGGAGAGCAATTGCTCTCTTTCTCTTTCTTTTTCAGTTTTGTTGAACTTGTGAGTTTTGGGGGTGATTTAATTAAAGGTCTTAAAATTCTTTAACACTAACATACAAAAGCTTCATATTTTTCCCCCAGACTTTCAGAGTTTCCATCCTCCTCCTCTCTCTCTTGTGTCACTTTTACTCTGCAATAAAACAATTGAATCACACGCTGGTACATAAATATTGGCAGATTTTTAGGTTTGCTGTTTTTTTCACTCAGCCTATTGGGCGAACAGCCTAGAAAGGCTAAGTTATTTGCCAGAGTTTGAACTTCTGGCAAACAGTGCAGATCCAGTACAAATCTCAAATCATATTTCAGGAATGCCGTGCTTCTACCGCACCTTTCCAACTCTTCTCTCTGTGCACTAATGACTATTATGGGGAAATGCGTTCCAGAAATGTGAAAATCAATGTAGTGGGAAATGTACCAAAACCACCTTTCCACTTATACAATCTCAGTTGTCCAAGAAACACAATTAATTAGTGTTATTGAGCTGTTTAGCTCCCCAATAAAAGCTTTTTGAGTGATTATACGAAAAACCATTGGTACTGGAGACTTCATACTGAAGTAATTAATGGAAGTTGATTATATTCTGACAAGTTAAACACAGGTTTGTTTGATATTACACACACATGGAAAACACATGCGCTATTGAGCTCAGTACCTAGGAGTTTAGATTAATGGTGTTGATGAATTATGTGGAGATTATATACTTTGCAGACACATCATGGACCTGATTTTGAAAAGCAAGCTCTCATTTTGCTCTTGCAATTTTGAGGGTGTGAATAATTGCAGGTGATTTTCTAGCAGCTAGACATCTCACTGCCTGGATGAATTCCTTCAGGCAGAGGTCATGCCTGGTTTTGTACGAGGCACCAAAAGGCACTAGGAGCCCACGTGCAGACAGTGGAGAACAAACCTACTCCAGTACCGCATGCTGGGACCACTGTGGCCAGTGAGGACAACTGCTCTCATGCATACCTGTGGCAGCTGAGTTGGGACTTTTAGGAAAAGCTTTCTCTTTCTAAATTCGGGGACATGTTGAGAACCTGAGGCTTAATCCCAAAAAGGGAAGGAGATACTGTCACGTAGCTTTCTCCTGCCACCAGGCAGAGGCCAGTGGCAGACCCTGAGACCGTCTGTTGAAGCAGTGTCTGTGGGGCATTACTCTGGTTCAGCCTAATATCTAAGCCTACCACTCAGCATCTTTCTTTTGAGGCTCTGTTTAAAGGCAACTGAATGTTATTCTGCTCCCTTGAAAGCACAATTTCATGCTCAGCTGCCTACATGTCCCATCTACCTCAGACACCTACCTTCAGAACCCACTGTTTATGTGTCAGTCACCAAGTGAAACCCTGCCCTTATAGATTTGTAACGGCTACAGCACAGTGACAGCAGGGTGTTTCCAGCACCACTCTGATCACAGACACACATTGGCTGCTCCGCCCAGCTCTCTCCTGTCCCCTGGACAGATCACTAGTGCCCTGCAAGAGCAGATCACCAGCACTGCCCAGATTGAACCAACAAGGAGAAGCAGACCTCTGAGGAGTGATGGCTGCAGAAGCAAGGGATAATATTAACAGCCAGGACAGGGCAGGAAGGAGCAGCCAGCCTTCCTTCTAGAACTAGTACACCTTTCTCAAGGTTTTGGTCTGTTCAGAGCTAGAAAGTTTTACAGCTCAGCTGTTTCAGACCACCTTGGCCAAGAGATGAGCTAAGAAGATGTATCAAACTCCATATTCAGTGAATGCAACCAAAGACTTCTTTTAGGTTTAAGGTTCATTACACAGAGAGAGAAAGGTGAAGGATATACAGACCTCTTCTGACTTGGATATTAAAGTAATCTGAGGAACAAATATAACATGCTAACCTACAGAAGTACAGTAAGTGGAAAATGGAGGATCACACAGCTCCTCTCCTCTGCACTTGCAGTCTCTGAATCCAACACTTGACTCTGTGCATCATTAAATGTTTATCACTGCCATGGTCTATAAACAAACACAGAGCATGCATCAACATTACAAAATCAAGATCACAAACATAAACCCCAGAAGAGGCCTGTGGTGCTCAGGTAGTTAAGCTCCACCTCCACCTGAGATAGCTTATGTTGGCACGTACCCCAGGCAATGAGACAAGCTGCGTGGCTGGCAATCCACTACTGGTGGCTCTCCAGCCTTCAAAGGAGATTTCAACATTCTCTCCACCCTGCCTGATCCTGGGGAATTGCAAGGTATGGGCACAGTGGGGTAAGAAGGGCACAGAGGGGCAAGCAGGGCACAGAGGGACAGCAAGGGGTAGAGGGGAGTCAGTGAAATGTGACCATTGACAAAGCCCAGAGATGTCAAAATGTCTTGTGGTATGTGGTATCCTATGTATGCCCTGGACAGTGCAGATGTGATGGAGGAACTGAGTCCCAGAGGGCCATGGCCAAGTACAAGCTACTCTTGCTTTGTTCCTCCACGTGGAGGTAGAAGACCTAACACAACAGCACCAGTGTGGATGCTGGACCAGTTTATTTGGCTGTGCAAATACCTAATCCTTTCCTGAGACTGCAGCTGCTGCTTTGATCACTCACCTAACTGTAACTCTACAAGAAAGATTAGGGCCTAATTCTGCAATTATTTGCTGCCTCCAGGAAAAAACAACCATTGTTGGGAAAGGGCTTTTAACTCACCTCCCATGCTGTCTGTCTGCTGGAGGCAGTGGATAATCCCAGGAACAAGCCTCAAATCTTGCCATGCCGGCAGATAGGAAGGTGTCCTTTCTGAGCAAAGGGAAAGATTGGCCTTCAGCTGCTGTTTCTTAATTAGCTGCTGCAGGTGGAGAGCTCGGCAAGTTCCTCACATTGCCTTTATAACTATCACATCTTTATGTGGCTGAACTGTTTTTTTCCACTGTAACTTGGCCATTTTTGGAAGAGAAATATTTTGGGTCACATTATCAATTTCCCCCTATGGAAAGCTTATAAAAATTAATCTATAAGCAAATTGATGTGAGGAAAAAAGTTAGCAGAAATGTTTTCAAATGGACAACCTTCAAAGGATTTGAGATCATTCCATTTGAATTACAAAGTCAGAGCTCCAGTCCAGCCACTCTTTGGTTCCCTACCTCTCTTCCCCACCCATGTTGCTTTGCAACACACTTGAACAGGTCCCCAGTGAGTGCTTTTTTCCTAGTGATTGAATTTAGCATTGGCAGAAGTACCTTGATCGGCTGTTCTTGAGGTTGAAGAACCCATTTCCTGTTCACAGCAGACACAAGAAGCTGCTGAGCTGCCTTTCTGATGGCAATGTGCTAATCCATCTCAGAGAGGCAGAGGAGGGTACTCCTTCGCCCAGACTTACTATGACTTTCTGTTAATGGTCCAGAGATAGTTCTCAGCTAAGGAAGCAGTTTGTCTGCAGAAATCAATCTAACTGGACTAGACTAAGGCCACCATGAAGACACCTGACTTTGTAGTATTCATGTACCCCTTTAGTTAACAGAACAGCAAATCAGTGACACTGAAGCTATACAGCTGATATAACCTACAAAACCACAAAACCTTTTCTTTAACATGAGATGCCAATTGCATGATCTGGCAAGCACTGAGATGCCAATTGCATGATCTGGCAAGCACTAAGATTGTCCTCAGAGAGTCAAGGAGGACTGTAACCACCACTGTCCCTTTGGGCTAAACAGAGGATACAAAAGCCTTCAAGATCCTTTGTGGAACCAGAAAAAAATAAAGCAGCTTCCACAGAGACAGGCATTCTTGCATAAATAATATAAAGAATTTACCTCAACTTAGAGGTGTCTCATATCTCAATGGTTATTGCTTTTGTGTGCTTATGGAAAGAAGGCAGAGCAGATCAGAGAAGCCAAGGACACAACCTAAACATAGGATTATGGTTCCAAGAACAGAGAGAGAGATATTTTGGCTGAGCTGATTAAAAGACAATTGTAACATGAAAAAACAGCTCCTGATTCCTCCTGTGCTTGGAGATACTGTACGTTGCACATTCCTAGTAAACAGAGAACCATGGTAAAGAAGCCTGACTCTATCATAACCTTCATTTCCTAATCAACACAGCACACAGCACTTGAATTTTGGTGAGTGACCTGAAGTATCACTGTGTCTGTCAGGAGTAAGAGCCAGGCTCCAGGGGGAGAGATGGGGAGCTGTATGTACACAGGCTCAAGAGAGACAGGGTAATGGAGATGCCACCAAAATGAACCTTGTTGGAAAAAAAATATCTGAAAGTCAAGTGGGAAGCATGTGGCTCATAGGTTATATCCAATCTGCAGCTGCATCCCGTGGAGCCTGTGGGCAACCAAAGTCCTTGCTCTACCTCCATCCCTCTTCCATCTCACCCTGAACAGTGCTCTTGTCTCCTCCTCTTCCCAGTGCTCCTCTTCCTAGCCACCCAGCCACCTTCAACACCTCTTGACTCCACAGTGCTGAGCTGGCGAGAGGGGACAACACGGGATGGGACACAGAGCTGTCCCATGTCAGCCATGTGGCTGTCAGTGTGACCTGTGGTGCTGGTGTGGTGCTGGGAACGGGTTGGGACAACCCCCAGCACATTTCAGCTCATTCAGTTTCCCCCAGTAAAAAGTCCCACTTGAGTTATAGACAGCAGCATGAGGTGTCATTAAAGGAGAAAGCATCAATAAAGAAAGAAGAATAATCCAGAAGTCTCTTAATAATGGTGGAGAGATGACTTGTAGCTGGAGGTAAAATCGCTTTTGGAGTAACGACTGCACAGTGTCTAGCCAGAGTGGGAAGTCCTGTAGCTGGGAGCTGAGACCTGTCTGCTCAGAATGAGCAGGATTTCCACGGAGCCAAGGAGACTCAAAGGTGTCTCGACAACTCAAAATGTGCTAATGGACAAGAGTAGCAGCAAGGAATGGCAGATCTCAGAAACTGTGTTGAGAAAGCAATGAAAGGGGCAGAGGTCAGAGCAGACCTCACTCAGCCACCTGGCTGCACAAGTGGGTTAGCCAAATGACCTCAGTAAAACTATTTTCTACTCCTTTTGTAACCCTCAGAGGCCAATCAGGGAGAGGAGGGATGGTCCAGTTCAAATAACGCAAAACCTGATTTCTTTGAGGGAAAACTCCCTGACAGGCTTCTTGGCTCTGCTCCGCGTCTCACCCAAGTGAGTGGCTAGGAAGAGGAATAGGAGAGGTTTCCAGCAGCCAGCCCGCGCACGCCAGCTCCGTCCGTGCTACAGAGCAGCCCAAGACAGACGACCAAGTGCTCCAAGTTTGCAGGAGCTGTTGAGATGTGGCGCACAGGCAGCTGTCAGGCAGGGAGAGCCAGATCAGAGAATAAGCAGCAAGGGGAAAGCTGAATCCTTTGGCCTGGCTGAGGACCAGGCAAGACCTGTTCTTGGCATAATCCGGTGCAAACAAGGACTCCCAGGATAAATGGGCAGTGGAATAACTTAGACACATTTAGCTGGACTTCATCTTGCAGGTCCAGATTGGCAAAAGGAAATCAGACGCCCCAAGGGCTTGGGGAATTTGCCCCACCATTTGAGTTTTTCTCTGCAGCAGCCAACCAGGAAAGGAAGCAGCTGCTAGAGAGAAAGATGGACATTAATTGCCATGAGCCCCGTAAGCACAGATATGTCAAATGGAAAAGGTGACTCCAGTCTGGTCTGTGGCATTTTTGAACAATTAGAAAAAGTGATAGATCTGGTTTGTAAAACAAGAGAAGTTGGCAATAATGCAAAAACTAAAGAAAGCAGTTAAGTGCTGGTACAGTGAAATAGTTTGCTATAAAACATCAACTTGTTATAATCGGAGGCTGGGCCAGAACAAAACATCACAGGAGCCTAGTAAAAAGCCTCTTTCCCAGTCTGAGAGTTGCAAGGACACCACATTACATCAGTGAAGCCCAGAGGTACACAAATGAGGCCCCAGGCTTTTGTTTAGATCCTTACAGTGGAACAACAGCAGGAGGAGACTGGCAACAAATCATCTGCTGGTATCTGTGAAAGTCATGGAAAAAGTGGACACTGCCTCTAGGATAACCATTAACAGAGTAGACATGCTAAAAACAGTAAGGCATAGACTGTCCAAAAGTGAACCAACTAATTGTTCTTAAGTGGAGACAGTGACAGTGCATTCGTCCAACAGTTGGGAAAGTTGGGTTTGCAAATTGGACATCTGGAATTTGAACTAGATTTCTGGATAGCCAAGATAGTGGATGAGCTAATAAACAGTTTGGGTTTCATTATGCCTAATAGCTGAGTAAGTGCCAGGAAACCATGTCTTACAGACCCTGCCTGTGAAAATTCTTTATAAATATGGGTCACAGGTGAACAGAATGATTTGTAGACAACCGGTGTGCAGAGAATGGGTAACGGCACTGTGACATGCCACGGGAGCTTTCCGGACAAAGAATCCACTTCCCAGAGGCTGAAACCTGTTTTGAGACATAGGACCTCAAAGGGATTTTAGCTGCTCAAGTGTTGGTATATTGGAAGCAGGCATCTGTTCCCCTTGCGTGTAGGGGAACAAGGGGAAAAGGACTGAAGGCCAGAAAGCACAATGAAGTAAACAGATGTAGTAAATATACAGGTGAAAACTAGCAGGGAAAGAAGAATGAAGATAAATGCAAGGAGCTTAGTATTTGGCACTGAGGATGGCTTACAAAGCTGTGTTCATGAGGTTCCTGGAGTTGTCCTCCTTCTCATTGCCAAAGCAGCACAGGACCAAAATATAGGAAGGTGACCACAGAGCAGACACTTCACTGGAGCCAAGTGCAGGAGATATTCTGGGCAGCTGGGAATTTCAGGAACACTGGTCTGAGCTCTCACATCACCTTGGTTGTTCAAAGGAAGGAGGGCAGCCCCACATCCTGTTCAAGGCTACAAGGACCACTGCAGCTAAGTTTTCCAGTCTGGATCTAACAAACAGCTGAGGACCTTGGTAGAAAGATCTGCTTCGCAGTGGCAGAATGAAGCCCTCAGTGGCCACTTAATACGGCTGCTTACTTCCTGTTGTGGGGCACGGGGTTATATCTCAAGTACAGGCCTGCAGAGACACAGTGAAACTGCTTTTAAGCATCTCCACATGACACTGGTGCCTCAATCTTGTGGATGTCCCAGCTCACCCTGGGACCAGTGGTGTTACCTGAGGGAGCCATCTCCTCTGGCTCCTCAGTGGGGCAGTTATGCTGCACACATCAAAAGTAGACGCCCCTAACTGGTGGGCTTACAGATGGTCCAAGACAAGCTAAAGTCTTCTAGGGTGCAATAAAACTCAAAAGACAGAGATCATTTCCTAATAAAAAAGCCATTTACTTTGGGCAGATGGGGAGGGAAGGAGGAACTTCTGCTGACACAATGACAGTGGAGCTGTCCAGAAAGAGCTGCTCCTCCTGAGTGTGTAGGACTGGGGAGAACTTAATTTCCTAACAACAGTTCTAAATTTAAGCTTTCCTAAGCTTCTGTCTAGAACATGTTCATTATAATACTGCTGTTGTAGACTCATGGCATTGGTGACAATGAAGCAAAGGTGCCTTTTATGGATTAGCTGTAGCTTCTGCCTTTCAACTGGAAGGAGCTAAGTCCTTTTGTGGATCTCAACATCAACAGCCTCCATATGAAACATGGATATTGCTACACATGCATATATGGAAAGACAAGTATCTCTTGATCTTCCTTTGTGAGATTGAGGTGTCTGAAATAGGGACAGAATGGAACAGAAGAACAAGAAATTAAGAATCTTGATCCAACAATCTTGGTGAAAAATTTAAAAAAAAAGAAAAAGAAATTATTTGGCCAAGTGTCCTGCAAAAGAGACAAGAAACTATGAACAGAATGCTAACCCCTTGTTGTTCAGTTCCTCCTGTGTTCACGAGAAAAAGCTTTGGATGATCACTGGGTATAAAGAGGATAACCTCAAAACCATATTATTTAGTGAGCAATTTTTCTCCCTAACAGAACCTACCCACAGGAATGTAAGTTGTGATCAGTCAGGTCAAAAGGTAGTACTTTTCTTTTTCCTCAAACCTTTTGAAAGCAGCTTTAATATATAGCAACTTTGCCTTTAAGTATTGAGCACAATTATTGATAATATTGTCTTTGAAAGGCCCTCTTCACCTGTGAAACTCAATGTCGGATTCCCTAAAAGCAATTAATCTACATTATAAAATCAACTGATTTCTGACAGAATCACCACTTGCTATTTTTCCCATCAAAAATAACTACCAAACCCTGTTTTCTGTAGCACTAACAAAGGGAAGCCAGGAACCTGTCCTGTTTCAAAACGAGGTGACATGCATCTGTGTACTAGCAGTAACTGTGTTATCTAGGAATTCTTTCAAGACATTGAAATTCTTTCAATAAACTCTTTTAGCTACATTTTTTCACAGCTTCATCTCCATTATCCTGTAACAAAACACCAAATTGCTTTAAAAAATAATCAAGTATATATAGAGTTACATATTACCACTGTGCCTTTGAGAACTATAGTTGTGCGCTGTAAGATATGGCAAGCTCATACTAAAACAAAAGGACTCTCTCTCCATGTCATATTCATTATTCTCCTCTACTGAGTAATTCTATCACCTGCCTTCTGCTGCGTACTTTTTGTACTTCAAGATGCAATTTCTGGCCAGAGCAGCTTCAATACTGAGTCTTAGCTTCCATGGGTGTGTAATCATTTACACCTGTGCAAAGTAGATGTAAACTCACTTTGCACTCACTTTACATAGGTGCAAATGACTGCACAAGGTGAGAAGCAATGGAGAATCAAGCCCATAATGACTGCAAAGCACTTAAGCAGGGTATGATGGAGACCAACAGAGGCACATGGGACACAGCAATCAGGAGGCAAGTGAATGTCAGCAGCAGTTTGGGAGTCTATTCTCTCTTCTGAGCAAGCAGCAGCGTCTATTATTAGCAATGGAAGTCATGTGTGTGTGCCCAGGGGATAATAAATCAGCTGCCGTGTGAATGCTGTGGGCCTGCCTGCTCCAGCCTTCTCTGGCACTGCTATAAGGGTCAGGCTGCAGAAGGAAACCTATGCTGCCAGTGGGGTTGGAAGATGCCAGGTGGCTGTGGGGTTGTGAGATCAGTTTATGTGGAGAATCAGGCAAAACCTAAGGGCTCTGACTTGGTTTAGGGCATGTTTCTTGTTGTGAGTTAAACAGGTTATCCAAAACCCAGCTCAATGGCTGCTGAAATAGTACAGATGCTCCTAGCCCTTTTTGTTATATTGCCTTCTAAAACTGCCCAAGAGCTGGGGCATGCAAGAGCTTTTAAAGGGAACTTTACTTTTTATGAGCTGTTGGATAGGACAGAGTAGGTAGGTCCAAAATTAATCTGCTGCCCTTTGTCAGAACACTCCAACCGTAAGGTGACAGGCAGTAATTACCACAATGGGCTATCTGGAGGAAGTTGGAGGAGAAGGGAGACAAATTTTTTCATGCTGACTTTTTTAGCCTGAAGATTAGGGTTTAAATAACTTTGCTTTGTAGTCTGAAAAAGATCTTCTGAAATGTGTTCCTCTTAGTCTTACACCTGCCAGCTTTCTTCACTCTTCTTTCCCTAGCCTACTAATAGTGATGGTAAACGCACCCAGAGAAATACGGTTGCTATAAAGTACTGAAGTTTCTGTGTAGCGTGACATAAAATTACTGACTCTGAAATAAAGTATGTGTGTCATTTTTCCGAGGGACTTTTAAAATGTGCCTCTGGATATATGTGAAAATATAAAATACTGCTGACAAAAAAAAAAATTAAAGCAGAAAGCATACACTCATGAAGGGAAACTGCTTCGTTTGTTACAGCTATCTTTTCAAGGCAAAGCAGTCACACCCTGTGCATGGCAGGCTGGAAATCTACGTGTCCCTGCTGATTTTGCTGTGTTTGCAGTACCTGGTGTGGGAGAGGACCGGCCATCACTGCAGAAGTGTTTTCTCATAGCTACAAAGATCTGCAGAGCCGGCGCTGAAGTCAAACCCAACATTCATTCACATCCCACGACAGTCCAGCTAAATCTGATTCACAAGCAAGACGATGACAGCTACGACAAGAGATCATTTTTAGTTGTAAAACAAGCAATTTTGAGCACATGACTGTGGCAAATAATCCAAACAGTTTCTTATTTAATGAAAGCACTTACCAATGACAGCATCAAAGACTTGGTGTCGAGGGAGGGTGAGTGAAGTCTGGTGCTGACCCATTGCGGGTCCCTGTGGGCTGGGAAAAATCAGACTTAAGAAAGGGAGAACTGTTTCAGTACTTACATTAACAATAGAGTGAAAGAAGTCTTTATTTTCAGTAAGAGGACTTAAGCAAAGGATTTTTACCTTCTATTCCTGTTTTCTCTTTAAGTTATGTAAGGTTTATTTACCCCACAGCAAATACCCCCAGTGGCTTCCCCTGTAATGGGCTTTTAGGTGTCTTTTCAGCATAAGCTACAGTTAAAAGAAATAAGATGTTATCTGCAAGTAGACCAGGATTGTAAGGCCTGTCCTGGGACCTTCCTCCTTCAAGTGATCACAGTGCCAGGCAGCACTGCCTGAACTGGCTTTCCAATGAGGTAGCACAGGGGGCCAACCAGGCCACCCTGCCCTGGTACAGGCTCCTTGAGCTTGCCAGCAGGATGGAGGCAGCTGAGACATATAGGATGTGGGCTACTTCAGCACACCTGGTGCTTGTGGTGAGATCCATTCATCATCTTCTTAGTGGCAGCTGGCCTCTGGCACATGCTCTAGTGTCCTACCAGTCATGGTCAAGAGTGTGCACACTCTTCAGCTTCTGTGGAGGACAGTGAAATACCATGATTAGGTCCTTCTAGAATTATTAATTTATCTCACAGGTCTACTTAAAATGCCACAAATTATAAAGGCAGGTTTACAGCAGTCTGGTATCAGCAGCATTGTCTACCGCTGCTACCATGAAAGCATTTTCTTCTAAGTCTGAAACAGAATATCTTGAAAACAGTTCCTTATTAAGAGGTGACCCTCATAGTGCCTAAGTCCCCTCTGCAGCCCCCACTTATTGTTTTGGTACCCCAAGGAACATATGTTTGGAAACATCTTAGGCCAGCTCTTCTACCTTACACCTAAAACTATTTGGAACCTAGGGCTTGAGGTTTTTTTCTTCCTAAGTCCCCAGAGGATTCAGTTTGCTCTTAGAGCATATGTACATACTAGATCATACTTTAGTAGAAAATTATGAAAATTGCTTTCCTTAAAATGTATCCTGTGATACAACCCCTGATGCTCTTATCTATCCCAGTGGTTAGCGCATTTTGCTGGGGACTAGAGGACCTGATTTCAGTGCTATTGCTGGCTGGAGAGGATTAGACACAGTATCTAGCAGCACTGTGTGGTCACCCTGCTGGGAATGTTACTCCACTCCTTTGGCTGAAATGGAGCAATGCCAGTGAGAGGGAAGTAGGGGTGGGGGTCTGGGAATGAGAAATGGAGAAAGGGAGGAGTGAATAGGAACAGGAGAAAGGGAGCAGCTCTGGGAGAAGGAGGATCAGGTCCTTGCAAGGGAAGGAGGGGAAGCCCATGTGCTGTCCTCTCAGCAAAGTGTCCCAACAAACGCCAGCAGCCCTCTCCTTCCCTGGAGGACAACCAATGCTGCGAGAGGGTGTTCCAGTTGCAGAGCCTCGTGTGCTTTCTCATGCCTGGGCTATCCAACAGCCTCTTCTGAGCATCCCACACTGCTGAGAAGCTGCTTACTACAACTGCCTTCTGCAGTGCAACGTCATTATTTACTTTATCGTTCATGCGCTTGTGTACATTCCTCACATTTTAGCTATGGAAGCAGAACAAATTGAGCATGTTAACCTTCCTTCCCTCCCTCCTGTCATCCAGTTTGCTTCTACAGGTTTTTTCCCCTGCTCTTGAAGTCTGCCTAGCGTGTTAACAGATCAGTCTTCCAGTGTTTCCATTTACATCTTTTTTTCCCTCAGATTCGGACTTAGCAATCTCTAGGGTAAGTATCCAGCATGCCTTAAAAAAACAGAATATAGCAGAGAACATTGCTTCTATGACTAACTCTAGTGTAAGAACAGATCTGCTTAGTCTGGAGTCATCAACACTGATTACAAGCCCAGCACACACAAGCTACTACACACCTTTGCTGTCTCTGCCTGCAAAAATCAGGGGATGCCTGTCTAAGGTTTTGTATTGCTCTATCGTGCTGCCTGTCCTCCTTCATTCTGCTCTGGAGTCCCTGAACATGACCGAACAGCCTTTTCTTTCTTGATGGGTTCCTTGTGTCTATGTGCCAATGCCACATTTCCAGATTACAACTTCTGAAATGTTTTCATAAGCCTGTAGCTGAGCAGATCAAATGGAGATCGTTAAACTCTAATGCACGTATCAGCCAAAAGAGCACCTCTTTTCCACCAGTCTCTTCCCTGTCTTAAAATATGTTTTTATGAAGGTGTGCATAGAAGTGCGTGTCAGTGCAAAGGCAATGTATGCAGCCTGAGACAAACCAACACATCTGCTCTTCAGCTTGGCTGCCCCACCATCTGGTCACACTTGCACTGCCTGGTTCTGGTCCTGCCTGTGGCTCAGGCAGGCCTGAAAATGCTGCCCTTTATTTTTTTTTTTTAACCCAAACCACTGCGATAGTCCAGCAATCACTGACATCCAGTGGTGGCCGAGGATAATTACAAATGTTTATTTCCTGAGAGTCTTGTTTGTTACCTGGGTAAATTCAAGTTAAGGTGAGGGCTTGCTTTTGAGCTCTACAGAAGGAGGACAAATCAACTGAAACACAATATTGCTCGTTAGATGGGAGAGGGCAGGTACCTGAGAACACACATTGAAAAGCATCTCTGTGTTCCCTGAAGGGGCTCCAAATCCAACTGTGCTGCTATACAGTTTGGGAGTAGCCCCAGATGGGAAACCGAGTTCTGCTTTTCGGAAACTGCCATGAGACCAGCCTTCAAGTTTTCTGCCCCAGCCAGTTTGGAGTGGGATAAAATTAAAGCTTGAGCAACAGTGACCCCGCTATGTTGGTCTAACAAAAACACTGTGCCACAGGGTGAGCCTTTCAGACTTCCCCAGTAAAGCTCAAATATCAATTAAAACCTCTGGTGGGTGATCCTGTCTGAAAACAAAATCAAAGTTCCAGTTTTGGCTTAAATCCATTCAACACAGATAATTAACAATTTCTTTATGGTTGGAGGGGCGGGGTAAGAGGGCATTATATACTTTTTTTTTTTTTTATCCCAGCACAAACACTACTTATTTCTAAATGCTTGTAAAGTTTTATCTTTCTTCTGTATGAAATTGTATGGGCTATGGTGCAACTTCTGACAGAGTTACCTAGTTTTATTACTTATGTTTTCCATGTAGTCACTCTCTACAGTGTCTGACTGCATTTAACAAATTCTTATGAATAAACTCTAAGGAAAAAGGGTCAGATCCCCATAAAAGGCACGGAGCTAAAGTCTCAGGATGGCGTAGCCCTTTGTAATTACTACAGGAAATGTAACTTTATCAGTAAAAGCAAAATTACAAAATTGAAGCATTTTTCAGAACATCTTTGATTTTTTCCCCCTTTTGGGGGGGTAGGGGGTAAATCCAAAAGAAAAAGAGTCATCTAACTTTTATTTTTATTTCTGAAATTCTTTCAAGCATAAAATACTTCCAGTGCAGCAAACTTTAATGGTTGCTGACACCACCATAATTTAAACCTTGGGCCTTTGTAAACAGTTTGCACAGCATGCTCTGTAAGCAATCTGAGCTCATTGCAAGGGTTCCCATACTTTGTGAATGCAAGATTTCATCTGTCTCTTCCCTTTCAGCCACCACTCCTTTCTGTACTGTTTCCAACCCTTCTGATACCCCTTGCAGAGATAATATTCCTTCTTCCAACTTGCTTGCCAACCACCACGGGCCCCTTAGCATTGACATGTATTACAGTGTCTTAAAGCTTTGGCCATAAACAACACCCCGTTTTAGGGCATTAGCCGTGTAAGAGGTGTTCTCTGCTGCAAAGGGTTCAGAAGTGAAGGATGTCCCCAGCAAAACAAGGACCTATAGCTCATGCTAAGTCCTGTCTGGGATTTGAAGCCCCTTTTACTTGAGTGTCATGCTTTACATAAGATGCACCTTTAGCAGCAGAGAAAGCTGGAAGAGGGAAACAACAACACATCTGAAAGTGACAGATTTAAATATAACAAAAAGGAGGAATTCCACTTTCCTCCTTGCCTTGAATTTCATAGATTTTGGTTTATGCCTTCTGCCCATGTAGGTAGGGCTATTTTTCTGTTTTGCACTATTTGCAGGGCCAAAAAAAAAGAGCCATGGCTGGAAAAGTGGGAGAAAGAAGTGACAGCCCGACCTTTGCAATTCAGAAGACCACCCTCTCTGGATCATTGTGGTGGATAATGCTGGGATGTGAGCAAGGGTTCTTGTCTTCCCCTGCTCTGCCTCACAGACAGCGAGAGACATGTCACACTCATGGAGAGCATTAGGAGAAAATGACAATGAACCAGGACATGCTTAAAAAGCTGAAGGAGCTGAGCTTGCTCTGAGGCTGATACAAGTCTCCACGCGCTGTCACTAATGAAGGATTGCTCTGCCCATAACTGGGGAGAAAGCCAGAATCTCTTTTCTGATACTGAAATAAAGCAGCCCCCTTTCAGACCACTCAGGAAAGTAATTGTTCATTCCTCAGGTTGAGCAGCACATGTGCAATCTCGTTGTTAAGTAGCTTTCTAAATTTTTGCTGCTTGGCTCCGGCAGTCACAGCCTGTGTGATTGCCAGCCCCAAACACCAGCCAGGAAACCCCACTCCCAACCCAGAAGGGACTAACGCAGCGCACAGCACTTACAGCTCAGACAGAGCTATAAACCGGCCGCTGGTTACAACCACTGGAGAAGAAGGGGGGGACAGTCCACTCTTCCCAAATACAGCTTTTAAAATTCAACACAGGTCCTCTGGTTACAGAGCATGAAGAAATCTCAATTATAAGCCCTGTATGTGGAAGAGGAAGGAGAGCCTTGGTGGCTGCTGCTGGCAAAGGTAGAGACGAGACGATTGAGCTGGAGAACACTTTTTCTTACAATATTACTTCTAGTCGCAACGTCAGCATGCTTTAGGTAAATATGCCCAGGCAAGAAGCCCAGCAGTGAGAAAGAACAGGATAACTAGTTCAGATAGAAGGGAATTAAATTTGTGGCAAGCTAAAAACAAAGTCAGATCTCTTTGTGGTATTCAAATAACTTAGCTACTGCCTTGAACACCAATCTTCACAGTGAAAGGACTGGAGCATGCTGTGGGGGAAATTGGGTAACGGATGTCTTATAGATACCTGTTCCACTTCTACATGGCCAGATCTGCAAGGTGTCAGTCTGTTTCTAGGACACGGACATGTTGCTTTAGTTACCAAAATCTGGTTACTACCTAACTTATAGCTTGCAATGGTACCATCTGTCTGTGCAGTTTCACTATAAAACACCACTATGCCAGCAAAATAGCATTTTATACTGGTTTATACAGGCAACAGGACTTTGTGGCCTTAGGATGAGAAGAAGAGAGAAATAATAAGTCTTTCTGCCATATCATTATCAGTTTGTGAAGAGTCTTGGACTAGAGGCCAGCAAACAGTATTGCTCAATTCATTTCCCTTAGAAAATCAATGTGCTTTCACATTCCTGGACAGCAAATGACAGTAGGCATTGGTTCATAAGGAGCTGGTCTTCAATTTTACTGTGACTGGTTGAAGAACTTGGAAATAAGAAGTGTTTTTCTGCATGGGCCCTATTGAAACATGAGTCTGGACACTCATCTAGCCAACAGTCATGGTTCACACCTTTCTTTCTGTACCTGTATTTCTTGGTACCTCCAAAGGTAGGTTTTATCTGCTTGCTTGACAGCGTTAAGGCTGGAAAAAGCCTTGGCTGAGCTGAGGGAATCTGCCTGAAAGCAAATCATAATAGTGGGGTTAAAAAAACAAGGCAGCCCAGGCCATTGGCTAAGGTACCAGGCTGCTAGGCATGTGTGAGAACCCAACCAAAAAATAGGACATCTTGATCGCACCCTCAATATTTATGAACCCCTCCCAAAACAACAATTGGACTGGGACCTAACAGCATCACACTCAAGACCAGCAAAAGGGGACAGAGATAACTTTTCTGCATGGTTCTTCTTCCTGACGTAATGCATAACCAGTTCCTATCTTCTGTGACCACAAAAATTCCTGCTCAGGTTCCCAGCCTGTATTACTTTGGGAAGATCTAAAAAGATCTTCCTCAGAATGAAACCATGGTTATTTCATCTTTTATGTAGAATCAGAAAAAGTAACCCTGCAAGATCCCTGATCCATAACACCAGTTCTGAGGCTGTTTACCTACTCTGGGGAAGACATGCATTCAAGTCCCTCTTCTTTCTCAAATGAATGGTTTTGAAGTCTTTGTCTCCCAAGCAAGAGAAGAGCTGCCTCCTGGCTAGTGGCTGTTGTGAATAGATCCATGGACAGACACTCAGCTTGCAGAGCAGTGGTTGCATTTTAATCTTTACTCTGTTTAATCCTTACACAAAGCAGAAGAGGTCTAATGACATATGATGAACATGAGAATGAGTGAACCCCAGGATTCCTGGCAGCCAGGTTCTAGTTTGGGATTTGCTGTGCAGATGAGCAATTTGAACTTTCCTTCTCCATGTGCTAAGTGAGTATTACACCCTGCTGGGCTCTTCTGCAATGCAGCTGCCTCTCTCTGACCAGAAGCTTTGTCATGGCTCTGAGAAGACATCCCATGCAGTCAATATTTTCCTTTTGTTTTGTCCTGGCACTGCTGATCCGGATGCGCGGTGTTAGCACGTTAGGACTCAGTAGCGGAGAACATTCCATTCCTGCTGCCCTTGTCAGGACCACAAAACCGAAATGATAATTAAAAAAATTGCTTTGGCTCAGACTCAAAGTTTCAATAGTTCTTGAATTTTCAGCACATCAGGAACCCTGCCCCTGCCAGAATGGGTCATCCTGTTTCCCTATGTGTTTTTCCAAAAAGCACCACTGATTGACCAATGGATACATGCACCCTTCACAGCATAGGGGATAGTATCTCTCCCGCACCAGCCTCCAGAGCAGAAGCCAGGAGGCTTCTCTGGGGAGAGGAGGTTGAATTTTACATCCCTATGCCTAAGTCAGCACAGGGTTTCCATCCAAAGCAGGTCACTGTGCAGTGCTCCCCAGCCATGTCTTGTAGTGGCAGAGCAGCTCCAGTGTCTCCTCTTTGTATTTTGCATATATCATTACATATCTGTTGGCGGAGAAACAAGAAGTTGGCTTTTCCATTTCCAGGCTCTTGAGTTGTTATTTGATGGGACAAACCAGCACACCAATTCTCACACCTCTGATGTCCTCAGTTCTTCCTGGATGAAATTTACCTTGGAAAAGTAAAAGAATGGTTTCATCACTTCCAAAGTTTTCACTTCATATAACCAATGCTTTTGGGTTGACAAAAACTGCTGTGTTGCTGTTTCTCTTTTTTTCTTTTTTTTTTTTTTTTTTTTTCTTCTTTTTGGCAAATGAATGAAGTGTGGGGGCAAACTCCTCATCCCACTATTTATGACTTTACACACCAGGCTGTGGTAAGATTTGGAGGACAAGCAGAGAGAAATGCCATCTCCACTGACACACATTAATGGAGAGTGTGCATACATATGACTGAAGGCAGACTTTCTGTTTTGTTATTTTCTTTCTCACTTTCTACTCAGTGCTTTATATTAAGCTGTGCTTGGGAGGAGGGGAAAAAAGCAAAAGGATCCTCAGTCTAAGGTTTTGGGTTGGGAAGCATCTTGGGGGTTCTGTGGGCTTGAGCTCCATGGGGTGACTGGGGCTGACTTCAAGAGGTCTTGGTGGCTTTTCACACTCAACTTCTTCAACATGTTAACCTGTGTCCACTGGCTAATCTTTACAAAGCATTTAATTCTGGAGTTTTAGAGCTGTTGAAAAAGCAAAGGGAAGATTTATAACAACATTTGCTAACTCTAGGCCAACTGGTTTGGCACAGGAAAGAACTATGTTTTTCAGAACAGCTTTTCAACATTCCACTGTTAGCTAAAATGTATGAAAATTACAGTTTTGAAATGACCAGATGTTTTTTCTGAGAAAGAAATAGATGACCTGAAAGGGGAAGATGAGGCCTGAACTTGGGCTTCTATGCTACAACTGTCAACTTTTTGGCTAATGGATGACCTACTACCATCTAAAACTACTAAATTTGTGTGATTAATGCTGCTAAATTGCAGCCACAGTATATTTATAATTTTCTCCGTCAGCTTGATACCATTTGTGCAGCATCACTATAAAAGGTGAAGAAGAGAAAAGGCGATTAATCTGGTGTCCTTGTACAGAACAATATGGCATAGCTCTCCTCATAGCAGAAGCTTTCAAGTGAAATAAACTAGTGGTTTCATCTGTTTCATTTCTAGCTCTATTTTTTTTAAATCAAGAGCAGCAGATCCTTTCCATGTTGTCTGCTTTTCTAGACAGAAACTGAGACTAGAAACTTTCTTGCTTTCAGCTTCGAATTGCTCACTACAACATGACCATCCAGTACTTTATTCATGTGACTTATCAAGAGCATAGAGATCTTATTTTGGTCACCCATAATAATCTAATTGGAGCGGCCTGTGTTAAAAATCTGTGCTGGCTTGATGGGATGCTTCAAATGCTTTTCTTATTGCTCTGCTGAGCTGTTACCAGTTCAAATGATATTAAGAACAAAGAGAAGGACTCTGGAGAGAGATGTGATGGCATTGGGTTGCAATCCTCCCCCTCCTCTATTTTATAGTCATTGTTTAAGGTGTCCCCCAAAAATCCCCTAATAGAAAAGCTCTTTTTTCCTCTTCTCCTTCAAAGCAGACATCTGTTAAGGGGAAAATTAAATGAGGCTGAATAAGGTGGAGAATTATTGAAGCTATAATTATTGTCACGCGATGTCATTCTCCAGTAAAAAGAAGCCAGTTCCTTCACAAGGCCCAGCTGGCTGCCTCCATGCCCAGTTACTGGGGATTCCTGTGTTGTCACCATTGCACTATAGGTGAGGGTAGGAGCACCCAGGAGCTTTCTTGCCACCCCCCCTTAGAGGTCCTGATCCCACAAGGCACAGCTGATATTGATCCAGGCAATGGCAGGAGAAGCCACGGGCATTCAGCACCTCTGGGATCAAGCCCAGAAAGCCACTGCTTCTGCTCCTGAAAAAGTATCATCAGCTGGCTCTGCTCCTGTTCCAAGAGAGCTGACAAAAAACCTATTTAAAAATCTGTTTAAAATTACGTAGTCTCTGCTTTAGGGTTTGCTAAGCTCATTATAGAAGTGGAATGAAATTCCACAGCACGTTTAACATTTTTATTGTTCTTATTTTCTGAGCTTTTCCAACCTAATAGAGAATGACTGATCCCACTGGTGATCCGAGAGGGACGAGGTGCAGGAATCGCAGCAGCCTGAGCACCATAGCAATACTGTGACTACCAGTTTGGCTACTTCATTGTACAGGCTGATCCAAGGAGGGATTAAGAGGATTTTGTTTTCCATTTTTTAAGTTGAATGGGCTGGGACAAAAGCCTTTTACTGCATTTCTGAACAAGTCAGGGTATTTAGAAAAGCAGTAAAATTGGACTTCACCAGAGTTGGACTTTGAGCGATATAAAATCATTTACCACAGGAGACTGACGGTATGAAACCACCCAACTTCCCCCTTTTTGATCCTTTAGTGGTCACTGATGACCTCCTGTCTTTCTCTGTTCCTTACAGCCTTCTGCAGGGAGCCACCCAGCCTCTGTCTAGAAACTAATGCGAAAACGCAGCCCTGGAACATCTGATTGCCAGGACGTATTAAAGTCTGAAGAGTGAGTGGTGGCTCAGATCAAATATGAATCAAATATAAGCCAAAGCTTAAATTCAAGTTGACCTTCACCTTCTGACAGGTTTGAAAATGATCGATTGATTTTCATTTGCTTCCCCCTTGTTTCTCTCCACAGATTCCTAATTAAGGGCAGAAGCAAAGGGAACAACTAATTGTTATCACCAGTTTGGATTTCCAGACTAAGAAACTTCAGTTCGGGGAAATGTAGTCCAAATGTTATGCTAAACTGACCCACGGCCAGGAATTTTCAACACTGTGCTCATTGCTAATCTATATGCATCAAATCCTGCACATTTTTCCCTTTTAGCACCTACCACTTGTGCCTGAGGACCGTTCAGCTCTTGACAAAAGCTTCTGCCGAAAAGGCAGCGTTCGCCTTTTCCACTAGCAAAGGGAGCACAGGCGAAGAGGGAGTAAGCCTTGTGTTTAATGAGTGATGCCTCATTTTGGATGACCTGTAGAACCTGCCACCACAGCCAGCTGAACACTTTGTTGGCATTTTTGCATAATCAAAGCCTCACTATCTCAAAGGTATCAGCTTTTGTGACTCTCTGAAGACTATTGCTGCTTTATTTAGATAACTTCACCCATATACCTGCTGTTTGATACGCACTTGTCCTGTGCAATTACAGCAACGTAAATACAAAGCACTTTTTCAGGTTTACAGAAACTGAGTAGGAAGGCCATAGATGTGCCTGGTAGTTCCTATCACGCTTTTGGCTAAGCAGGCACTCAACCGAGCAGATTGAAAAGGGAAAAAACCCCACTTAATTTGGATCAAGTGAAACAGCATCCAATTTGTGATTAAACATCTATTGCAATCCCTGGTAGTTTATATGGTAGGACGGGTACAGTGTGGAAGAGAGCGTTCACCAACTGGCTCCCAGGAGGGAGCAGAATGTGGGTTTGTCTCCTCCCCCTTATTGCCCCTGTCTAGCCCAGCAGTCAGCTCAGCTGGCTTATAAAAGACCCAACTTCAAATCTTGCCTGTCTGATTTGGAGGGCTCCAGAGGGCTACTCCAGCTTTTACCTTCTCTCACAAGGAATACCAGACATCTATACCAAACAATTATTTTATATAGCCTCCCTTTAGGCCATCTTGTAGCAGGCCTCTTGCCTGTGGCCCACCCTGGGAATCACTCCAGTCCTAGCACGCGGGGACTCTCAACAGGCCAACACACTGAAGCAGTGTTTCTGCTTTAGGCACTAGCAGCAACAACCTGGGCCAATAAACCTCCTAGCTTTTACAGATGTAAAATAGCACAGGAAAATCCGTACAAAATCTTATCTCAAAGTAGGTCACTGCTAGGTTGATGATCAGATATATTACAGACTAGTTTTGTGTTTAATTGCATTCATCAGAAATCTACCAGATTAAAAAAAAATGGAAAGTTCTTTTTAATATGCAGATGGGAAAGGTGTCAGAAAGACAACAGATACTGCCAGCAACCACATGTAATAATTTGGAAGCACGTTACACCTCTAAATGAAGCATGTCTATTAGTATTCAGACACAAAACGGTGTCTGAGTTTATAATTAAAGACCATAAATCATTATGTAGCCAAAGTGATAAAGTACGTGTGGGCTACTAATCTAGAGACAGCAGGACTATACTAGTCCTAATTGTCAGGTATGCAAAATTTTAGAAAAAAAGAGTGTGAAAACTTGCTATCCACAAGTAGCAGAAATTTCTTCTAGTGGTTGAGATTAAGCATATAGCCAAGTCCCACGTGTGTATTTGTGTATATATATACACACACACACAAAAAAACCATTTATATGGATATACATGCATGTGTACGTATGTATAAAACCTAAGACACCCAAAGATATTTTTTTTTATTTTGATACTTTCTAAAGCTAATTTAAATTTTTTCTTTGTTGTAATGAATGAGAAACAAAGCAGTTTAAATCATTACCAGGATAAGGCATTACCATTCAAAGTTTTGAATACTAGCCATAGTTTAAAAAAACATGTAGCAAATTATGACTGAAAACCATTCAGCTTATTGTTCAATACATCTGGAAGCTCACATTTAGTAATACCGGTATCATACAAATGCATTACAAAGTAAGATTTAGTGTAGTTAGATTACTCTGTGTGAATGAGATTACAATTATAAAAACTCATACATATAAAATATATAGTTAAAAGAGTAATATACAAAAATAAAATTAATCAAGTTGAAAAAAAATTAGATTTTTGACACATTTATTCTTTGAAACAACCCATGCAAACTTCAGCTGTGGGCTTGAGCACAGCCGATAAAAGAGATTTGTTAATAATCTAGGCTAGCCAGTTTTCACAGTTCTTATTTCCAAACTTCTTCAAAGTAATAAATCATACCTGACAATTACTACTCATTTGCTGTATTTCAGAATGACTTTGTTCAAAAATGCAGTTAAGCTTTTGAAGTGATAACAACAGTACCTTGTCATTAGTTCAGCTTACAGTTTTCCTGCTGGGCATTTCTGTTTGGGTAGGTTGAGAGGTTGCTCTTTTATAACTGTATGCGTGATAAGTAAAATTGCCGAGATCCACAGCTTGCTGTGATTATCCTGAAGACAGAAGAGCTTCCTCTACCAGCCAGTGGAAAGTCCAGGATATTTTGGAGCAGACAGTGTAAAGCCATTAAGGAATTACCTCTAAGGTTAAGTGGTTGAATTCTGTAAAACATGCAATAATTGTGCCTATCCTCAATATTAGTTTTAATCTTTTAGAATATTTTTTGAAAACACATATGCACATTTGCTGGTCTCAGCTTCCTTTGTTTTGTATTTGTAAGTCTTTAGATGATATTTTGAGGAGAATGATTCATTGCCATCACCTACTGGGCTCATGTTTCATAACCAAAGGACAAAATTCCCATCCCTCTCAAATCACTGAAGGTTTGTTTTCTAGGCCAGAATCTTTGGAGCAGCAGGTTTGCTGTTAATCTCTTGGGTCTTTGTGCTGTTTGAGGCAAGGGGACAGCAATAAATCAGAGCCTGGCCTGGTGCTGTCCAAGGTAAAGGCACCCTCCCGCCACTGGCCCGCACCCAGGGCTGTTCCACCACATGACACCGCACGACACGACACAACACGGGTGTGTGCTACACTGCCAACACAGCCAGGGAGAGCATTACTTCATCAATAAAACCTTCCAGTGTTTTGGGGACTTAAGTATCAGAGACATGACTGGGACGTACTCCTCAGTTCTAAAGGCAAGATGATGGGCATCGATCAAAGCACCTTCTTCTGAGCCTCTCTAATTCTTAACAGTCCCCTTCCCCCCCGCCAAACCCCAAGCTAAACAAAGATTAATATCTTCTTTTAAAAAAAAAAACTATGCAATTTTGGCTATTGTCTAATTACAGTAAGTTAAAATGCATTCTACTTCATTTTAAGTGTCTTTAAACTTCCCAGAAACACACTTCTTTGCTGCCTCAGTAAACCTGGCAGGTCTGAAAGCAAAGTCAAAATTACAGGGACACAGAAGTTGCATTTTTAACAGAGAGTGCATACAGCCACAAAGATCTATTTGGCAGGGAAGGAGAAAAAGAGATCTGTGTGTATGCTCGCATACACCTTCACCATTTCAGGCAACGTATAATAATTTCCCTTGTGAATAGCTATAAAGTTATTGTAGCATTAAAACTGGATAGACCTACAGTAATGGTATTTCCTGACATTTTCCAATGTTAAAAGGTCAACAAAAACACTACGTATGGAAACAATCTCTTGTCATTACATTCTATAGCATGAATTAAATAAACATTTCCTCTTTTTTCTCTCTTCTCTTGTCATTCAATGTAAAAATCTAAACTATGACACCAAAACAGCATGAAACCAGTAAGAGCTTTCATTAAAGAACTGAATAAAAGCAATCTATTCTGTTTCTTCCATGTTTTCTTCACTTACTGAGGATATAATAAAATTCCTGCAGTAAATACTGACACAAATGCGAATCTGTCCAGAGAAAGTCTTCCTCAAAAGGAAGCTTCTAATAGCAAAAGCCATTAGCCATGCCTAACCCATACACAGGCTGGTGTCCCCAAAGGCCCTATTTACTGCTTTTGTTTGCACATTGTGCAAGAGCACAGCTCCCAGTGAGGCAGTAAGTTCATCTACTGCTTTGTACACACCAACAAGCCCATCAACACATCACGCTAAGAGCCAGCTGCTCCAAACATCAGCCTTAATCTGTATAGGTCACATATTAATAGACAGCTCAGTACTGGGATGCTCAGTGTAGCCGGGCACTGCCCGTGAGCAGTGTTACAGCCTACTTAACTGGCCCAGGAGAGAAACGCAGCTATTTTTGCAGCATGGATCTGAGACTTCACATCTACAGAGTGGTTGCTGTTTCTTAATAGCTTCTCGTATTGCCAGCCAGAATGGATAATTGTTTTCAGTGTGTTAAGCTGTAAATGCTATCTCATGGAAAATCTTGGTGAGCCCACTGATGATCTACCAGAGCACAGCTGGGCTAAAACATCAAAGGTGTGACTTACCTGATCTGATACAGCAATCATGAGTTGTCTGGCAGGCTGAAACAAGGAGAGCCACTAGCATGACAGATTCAATGAAAAGCTGTCAAAAAAAATCTGAATCTGACTGTTTGCAATGATGCTCACCACAAGAACCAAAGCACTGCATAGTCCCCTTAAGCTGGGTGAAAACCACCTTCATGATGAGACCAAACAACTTTGGACATAAGACAACCATTGCATCTGCAAGTGGAGCAGAGATACATATTGGCTAGAGAGAATGAGGGACTGACCTGGTGTAACACCCTGGAGATATCACTATATCCAGAAGCATATAGACATAGTGTGCAGCCTGTATGAAGAACTACAGTAAAAAAAAGGGTGAGAGAGAACATATTTTTATGAAAGCTCCTCAATTTGAGCCACTGATAACACTACAGGTTTTGTTCATTGAAGTTCAGGGTGAAAAAGCCAGCCTTTCCCTGGGTCAGCCACAGAAGACACTTAGCTCCTTTACAGACCCATGTAAAGAAACTTGTCCTCATCACTCCTCCGTCATTTTGGACTTCCATCACCAATCTTTTAATACCCAGTTCTGGTTGTCCCTACCCCAGTTTTTCATGTCTCACTCTTGATTGACCTTGATTCATCTGACAATGATGACAACATTCAGGACAACACATCAGAAACACTTGCATTAAGCGCAGGTACTCATTCCCATGGATGAGGTTACCAACAGAATTCAGAGTAGTGATTTGTACTGAAAACAGTGGGGCAAGGGCCCCAGGACCATCAATCCCATGTTACAATGGCATCTGACAATCACAGCCACTTAGAGGGATGTGGTGGCCTGACAGAGACGAAGACAGGCAACAGTCTGGTCAGTGAATTACCACTATGAGAGCCCTAAAAAGGAGGTTTGAGGCAGCAATCAATTCTGCCAAAATCAGTGAGTTAGTGAGACTCAGAGATGTCTTCTACTGCCAGTTCCTGAAAGAGCTTCCTGTGCTTTCTCTGTATTTAAATAAATAAATAAATAGCTCAGACACACCTAAGGTGCTCCTCACTCCATCCCCAATTTCTTCCTTCTGCAGGGAATAACCTGGTAGAGCCCAAGTCAAAAGGGAGATTTGTAAAATGCTGCCCCTGCCTCTGTGCTGTCCAAAATGTACCCCCCTCAGGCAGTAAAACCCCACCAATATGTTGCATTCCCAAAATAATGTTCAGCTTCTCTGTTGAGGAATACCATAAGTGGTGCTGCTCAGCTGTGATTCTGTTGAAGGACAGTTTACTATTGGCCCCTCAGAGCTTTGGGTGTAACTCACCAACCACATCTGGAGAGCAGTCTATTTAATACTGAAATTCTACTTTGATCTCATGTTTTGTGGGGGTGTGTGACAATATTTCCTCTTGTGGCTCTCTCCTTTACCATTAGTGCTGCTTCTCTTGTCCAACATGTGAAATAGTGTCTGTAAACTGTACTCTTCCTAAACAGAAGTTATTTGCTACACTGACTTTGGCACTTCATAGACTTCTAGACATCTTATCAGTTATCTTCAAAATGTTTTCCATACACCGAAAATGCACAAACCCACACAGTTGCATTGTGCAGTGTTATCCCTGTCACTCTCTCTATTTGAAGATATATTTTTTTTCCCCTGGAGGACAAATTACCCTTGCAAACATCTGGAATAAGGCACTCTTACTACTTAGACTTGCTACTTTAGGCTGCACAGTAGCACACACCTAATCTATGTGCCGAGGATGACACTTCCCCACCTTTCACCAGACACATAGCCTGACACACATTATGGAAAAAGGCAAGAGCCTGGTAATGTAACAGTGCAGAGCATAAACTGCTAGTTAGATCTTCAAACACACCCAATATTCCTCAGTTTAGAGGAAGACGCATGAGACTCTGAGGACAGATAAGGGTCAACTACAGGAAGTTCCATCCCAAACATTCTTTCCAGGACCTGGACCCAGAATGAATACGGTAGGAAAAGCCTCCTTAATAAGTCAAACTCTTTCTTCTTTCACTAAATAAAACAAACATTTTTCTAACCTGTATTGTTTCTGGCTCTGCTCACTGCTCAGCCCCTTACTACAGCTTACTTGAAAATTCCTTACTGGGTGTTTGGCAGAGCAAGTATGATCTATAGCGTGACCTTGCAATTCAGTGCACTGCTGTCATTCTGTATAACGCACTGTAAAGCATAGCTTTTATTGGAAATGAAACTGCATAAATAAACACTCTTATTTTAATGTGAAGTAAAACATTTTGCGTTACACATGTGCAGATTCGGGTCGGGAGGAGTTAGTTACGAGCGCCAAAAATCAAGCAGCGATGTGCCAGTATTATTTTGATCCTTTTAAAACATAGCCAGTGTCTAATAAATTCTATTTCAGTTTTGTAGCCTTTCATTAGCAAGTAGATTTGTCTGCATGCTGAGAGAGCTGAATAGGATTAAATGCTTGTCTGGGGTTCTCAGTCCACGTGAGCTCCAAACCTCTGCTCCACCCCAATGACTGTAAACAGCCACTGGTTGCATCAAGTAAGGAAAACGCACAGTGGATCCCGTTTTGCAAACTTCATCAAAGATGAGTTGGACTTTAGTTATTTAAGTAGAAACTATTTGTCTCTACTTTTTTTTTTTTTACATATACTGTCTGACAGCTTGTTGAAAAACCATCTAGCTAATGCATCTACTCTAACACATGCTTTAATTTTGTGCTTTTTCAGTCCGTTATTAATTGAGCCATCACTATTTGTTCAGAACTCAAGGCTGACTGCCTCCAGTGCTCTAAAAAGCACACAGGCAAAATTTGTAAGCGTCAGCCTTGCGTACCATGCAGCATGAGAGGTGACAGTAACAATTATGTGTCTGGAAGGAGATGCCCCAACCAGGCTACAGACAGTTAGCTAATATTCTAACTTGTCATTTTGAGAGAGGGTAAACCTATCCTGGTCATCAGCTATGTGAAATGCTCAGATCATTTGGTAACTGGCAGTATCTTGCTGGTTGCATTGGCTTTTCAGTAATATACTCACAGTGGTTCAGTCAAATATTTATGCCAGAACTTTGACCCACAGAAAAGGCGGCTCTTGCCTTCTGAGCAAGCTGGTGCTCTGTTTAACAGGTTCCAGCATCACAACTGACACCCTTTGGAGAGCCAGACCAGGCACTCAACCTGTTCTCTGCAGCAGACCAGCCCTAGGGAGGTTGCTTACTCCAGAAAATATGCCCCAAACAAAAATAAGGGAGAACGTAATGAAAAACACAGAGCCGCAGGATAGCAAATACAGCTGCTTTTTCCTTCCTCCATTACTCTGAGGCCATCCCTGCAATATGGATTTCATTAATGGCTCAGAGACAACATTGCAGAATTACAAGTTCAAGATGTTATTGGAAAAGCCACCCCATGACTCTCTTTATGGTTTGGGTTTTGGGTTTTTTGATTTTGTTGGTTTT
>VXBJ01006458.1:130942-177529 GCA_013400055.1 Nycticryphes semicollaris | reverse complement strand
AAATATCATCTTTAAACCAACTTTTTTAAAGTTATTATTTGGTGCACTGTAACATTGCCAGTGATTGGGCTGGAAGTAAGTATACGCATACACACAGAGAGCATAACCAACAGCAAACACTTTCTGTGCAGCTTTTCCCAAACCAGAAGAAAGGCAAAAGTACGACACAGAAGCTGGGTTTGAGCAGTAGCAGAGTACAGTTCTTGAATCTCCTCAACTTAAAGATCTCTGGATCAAGGTCATTTGCTTCATTTGTGCTTATGCACAGATTGATGAAGCCTCAATCCTCTCTTCATTGTTTTTTACTAAATCACGCATACAATTTTTTCCACAGTGCCATCATATTTGAAAATCGTCTACTATAAGAATAAACCATAATGGTATCAGACACCCTGACATTAGCACAATCGAAACACAATCTTTTCATCAACTATACAGATTTCACCTCAAAGAAACTTTTCAGCTCAGACATTTATCAAAGTTTCAAGTACGTAAAGCAGTAACATGAAACCAGAGCAGAAACAAGACCATGCCGTTTTGAAACAAGCTATAAGACACCAATTAATACTTGAGGCTGCAGTACAGGCAGTCTCATTCCTGACCTTGCAGCTCAAATAACTGCTGCACTCATCACAGCTGAGGCTGGGCTGTGGTGGCAGAGGTGGGTCTTCAGCATGGCATCAGTGCCAGGCTCAACCTCTCGCTTTGATCACACAGCCCTGACTATCACTGTGCCCCACTGCACACCTAGTGCTCCAGGACAACCAGATCTCCACAACTCAAACAGGTGGGGGTTTTCATAGCTGGCAAAATAAAATAATTTTTAAAAGCCTGAATTTGCTACTCCCAAGAAAAACTCCCCGGTGTGTAGCAGCACACCATGTCCTCAGCCAGGCACAGCATGCTTCAGCCCTCAACCTTTCTGAAGCTACCCAGCTTCTCTCATAGAGCATGGAGAAAAGCACAATGGGGCTGGCTGTACCTAACAGGCCCCTAAAGAGCTTTTATCAAGGACAAAATGACATCCCATGGTTCACTTGCTTAGAGAGGAGAGGACCTGTTCGTTGAATGCAGGCTGTCCAGTTTCCTGCATTGCATGTAGAAAGCTACACAAGACAGCTAAGAGGCTTCTACTCTAGAGTACATTTATATATAAATATTCCAGACTTTGTGTACTCTCTCTATATATATGACATCACAGGTTTGTTTGGTCACTTGTAATGAGTTGTCCTCAGCTGTTCTGGTACTGCCTATTAAAGAAAATGTTTAAAGACTGCTTACGTCTTCTCACACACCACTAGTGTAAGAATATGAAAGTCATCCTTCAGTCTTGTATTATATATTCTTTGCCAGAATATTTTTTAATTGTTTTGGTGTGTGCACACAAATCCCAAGGCATATGTGCAAAATAGGATTCCTGTCCCATGCCAATCTGGGCACATGCCTCGTTTGCATGCTCATTTAAAAATGTGAGTCTTGTCATTTCAATCTGCTGCAGTAATTTAGTTCTAATGCAGAACTGGTGCCAGGGTTTTGAAGGGCTATTTTTCCTCTCCGTGGACAAACTGCTATACTGGAGTGGTTACATTCCTACTTAATGGCATGAAGCCACTTAAAAGAGTTAACCTTCTCTATGCAAATGTTAACAATTTTCTGGTAATACCATTCTACTTAAAATAAAATAGAAAACCAACTGCTGCTGTTTCAGAAATACACAGGTACTCTGAACCATGGAGTGATGGCAGAGAGTGCTCTTCAGCTCACATTTATGTCACAGAAAACCGCTGGGCATACACTCTGAAATAACTGGATTGCTCTGGATGTGCCTGCAAGAAAAATGAGCTTACTGTTAGCCCCATGCCATTGTCTCTCACAGCATTCCCCATACTTCTCCCTTTGCATGGCATTACAGAGAGCAACGCAGGAATGCAATACTATGCGCCATGGCTAGAAGAGCAGCTTTCTCAGAGACAGGTAGACGGCTCTGACAGGAAAACAGAGGTCGAAAGCATACCAGAGGGTAAGAAATGTGCTGGCAACTGGGTGCCACGTCTGGAAGATGTATAACTACGTCTTGCAGATGCTGAGCTGAGTGGCCAGAGCAGTTGTCTTCAATTATAGTGAGAGCCAAAGGGTGGAGAGAAACAAAGAGGGTAACAAGAACTTGATGCTGTTCTGCCAGCCCCTGAAAGATTATATGTTTATTCATTTAGTTAGTTACCAAAACAGCAAGCTTTTTCAAGAGAAATCTAGACTTTGTATATGTCTGTGGGCAATACAAGTGCACAAACTAATCTGCATCCAAGATGGTAGTCATCTACAATGGATGGCAATGATACTGATGTTTATTATTTATAATACCCTCTTGGTCCAAATCCAGGACTCTGTACTAAGGCATTCTGAATTTCCCAAAAATTATCATCATGAGTAATTTGGAGATTATTATCTGCAGAGCACCGAAGTATGTGCTTTGCACACACTGTCCTTGTTCTAAATGCTAATATTCCTGTCCTAAATGTCACTCGTCAGGGGAGAGGACATCTAGGCAGGGAAGGTTTAGGGGCAGAAATGACATGATTTATAGCAGAAAGATCATAATTCTGCTCAGTATTCATTGGCACCTCTTCAGGAAATATTGATTAGATGGTGAAAAGCTTAGCTTTCTTCTTTGTGGAACAATTCACTCTAGCTGGGCTCTTCACACTGAAATATATTGTATTGTATATGAAGCAAATGACAAGCAGAGAATGTCCATTCAGACTTGGAGGAGACTGTTAATTCACCCATGTCCTCACCATCTCCTGCTTTCAGTATTGCCTTAAGTGATGCAAAACATCCCTTTGAGGTACAGGCAGAGCAGCTACAAATGAAAAGAAAAAATAATTAGACCAGTGTTACTTCTGGCCCTGCTAATCTCCACTATTCACAGCTGTCCTTTTGGCACTGCCACAGGTATAAGCACAACTTACTCCCAAGACCATGCCTCTCCCCATTGATAGATCTTCTGTCACTGGGCATCATCCCCTCCCCATTACTTTCTGTCCATCACCTGGTTTGGGTCTGAGCCACTCTTCCAGAGATGTTCTGCCACCACCTCCTTCCATACAGCACTACCAGAAGGCCACCTACTACTCAAGTTATTGCAAGGAGTTAGACCAAAACAAAGCTGCATCAGCCCAGCGTGATTTGTCTTACCACACAAGGGCAAGTTCCACTGCTGGCACTCAAGCACCTTGTGATTAATGTTCTTCCCTTTACTGTATCAGGTCTGGTTTAAGTTGTAGATGTTAATAGTTGACAGTGCCCTTTTACTTATACTCTAAGCCACCTTGAAAACTCTGGGTGGCATTAAATAACAAAGTAAGTCTGCACAATAAAATAAATGCATTGTATATACTAGTAGAATAACATTCTTTAAATAGCTGGAATCCCAAATGAAGCATGAAAAAGGAGCAGCATAACACCTTTGGAGAGAACAAATGTGAACCAGCCAAACTATGGGTTCTTGGCTTTTCAGTATGTAAGAAATCAGTAATTTTGTCATAACTTAGAACAGGCTTTTTGACCTCCTTCCTTGACTAAAAGAATAAATCAGATAAATTCATGGTGCTGTATGCAAATGGAGATACTATCAGTCCAAAACAGAGGGAATACAGCTTAAGACCTGGCTCTCTGAAACTTTAAACTTTTAGATACATAAAAAACAGACTATTGTTATTTATTTTGCTGCCAGTTCCACCAAAAAATGGATCGAATAAATTAGAACAAAGAGAAATCTATGGAGCTTATACCTGGATATCCATCAAATGCTGTAAGCAGCAGTGCTGCAAACTGTACCCATAAGATCACACTCTTCTGGTGGACTGAGGGTTTCTTGTTAAGACTTCAAAGTTTCAAAACATGCTGTTCTGAAGTCCACAGCCTTTTGAATCAATGGCTTGTGAAAATAATTCACCAACACACACAATGGTTCAAACACTAAAGTATATAACACAGGGTACAGGCTTGCATCAGTCATATTCTTGGTGTTGAGAACACTGTGGGTTTAATACAAATTATTTACCAAGGAGAACATTACCTGGAAAGAAGAGAGCTTGCATAGATCAAAATTTTTCTTCCAGATCAATGAATGCCTTACATTAGAAGGTTACTACTACCACCAAATTATTCACATGTGCAGGGCTACTTTATAAAAATGACACCACTGAAGTTCAGGAGGTATTTAAAAAAGCAACAGGCACAATCCTAGCCAAAAATGTATTTTAATCTTTCTAGACAAAACTTGGTAAATTGTTTCACATTTTCATCAATCCATGTCAACTCCTGATTGAATGTGCAACAAATTGTTCAAAAGATGTCTATCAAACACTCTTTCTTTTCTGCAAGCATAAATATAGCTGGTGATTTGGCAAATGTTTTCTTATGTTTTTATGGTTAACTTTTCTAACTCCAACCACGATGAAAACTTTGAAGAACCAATACATAATTTATACCTGCTTAATGTAGGGGCCATTTGCTAGAACTAGAACTGTTAATCAGAAGCAGTATTTATTTCTCCCTTTAGCTCCATCCTATCCTATTTACAATCTGATAATCTGGTTTAGAATAGTTAGTTTATAGATTTATAAGAGTCATATGTGGTCAAACAAAGAACACGCCCTTTAAAATATGTATTTGAAGTATTGTCCCAAAATAATAAGTTATGTTTATTTACCTAAAATCTGTCTCACACATGCAAAGTATCAAGAGTAATTTGAAACTTAAAGATCCATAATAAAGTTCTGAACAAGAAAAATAAAGGCTATGAACGTACGCTTACAACCACTCTATAATTATCAACAAGGCTTTCTTTATGAAACTCTTGTTTCTCTTAGTTGCTGCTTTAGTTAAGTCCACATAGGACTACAGAAAGGGAAACATCTCAGTTCCTGTATAAAATACAATCTTCTCCTTCGATGGCAAGCAGAAAATCATGATGCATAAGAATTCTTTAATATATTTGCCTTTAGAGTTTATTGACTTTACTTCTACTGGTATTTTACCAAGTAGGAATAACATTTTGTTACCAAAACTGAATCCTTGCTGACTTAAAAACCCATCCATTCAACTACATTATTGAACAAGTCACATTAATTTAAGCAGCATGAAACTAGCTGGGCAGAGAGAGCTAGGTCAACCAGCTACATTTTAAAGGTTTTCTTTCTTTAAAAAACAAAACAAACTTGTACCATAAATCAGGATTTAGTGACAGAAAGGCGGAGCAAAGATCCTTCTGGGATAATAAATCACATTAGTACTTGAATTTGTATCATCTTAGAATATCTTTCAAATTTATTTATTAGGTAGCTGAATGATTTTATCTTATCCATGTGCAGCCATCTAGTTCTGCCTGTATCAAGCTGTTCCAGACTGCACTTCTCTGAGCAGTAGCCTGTGCCGTGTTGGAAAGGGGCTACTATTGATGAATATGGTTTTGATTTTGGAAAAGTGAGCTGTCTGTCTTTATCATGGATTAAGGTATCATTCAGAGGTACACAGTACGCTGGGCTCGGAGTGGGCCAAGGTAGTCTCCATCCCCGCCAGCCCTCCAGCCAGGCTCTCCATATGGTTCTCATAATGCTCCCTAGCTACATTTCATCTCATAAGCTGAAGAGACGATGCTAGATTAAAAGCAGGCCCAGCAGCACAAGGTTTCAGGAGTCAAGGCAGGTATTCTAATTATGTAACACGTGTAGTCATTTCTGGTACATAAATTGGCTTCTTACCGGTACGTATTTTATTGGTACCGGTTTCCCCAAGAGCGGGCACTTTAAGGTAAACGGCATCAGCCTGTACCAATGCAAGGCAAGGAAAACTTCTGTTTGTGTTTTGTCTCTTTAGTCCACTTTTAACTACCTTATTAACTAAATAGTGGAAGACTAGTAAGTAGCAAGCTGCTTAGACCCTTGTAGCCATAAAGATGTCATTCCCTGGGCAGGAGATGCTGCAAGAGGAGTCACATTTTCTGAACTCTACTTTGTCACTGCATTTGCAACACCACAGCTCTACTTTGCAACAAAATTCACCCTAGCACAGACCCTCAAGCTCAGGGGAAAGCCCCCGGAGTTCAGTGTGGTTCAGGGGCTGTAAGATTCCTAACTGGCAGATCCTATTGCAGCACTGGGGACAATTGTACCAAAAAATCTGATTTACAGCTGCCATAGGTACTATTTCTAGGCAGCATACAAAGCCATATAGCAAGCATTACACTTGCTCAGTGATATCCTTCTGAGTATTGGTTGAAGTTACTTCCATTGTTTTTGAAATAAAAATTATTTATTTAGGCCCGTGTTCAGGAAAGCATTCAAATATAAGTTTAAATAAAATAAACTAGAAGTAAAATAAAATAAATAGTCTAAAGTACATTGAAATATCTGGCATGGAAATTTTCTGAACCCTTTTTAGTAGGTTTCTGACATAGTTAAAACAGAACAGAATTAATGAACATCCTAATGCAAGGAATCACATGGTTTCTCCAGTAAATAAATGGTAAATAGCCTCCCTGAGTTGAAAACTGACAGTTTTAAAACACAACCCCTTCCAACATCAAAACAAAGACAGTTTGCTAAAAGAGGTGTAAGTCAGGGGTGACTGTGTAAGCTAATTTTATACCTTAATGAGGTATGCCTCAACCCCTTATATGTCCAGCAGATAACTGGGCTTATCAAGCTAAACACTGAATTTATATCGATTATGCTATAAATGCAAGATAGCAATAGTGTTAGTGTCACATCGGGATCTTGCCACAGCAACACACTTGTAACAAGTGCCAGCTCTGGCATATACCAGTGCAGGCCAACCTATTCGAAAGCTATTGATCAGCTCCACAACTTCATTTTTCCCCCAGCCCTTGAACACCCAGTGAACTAGAAAACCACTCGTCTTGATACGCAGCGAACTTGAAAACTCTTCAATCTATTTCCACCTAATAGAGAGATTTTAGCAGATTTCTTGGATTTCTCACTCTTACTTAAACAAGTGTGTCAGTAAACAGAATACCTTCATGCCTGGTATGAATCTCATTTCTCCCGAACTGTCCTGGAATCCTGAAGTTCCACCTGTCCTCCATGAAAGGAGCATTTAACAGAATTTACCATCTAGTGGCAGTTGCCCTACAGGATAACCTTCTTTTCTTACCCCACAGGAGGGTAGAGCTCCAAGACTGCTGAAAAAGTTCAGCGGGGGACAGCATTATACAACCTCTGTGTGCATTGTAGCCCTATATTTAAGAACACATTTAGTTACAATTTATTTCCATGGCCTGTTTTCTTTCTCAGCAGCCTGTGTGAATTCTTTCAGGATGACATTAAATCATTCAGCTGCACCCATTGTGTTGGGTTCAATATAGAGCGGACCAAAGAACATATAGGCTGAATGCCACTCTGTCTCTTAGGAATTACATGCTTGCTAGAAGTAAATTATGGTGTATTATAATACAAAAATATTGTCACGAGTTATTTGTGGCTAAACACCAAAACAAAGTAATATGTGGCAACATCTGATACACAATTGACTTGAAGCCATATGCCCCAAGGAATTAGTTACTAACCAAAATTATTGCCGTTAACTTGTTCCGTAACAAAACTTTGCACAAAAGAAAAACAAAAGCACTTTATGAGGCCATGGAAGGCTGCATCCTCAGGCTAACAGCTGGATATTGGGCCATCCTTTTCAGCCTCATCCACTCCACCTAAACTGAATAAACCGGGCACTACTTTGAACTTGGTCCTCCCCACCCAGGCTCCAGCTCTGCATTGATCTGTTCCTGCGCTCGGTGCTACAAGCCAGCTTTGCACGCCCAGTGCTCCCCAAATGCTCTGAACTGCTCTCATTTACTTTTCATTTCCCCCAATTTGTTTCCTCGAACCCTCAGGATGACCAGAGTCTCTGGATGCTATCACAATACAAATAATTTGAGGCAAAAAAGCTCCATTCTGAAAATGGAAGAAAGTGGACTCTTAGAAAGAATGTGAACCTTTCTAGAATAAATAAAACATTTTAAATGTTATTCAAATAACTTCCTTTCATCTCTTTTTTATTTCTTTAAAGTTAATTGGAAAGAAAGAAAGAAGTCACCAGGACATACATTCCAAGAGTCTCCTTGGTATAAATCAGGCAGCACGGACACTGCACACCAGTAACAATGAAATGACCCCTTTAAATACTGCACTTCTTGCCAAGCATAACTTCTTCGAAGACTTTAAACTGCACCACTGGCCAAAATTTGAGAGCTGAAAGTCCCTCTTTTCTTAGTTCAAGTTGAGAAATGATTCAGAGAAAGGAAAAGGGGATAAAGTAACCCATCTGAGCTGCTGTTTTCAGTAGAAAATCAGGTCCAATAGTTAAGAAAGAGACACTTTCAGCCTCTTAAACCCTCAAATTCTCCTCTGGGATGAAAACTATCAGCATCCTGTCACCAGTAATTTGGGTGCATCTCTTTCCCAGCATGCCTGTAAAAACCACTCACACTTGCTGTGTTTGACCCATGCACTTCCAGACAAGGTCCAGCTCCACAGTCTTCACCAAGCTGGAGTCTGAATTAGGGGCAGAGGAACAACATCACAAAGAGCTCACAACAGACCCCATTTGGGCTGTACTGTAATGGCCTGTCAACACACAGAAATCCAAATCACAGAAACTGAACAGCTTAAAAACAAACAGAAGGCAAATACCAGAGTTTTACTCCTTCCACTCTTCAAATTTACAGCTTTGTTACTGTGACTCCTGTGCACTTGATAGATTGGATTCTAATGGGCCACAGGAAACAAAAACAGATGACTAACATTAGCCAGTAAGAGTAAGCACCAGGGAAAGACAAAAATAGGCTGCTTTTAGCTCCTCCCATGTTCTCCAGCTATTCAGAATAAGCACAAACACAGAGAAAACGATTCATAATTTGCACTTGAATAGAATCTCCTATTAAAGGGTATCACAGTAGTTTATGACTTAAATATTTGGTGCTAACGGGGTGTCTGATACTCATCTGCAGAGAAAAATGCATCAAAGCATACAAGACAGTCAAACTGCATAAGCGTGTTGCACACTCCATTGTGGGTGCCACTGAAAATATGGAAAATATTTTAGAAGGGAAAGTGAAAATAGCTGAAATATAAAAATCCTTTATGCCATGAAACTTCATAGAACAGTTCCTCTCAAATGTTTTTCCTTTTACTGCTTTCTGTTGCACAAAAAATAAATAAACCCTTCCCTCCATAATCTCCGTCTTGAAAAGAAAATGAGTGATTCTACTGAAACAACAGTGGAATGAAACAGATCTCCATTTTTACTTTTGAGGAGAGAAAATCCCAACTGTTTTTCTACCACTTCTACTCACAGAACTCAAGATGCTTTGGGCAGCTATTAACAAAATAACTGCACAAAGTGAAATATTTAAAAAGAAATCCAAAAGAGGCCAAACAACCCTGTCATTCTCCCTTCATCCTACATACTCAACTCCTGCAAATGCAAAGGTGTAATTCGATAATAACAGCTCTCTTGTGGAGTTTACCTCTCAGCATTTGTGCCTGTATTTAGAAAAAAATAAAATCATAAAATCACCACTGTACCAAACAACAGAAAAATTGTTTAGCACATAAATTAAGGCTCCCAACTGATCTATATTGGAACCATTATTAGGGATGTGTATCAAGCAAATAGAGATAAAACCTATGAAGACTGAATGCCTGTTTTGTAGGGCTTCCAGCAGATACCCTTTCACATCAGCCTTTCAGGCCGTTCACAAAATAAACTGCTGCCATCTTATGGAAGAGACCTTGAAAAGCATTTGGTCCAAAAACCATTCTGCTCTTCCTCCTTTGCTGCATTTCTTCATCTCTTTTGGTTTACTCTGTGATTAATAACTGGGATTTTTTTAAGAACTTCTTGGCTTTGGAAAGATCTGCCTATTGTGGTAAGTTATTCCTTGTGGAAGTTACTTTCTCACCTATGATTTCACAGTAATTTTCAGAGCATCTGGGAAGTCAGACAGAGCAGTGTACAGAGAAAAGGAACAAACCAAGCTGTAATCCTGACACCCCCACAGACAGAGGTTTCTTGTACGATACAACAAAAGCCAGCTGGAGCCATTCAGCCACTACAGGATAAAGTAATCATTTTTGCCCAGTCTTAAGGCAGTCATTCTTTGTGCTATTTCTCTGGCCCTCTCTACATGGCCAGCTTGAACCAGTTTAACTAAAGGTGTGATTTTTAACATGCTTACTAAGATAAATGAAAATATGCCAGCTTAAGCCTGAAGCCAGGGTTCAATTTCTCCACCTTTAAGGCACAAAGAGTTGCATTTGCAGAATATCAGGGAACTTTGATGAGAGATTTTGCCTTTGATCTGAAAGGGAAATCCCTTCACAAGCTTCCATGTTATTGCACAATAGAAATGCATGATTTCAGACAAGAACTGCCCAGGAGAGGTGTCAGTAAGGCTAAGACACTGTTATTTGTGTGAATGTAGGACTCCCACAAGCTCACAACTCTTGTTGTGACCTAAGATACAATATTCCACTTGAACATTTCAATCAAAACCATTTTTTAAAGGAGTATGATCAGCATGAGAATCAAGATAAAAGCATGAGAGAAAGCAAGCCATGTCCTCTGAAGCTAACACTGGCCTGCTAGTGGCAACCCAAGCTCCTCAGCCCTTCTGGGGCTACCACCAAGGGTTAAATACTATCACTGGTCAACCACTTCCTTTTATCTAACCTGACCTCAGGTTTTCATTTTCCTCCTTCCCACAAAAGGGTTTCCAATCCACTGATAATTAGGAAGAATATTAAAAAAATCTTAACTGAGAATGAACAGCTCTTAGTAGACAGATGTTTTTTTAAGTGATATTAGCTAGTTTTAGGTAACTTGTACGCAAGAATCCTAGAAGGGCTAACTGAGATGTCTAGTCATTTGATAACTATGTCTAGTAAATAGTGAATTCCTCTGAAATTCCGTGAAGTAGAGAAGTTATCCAAAAAGTATCAGTATCCAAAAAGGCAGGTAGGAAGATCTGGAGCTATACAGACATTAATCACAGACAACACAGCAGAGAGATAATACATTATGTCATTAATTAAGACTGAAAGTGTATTTTAATCACAGTTCTGCTAGAAGACACAAACCAGAGAGCAGAACTACACCATGGACTGAAAATACTGTTAAGGGCTTTTACAGCCTCTAGAACTGCATGTAACTACACAAAACAGGTTTGGTGTGGAACAAATGGCGACATGAGACAAGCCAAGAGTATAAGCCTTTAAATTAGATTGGCCAGAGGGTGGGATATCTGGCAGGATTAAACATTTCTAGGCATCACTTATTGGAAATGGGTCTCATCACGGTAATCTGGTTTCCTTCCTTGGGGTAAACACAAAGTAAGTGGTGAGGAAAATGACACAGGTTTTAGGAGTTTGACACATCATGATCAGCTATCCTAAAGAAAAAGCCCACACTACATGGTATCCATAAGCCCCAAGCTCAATAGATCAAACTGACATTACTCACAAGGTAAATATGTCAGCCAGGAACAGGCATGACACTGAAGGCACTCCATTTTCATTAAGAGTTTGTAAAAATTGTAAGTCATTACTAGTAACAGCTAAAAAAAAAAAAAATACAAGCTTTGACAGACTGCTAAGAAGGACAAAGAAATCCTACAGAGATATCAGGATAATTCAGTAAGATGAGCAAGATGAGCCCATTGAAAGAACACATACACCCAGCTCATCTCTCTACATCATTCTTTCCAAGACCAAAACTGTAACTGAAATCTGCTTTAATGCAGAGGAAACTCAACTGCATCCTCTCTCTTACCCAAAGCCATAGCATTAGAACAATAGCACACAGCCAGACTGGGTTGGGCCATAATCCCACTTCCCCATACTCCCAGTGCAACTAAATGAAGCTTATATTGAGCATCACTGAACTACTGTGGGGAAGATACCACTGCTGCAGTAAGGGAAAGAACTGTTTGGCATCAAGGACACTAGGCAGGAACTCAGGCACATTAGTTCAAGCTGTGGGTTTCTGTCTCCTAGTGGGATTTTACACAAATAATTTGTACCCAACTACTCAAAGGGAGTTTGCCACCTGAATGCTTCTACAGAAATTATGACCCATCTTGCAGTGTCTCAGCAAGGCTATCTCAAAGCACTACAAACGGTTAATGGCTACAGTGAGCTCACAGGCTATGGTCATGGAGAGCTGCAGATGCCCAAGACAAATATACTATCTTCTTTCATATCAGCTTTTGAAGTCTTGTTTAGCAGCACTTCTTAGATAAGACTGCAACTATCTTATTATGAAGTTCACATTGGTCTTTAAATAAGAATTCCAGCACTTCCATGGCTCCCTACTAACTGAAAGATATAAAATTTCAGTAAGGAAAGAGGTTGCAGTTTCAAGGGTCCACTTAGTTTCTAATCAGAGCATAAAAAAGATTTTTTTAAAAACATATTTAAGATATGAGAAACACATTGCCTTTTGTCTTTTTTTTTTCCCTTTTACTTTTTTTTTTTTTTTACTTTCCTAACAAGCTCCTCCAAACAGCTTCATTTAAAATGGTCTTTCCATAGTGCCTGGTGTTTTCTTTGGCATATTTGGAGAACTAGGGTTTGGGATAAAAGTAAATTGCACCGAAAGACCAAACCAGGATTAGGAGATTTGACGGGACTTCATAAAAATCAGTTGTGCACGGGCAAAGGGGGAATTTTTCAATAGGTCATTTTAAAGATATAAGCCCTGAAGGAAAGAGTTGTGCTTGGTAGCAAACTCCTCTAACTCTTGCAAAGCCTACAGGAGAGTCTGCAAGGGAGGCAGAGGTTGCAGAGCACAAGAACACACACGAACTTTCACATCTTAAAGCTATTTTGCACATGATTAGGTATACTTTTTCATACAATGCACGCGTGCACTTGAGCAATGCATAGGCCTAAAGACAGACCTTTGTGTCAATCTGTCTTGCAAGCAGTTCGGGGCTGGGGGAGGCAGGAATCTCAGACATTTCTGAGCACTGCAGGAGGAGGCAGCACAGCCTTTCATCACTGTGCACACTTCTAGAACATGATTTGAGAAGCAAGATGTTCAGAAGGTACGTAGTCCCTCACTAACGGATAACAACTGCTTTATTAATAGTTCCCCTATTAGAGATATCAAAATAATCCTTCTTGCAATGCTGACAGTGAGCATTTGCAAGTAAATGCAAAATATCATGGTATTCTTTAGGGTAAACTGCCACTTTGCTGTCTCAGTGTTATGTAATTTCTTCCCTTTCCATTTTCAGCCATGACTATAAGATTGGAAATATTTTAGTGATGTTCAATCTCATCTCCTTCTATTACTAAGTTAACATTAGACCTAGAACTTCCTGCTAAGTATAGGGAAATCACACTAATGTTAATCACTTACATGTGATTGTGAACATATTAATAGCAGCTGCTCTAAAAGATTTCAGCCACACTGCACTGCCAGGGCTAAGCATGGCTGAGCAAAAGCACGCGGAGGGGTCAAGCAAAGGCCTGGGTCAAGACAGAAACATAAGAACAGAGCAAAAGAGAAAATGTGAACTTAAACAACTGAATTGAAACAATTCTCTATTATATGATTTACTTTTAGACAGAAAAAACACAATCAAACACCATCTGCCCGAAAAATTAGGGGCTCTTCATTATTTGTTTTTCCTTAGCATTTTTTCATGCTTTTCCAAGGCTGCTGACTTTGATTCCTGCTGCACTGCAGCAGGATGCAAGCAGGGATGATCGCTCCTAAGGATTTGCTTCAGCTCAGGAGCAGCTACTAACACTACTACAGCTTTTTAGGACTCAGCTAGGAGACAAAACTCCAAGTAGACATTCTGAAATATATGGACTACCACAGGGTTATTAAACCAAAGCCTCAGGTTTTAGTGAACAAAAAAAAAAGCCTTAGAGGTGTTTTCCTGTATACAAAAATGAGAGACGCAGAGCAGTTAAGCTGCTGTCCTCAGAGCCACAGTGAGAGCTAAGTCTATTACTACGTTTAAGCTTTTGGATATAGTTCATTTCCACAGACACTGATGCATTTGAAAAAAAAAAAAAGTACAGGCTCAGAGAGAGATTACATTACTAGTTTTGTACTGTATTACACATAAAAGAAAAAGAAAGAAAAGGCATCACTTTACAACAAGCAGCTTTCCTGTCCAGAAGGAAAAGCAACTGCTTCTGTATTTCACATGTCATAAATGAAACAATCTTCAGCTTGGTTCCATCAGGCACATGGGCATCACCTGGCAAACACAGGTTTTAGCAGAAGCCCTGGCCAAGTGAAAATGTTCTCATTACAGCAAAGCAAATAAAGGCTAAACAGAAGGACAAGCTTTACACTATTAAGGTTCCAGAAACAGTGGAAGAGTTTGTCTGTGGAGGCAATAAAATCTTCATTGTTGGGTTTCTTTTAAGAATATTTTAAATATATGAATGGTTCGACTGTACTTGATCCTTTCTTAGGGCAGAGAGAAAGACTACCCTGGTGTCTTAAAGTCCTTTCCTGCTCTGTTTTCCCAGCCTAGGTCTGCAAACAAAGGATGTATTCAGACTTCAAGCCAGTACGATAAAATGTTCCAGTCTGTATACTGTCAAATAATTTCGACTTCTCTGGAGGGCACGGGAAATGCATTTCAAGGTTTTTATTGCTTCTGACTACCACTGTGAAATACATAACAAATAATTTCCACTAAGCTCGGACAACTGCTAATCATATTTTGGGGAGCACAAGAAAAAGTTAGAGTATCACAGCAGGCCTTTGGGTATCAACGCTGCCTGCAACTTACAGAGCAAATTTCATTGCACTTCTTTTTGATTGCTTCAGCCTCACAGTTTGCCTCTCCTCTCTAGGCAAAAGGAAATTACAAGACCAAAAGATGGATTTTTTTTACCGTCTAAAGGAAGAAGAGAAGTAGGCAGAATATTCCCACGGTGAAACTCACCAGCTGGCTCAGTCCATAGCAATCTGTAAGCCTGCCCATCATATTTCATCACATTTGCCTGTGAAGCAACGGAAGTTTCCTTGATTCCATTTGCCAGCTAGAATGTAATCCTAGGAGAAAGAAAGTGTAGTAGAAAGGTGCTCCTGCCCCTGGAGCAAGATAGCAGTCAAACCTCACAGCTTGAGCAGGTCCATTTCCAACTACGCTCCCTGTAGCACCAAATCAGAGAAGACCCAGGAAGCAGGCTCATTTCTAGAGGAGGACAAGCAACTATTGAGCTATGTGTTGCTTCAGCCTGATGTCCCACATCAGTGCCACACTAACAGTGCATCGATGCTTTTCACACCCTTATTCATTAACCATCTTTCTCCCTGGGCTGCTACATAGGCAGAGGAAGGCACAGGCATGCAGACCCAACACAAAGAGGTACTGCTATGTCTTCTGGTTCATACCAAGAAACAACAATATGCTGTGATAACAGCATTATTGCAGCCATTTCACTGACATGAAAAAGGACCTCTCTGCCTTAACACTTGTCTTTTCCAACTAGATCTGCTAATTCAGTGAGTCTTCTCTCCGCTATACAGCTTTGACTCAAACACTGTAAGTTAGAGGAAAGCCCGCATGAGTAATGCCTGCAGTCCTGAAAACCAACGATTTGTTAATTTGAACCCAATTACCAAAGCTTGAATGCTGTTAGTGCTCCAATAGATTACGTTGAAAAATGTGTGAGACACCATTATTAAGATTCCACTAAAAGGCTAAGTTCCTGTACTGACTGAGTTTGGGTCTGCAGCATTCTAGACTCCTCCCTATGTTCCTTATGGCTACTTTCAAACTGTGCCACCCATGAGGACATTTTAGCTCCCAGGCCCATACAGCCCAGCCACCCTCTGGCTCCAGCTCAGGAAGAAACCTGGATCAGTACCTTTGCCTTGTGCCAGGGATCCCAGCAGAAGGACACCAGGGTGCAAGCCAGATGGGAGCCCAGTACCATTCTCCATTAGCTCCTCAGGAAAGCAGCCAGCCGAGCAAGACTCCAGTGCACACATGGGACAGACCTGCTCCAAACCTTTGAGGCATATGGTGTACCCTCAAGAGCACAGCTTAAAACACCAGAGAAAAGGGAAAGGAAACTGCTCTCTGCCAAACTCCACACTAGGAGAGGATAGTATCTGCTGCTACTCAAAGTACGCATTTCTCTACCTACCAGTTCCGATTCCTCCAAAAGAAAATTGCTCAAACTCTCTAACACAATTACCCACACATCCACCTGTGCTTATGTGGCTCAGTTACAGACTTTGCCAACATTGCCAGCAGCACTCCAAAGCGCAACCTTGTGGAGAATAAGCTTCCTAACTTTTAACAGCAATTTAACTAGTTTCAAGCCAATACTTTGCTGTATTTGCTTTACCGAACAAACTACAAAAAAAAAAAGTTAAGATATCAAAGGAGTTTCCTTCTGTCAGGAAACCAAACATAACCAGGTACACACTCACTAGCTGAACAGAACTCAGGCTCCTGTCACATCGCTCAGAATTTCATACTCTTTGATCAATTCACCAGGGGCATACAGAATGAAAGGCTCCATCTCTTCCTGGCTTCTGAAGGATGGTGAAAAATACATATGTCTACTAGGAACTGAAGCCATCAGTTGTTTCTCTGAGGTAGTACACCTGTGAAACCTAAAAAAAAAAAAAAAAATAAAAATACAAGTTTCACCACGAATTCTCTACTGTTCATTAAGACCTGCCCTACAGGGGCATCACCTCCAACCCCCAGTTCCCAGACACAGTGAGAACTGCATAGTCAGCATCTCAGATGGCTCTCAATCCACGTGCCTAAGTTTATCTCTGCTTTGCTTTATTTGCATTAATGTTCATAGCCACACAGTTTTCCAGACTTCTTAGAGCCATGCCCACGAGCACAAAAAGCCCATGGGTACTGCAGGATCTTTCTGTAGCTTTGGCTAGAAACAGTGCCCTTAACCCACTTCTGAAATACTAGCAGAGGGTCTGCATGATCCCAAGCCCTCCTCTACTGAGGGAGGTAAGTGGTGACAAACTACTTCTTCATATCAAAAGAATCTCATCTTTCACACCCCACAGGAGGTAACAGCATTTCTTCCTCCCCTCCATCTCTTGCAGTATCGGGACACAATAACACATCAGCTTTGTGTCAGCAAAGTGCCAGCAGTGCTGGTCCGCACTGTCCAACACACACAGCCACCACCATCAGCAGTTCTCAAACACGATTAGGAATTCAGTTCTTCTGAATATAAGCAGTGTACATCCGTCTCTGTGGCGCAATCGGTGAGCGCGTTCGGCTGTTAACCGAAAGGTTGGTGGTTCAAGCCCACCCAGGGACGAGCTCTCTTTTAAAGGGGGAAACCTCACAAAGCCCAACAAGAAGGGCCGATTCCTGCTCCTGGAGTTGAACCCCCCCACTCCAGGCACCAGAAAATGCTATGGGCTATCCCACTAGAAAGCAGCTCAGCAGAAAAGGACCTGAGGGGGAACCTCATGAAGCCCAAAAAGAGGAAGGGTCAAGGTCAAGTCCTGCCCCAGGCTTTGAAATTCCCCCTCCAGACACCAGTAAATACAAGAAAGCAGGTTGGCAGAAGAGGACCATGAGCCAGTAATGTGCTCTTGCATCAAAGGCAGCTAACAGTCTCCTGGGCTATAGTAGGAGGAGCGCTGCCAGCGGGTCAAGGGAGGTGATCTTTGCACTCTCCTCTACACTGGTGAGGCCACACCTGCAGTGCTGAGTCTAGGTCTGGGATTCCCCATACAAGAGTCATTGACACACTCAAAAGTCCAATGAAAGGCCACGAAGATGATTAGGGGCCAGGAGCATCTCATCTCTCCCATAGAGGAAAGGCTGGGGCTATTCATCCTGGAGAAAAGGAAACTGAGGGAGGATCTTACTAATGTACAGAAATGCCTGAAGGGAGGGTGCAAAGAGGACAGAGCCAGGCTCCTTTCAGTGGTGTCTAGTGACAGGACTAGAGGCAATGAGCACAGACTGGCACACAGGAAGTTCCATCTGAACATCAGGAAACACTTTTTATACTCTAAGGGTGACTAAGCACTGGCACAGGTTTCCCAAGGAGGTTGTGGTCTCCTTCCTTGGAGACATTCAAAAGCTGTCTGAATGTAGCCCCAATCAGCTCTAGGTGTCCTGGCTTGAGCAGGAAGGTTGGAGAAGACGACCTCCAGAGGCCCCTTCCAACCTCAACCATACTGAGACACAGAACACTGTTCATGAGAAAAGTCAAATCACATCTAAGCAGATGCAATTTCTGACGTCTGGCACCCTGAGTACTCAATTAATCTAGACCTTCAGTTTTGACTTCATACCAAACACAGGCCTCATCAGTATAAAAAGCCCAACTCCTGCTTCCATAGGCACCCACCCTTCCTTCTGTTCTTCTGGATAACACCTGTCCACACGCTTTGTACCTTTGTCATACCTACCCTGAATTGAAGTGATTCATTATGTTTGAAGCTGAAGTTCAGTGATTACTCATAACCTCTAACCAACATAAATAAATACATTGTATTTCTATATTGCCTTAGATATTTTAATGAAGTACATTAATTATTAAAATGTGTTTATTACCTTGTTTAGTATATGCAAATAGTCTATTACTATATGGCATATTATACAATAATTATGTATATAATGTATTATACATTAATGTATTATATACTATTAAACTGCCTTATCAGTTAGAGCAGCTGCTACTGCTCTTCCCTGAACCCCAGTTTAGTTTTGCTCCTAATCCTAAGTAGTTCCAGCTGTAGCTATGCTAGAGAACAAGATTATGCTGTCATGAACATTCCGAGAACCACACTCCTCAGATCAGAAAGTCCAACCTAACATGCACCAAGAACTGGGAACCAACCACTCCTGTCCAAAGGATCCAACCAGAAAACTTGTCCCAGAACCAAGTACATCCAGAGCTGATCACAGATAAGACAACACTTTAGAGTTTCCTTCCAATCAAGATTTGATACATTTTAAGCCCCCTTCCGGTTTTTCGGAGCTTCTAAAATAAAGAACTAGAGCCCAACAGTTCTAGAACTTCACTAGGAATTTTGCTGTCATTTTAGTTAAAATGTGCATACATGCTACATAAACATATGAGAAAAAAAAAAATCCTCAGTAGCTAATCACCATGACATTTTAACTCCAACACGTTACTCAGCTAAAAGGGAAAAACTTCTTACTTGTGCATAAAAATCAGCGACAGAACGTAAGGATGCAGTACTAGAGTTCTTTGCCTGTATAACCCTTCATGAATTTTTAATTAAGGTGCCACAGGTACTCAAGAGCAAGGTATGTGGAATCCCTACAGAACTTAAAAAGTTTTAATGGACAGCTTCTTCTATTTTTCCCAAAAGCTAATGCTGTTAGAAAGTGACCAGGAAAAACACCTTACATGTTGCCCTTGAAAGCTCAATGAGTTCTGAAAACCATGCAATTATTTGTCTGGCAACGTGAAAAAGCCCCACTCACACTAATGGTGCTTCTAGACACCTTCCTGAAGGACAGCAAGGTACTGAAAACTACTATAGAAGCTTTGAGCAAGACGGCAAACATGGGCTGGGTGCAGCACCTTCAACATTTCTAATCCATCCTCCAGCAGCCAAACACAGTAAGTTTCGCTGATCACAACACAGATTGCTCAAGTTTTGCAAGTGTTTGAAAAAAAATGCATCCAGTTCAGCCACAAAGCACAGACCTGTTACACTAAACTATGAGGCACGATTAGAAAGGGGATTAGTTGGGGAATATGGTGTAGGGGAGGACCTTGTAGAGTAAAGCAGATGGTTGGACTTGATGATCCCAAGGGTCTCTTCCAACCTGACTGATTCTATGATTCTAAGGATTATTGCAGGTCACTATATATCCTTCGGGTTACTGGCAAACAAAGGGAATAACAAAATGAAGAGGATAGAGCGGGTCCCACTGTGGTATGTGATGGCAGCAAGACCGCTGAAGTTTCCTGAAGTTCTGCCAAGGCCGATGAGACAATCATTGGTATTGTTTGGGGACTTACCGAGCTCACGTTTCCATTTTGTTAAGACTTACTTTGAGCCAGATGTTGATCTCATTAGTACAGTAGAACAGGAAAAGTGATGCTGTAGTTTGGATAAAAGCCTTACTAGCAATAAAAAAAAAAAGAATTAAAAAAAAAAAACACGAAACAAAACCGAGCATTTCGAAATCTCCTCCACAAACCTCTCCTACCTCCTTTTTTAGAATAGTGGAAGAAGAAATCCAAGACAAAACCGTAACAGCACTTAGTAGTATTCTGAAGTGTAAGTTCAAGAAGATCCAACTGCTGTGCCATATTCTTCCAAGCCAGTGTAAAGGCCACAGAAAGCTCTGCCAGGCACAAGAACTTCACTGCCAGCCAGTATTTTTCACATATAGAGTAAATGCACTAGAAACAACTTCAGTTTTAACTGTCTTTCACGATCATGTAAGGTTTCTCAGTTATCTCATTCTGGTTTAGTATTTTCTTATAAAACTACCTGTCAGGGAAATGGACACATTCTCATTACCCCAAGAAGAACAAGCAACAGCTACTCCCATTATCCCTCAGCTTCTTATTGTGGAAAACTGAACGATCTCTTGTACACGCTTCTCCAACTGCAATACTCAAGGTTCCACAGAGACATGTAAGTGGAGGTTATGATACAGCTTGCAGTAGTTTCAGCTACTTTGTACTGCTTGCATTACAGCTAAAACAGTGAAAGTGCACTTGGAGATAACGGTGATACAATTCTGACCTGCAAAGAAAAACAACTTTGAAAGTAGGGAATTGTCTTATTTTCAAGATGAGATTCCTCCCCCTTTGCCTCCCCACAGGGGGGAAAAAAGGAAAAAAAAAAAAATGAGAGAAAAGAGGAATGATTTAAAAGAAATGTAGCACAGTAGGAGTAATTGATGCTAGATTTGCTCTTAACAAATAACTGGAAGCACAAGGCCCCTCCCCTCCAGTACACAGCTTCTCCACAGAGCAATGAAGAGACAAGGTGAGACTCTTGGAAAAGCCATTTCTCAGGGACATAACCAAATAGGCTTAGATCAATCAGATCTAAGTCAATTAGAAAACAACTGTTTGGGGAAAAAAGTAAAAAAGCTGTCTAAAGTCTTGGTCTCACTAAATATGTTGTTTAAAATACTTCTCTGACCCCAAAAACACTTTGGAGGGAAAGAGGGAGCAAATGACTTGATTCTTTTGTGGTACAATACCCGCTATTCAGAGTCCCCTGCAGCTCCTTCCTTTGACAAGAGCTGTCAGATCCAGCAAAGGCAGAATGAAAGATGAATCCAGGTCTTGTGATAAAAGGACCTTCTGTGAGAAACTGAAAATTAAATCTTTTCTCAACATAGGGATGCACCCAGACTAGAAGGAAAATAGGTACAGGAAGCACCAATACAGGCACGTGCCAGCATTACAATACTTGCACAATATTACAGAAGTAATACTCAATTAAGGTATTCAGTTTCAATGCTCCTCCAAATTTCCTCTACCACTAGCCTACCAAAACCAGAAATCCTTTGACTTCAATGCTACCAAACAAGATTTGCTCAGCCCATATATTCTGCATGAAAAAAGTTACACAAATCTAATATTTTAATACAATATGTATGTATATTTAATATTACATTTACATATTTAAATTATCCTACTACATTAACAATACTATAGATACAATACTTTGTAAAAACAACTAGCATGGGTAGGTCTTCAAATTGTGGTATCACTTTCTAGCAAGTGTAAAACAGAATAGAAAACAAAGTTTCTGCATGAAGAATAAAGTGTATTTTAACAGAAGCAGCCAAGACCTGCTGCAAAATACAGATCATGTATGCTGACATTCACACAAAACCTTGCAGTAATAAAAGGTTGTCATTCACTTTATTTACAAGAAACTGCCCAATAGTTCAGTTACGATTGCACTATAGTGATTCTTTAAAAAAAAAAAAAAAACAAAAGAAACGAAGAACAAACCAACCCACAACACAGCATTCTTGCCTTGTCCTTCAGAAATCAGAAATAATTTGCATGTAAGAAGTGACCTCATTTAAGCTGTATGTGCTAGAAAATATACAACTCTACAATAGGAAGAGGTTAGAAAAGTTGAATACTGTGGAAAAAAAAATTTATTAGTCTATACAAGTCTTCTGAAACAAACCATTGGCTTAGATACAGTAAATTCAAGTGAATACTCATTGCAATAGTCTTTTCCCGTACAGAGATCAAGAGGCCCCATGGCTTCCCATTTAGTGTCTATGGCAGGAAGTTTTATTTCTGAACAAGTAGCCACACAGAGCAGACGTGAGAGATCTTCACAGCCACGGTGAGCTATGGTTTGAGATAAAGCTATATTACAAACACTTAGGAAAATTAGGCATCTGTACCAAAGTGTGGCAAATTGATTCACAACGAAAGAACAAAGATGTCATTCAGACCCCTTGCCAAAAATGAAGACTTTCTACAGCAAGTCTAGAGTAGACCACATCATAAAAACCTAGAGTGCAAGAGTACCACAAATTTAGTATATAAATATCACAGGGTTAAAACTCCAGTTAAGCCATCAACTGAAGTGATGATTAAAAAGAAAAAAAAGGGTGTCCCCCATCTTAGCAAAGGAAGGTTTCAAAGCATCTCTTCAAGAAGCTGCTGATACCAGCTATGGCCTGTGCCAATTTCTATTTTAGACAGCTCTACTGAAAGACAAAAAAATTAGCAGATTTGTCAAAGAACTGTATCATCTTGCTGTCTTTAATACCATAAAAAAACCTTTTACTAGAAGGGGTGAAATGTAACATTTATAGCTCACACTGTTTTCAAGATCTGCACGTACTATATAGCTCTATAATTTCAAGAGTATTTAAAAGTAAGACAAAGAGAAGAAAATGCAGTATTGAGTTTCTGTTAAATGGATTTTCTTAAAATAGTTACATGATGAATGTAGACAGTTGTAAAATTTTTTAGTGCATTTGTTCTTGCACATTATTTATGCTACTTATAAAAACCTGAAGATTGCAAATTGGGCATGCTTACCATAACATTTTCAAACTGGGAAAGCTGCAGAACATTTTTCCTACAAGTGTTCACTGCCATGATACAAAACAAATATGTGCAAACTGCAAGGTCCCTAAAAATAGCATTTAATGAATTTATGTACAGAAAGATGTCACTATCTGTTTAAATATGTAAAGAATAAGCTCCCCAAAGTTTATAACATAGAACAATATCCACCACACGCTCCTCCTCCTCCATATGCGTCGTCCTTGTTTGATAACTTTACACCTCTGTTTTGGCTCTCACTTTCCCACAGTCCAGGAGTCTGAATGATTTTTTCAACAAGTTCTTCAAAGGCACACTGTACACCATCACATGTTTTTGCACTTGCCTCTGGAGAAGGGACACAAGAAGTCAAGCATTAACATTGCTTCCAGTAACTTGTTTAGTATTTCTCTTTCGGTTAAACCTCAGCCTACAATCTAGACTTACAATATATTCTATAACAATGTAGCAGTGCTAAAATTAGCAGGTATGCAGATTTCTTTCACCATATAATGCAGCACCTCAACAGACTTTTACTGGAAGAGCTACTGAGTTAAACATCACTAGAATATATGGAGATAGCTAGAGCTTAGCTTTTTTTTTTTTGCTTTCCTGTGGAAAGCACTTCAGTAAGGAGAAAGGACAGTTCAACTAAGTTAACGTGCCAAATAAACCTGGTTGTTGTTCTGTATTTCAGTTCTGTACATTAGTCAGAACTGCAGCAACACCATATTGTAGAAACCAAGGATATATACTGTAGGATTCTGGGTCAGCCTCCGTGATAGAAATCAACTGATGAAAAGCAATAAGGGATGCCATTACTTCTGCAGTTAGCAGAATTCAAGGTAATTTCACTCAGGAACTTTACCTTGGCTGAGCCCAAGAAGTTTGCTCTCACAGGGTACATTATGAACAACGCACACCATCCAAAACTGTACAGTCCCACTAAGGCTCACCCCATTCTTCTACACAGCCATGCACATACTTATGTAGCATGCAGAGATATATATATTTAGTTATAATTTTCATGTTTCTTTTCATGTTCCATGCACTTAACAGCTTGTGCCTTAACTTTGAACTATTTCCACATCTGACACTATAGTCGAAAAGAAACAGCAAGGTATTAGACAAAGATATAGCATCAGTCAGAGATGAGGAACGTAACTTGAATAAGTACAGGACAGGTCAATGCACTGCTCTGCTACTGGAGTCATCCTATAAAGTAATCTCTGCTGATCCTTCAATGAAATGTGTAATAAACTTATGGATAAAGAATTACTTCACCACCTATTTTATCGTTACAAGGCTTTGCCTACAAGACCCATCTCATTTTGCAGCACGAGACCAACACATTTGTTCCAGTCATGATTATGTAACTATTCCATCCCACCCACTATTCACTATTTATGTTAATTATAGTCCCACCTCTTTTTATGTCCCAGTTCTAATAAAGACTTCTGTCAAGTACCAGCTCTTCTGCTGTACTAAAAGCTGGCCACTAGTACCAGTTTTGCTTCTCTTATTAACTTAGCAAGTAGGCTGAGAAAAGAAATCAGACCAAACCCCAAACTTAAAACAAGTTCTGTCAGACTACAGTAGAGTCTGTATTCTACCCTTAATCATTATGCATTTCATTCTACTCATCCACAGTTAGGACACCTATCTGGACACATTCAGGGACAATTTAAAGAAAAGAGGAATACCTATTATCCTTGTGCCTACCGCAGCTGAGAAGTACCATTAATTGCATTGTATGTAAAAAGACTATCAGTCCTACAGAAGAGGTACCTTTCATTATCTGGTGAAAATCAAGTAAGAGCTCTGCAAATACCTATAACATACCTATGAACAACATGGAATGTTTTCTTGCAAATTTGAGACCTTCATTTCTGTCAACTTCACGGTTTTCCTATAATAAGACATAGCATTAATATGCATTATTAACAAATCACACCAACAGATTACTTCCTGCAGTTGAATTTTGTTTACCTTATCAATCTTGTTTCCAACTAGCATTTTCACTATGTCATTCCTCGTGCAGTACGTTTCCAGTTCATTTAACCAGTTATCCAGCTTGGTAAAAGTATCTCTTCTCGTGACATCATAAACTGAAAAATATTAGCAGTATTATTTCCACAATAGTTTTCCAAGAAATACAGCTTATGTTACAAAAGGAGCAAAAATTATGGCTTTTTGAATTAAAAAACTGGAGGAGCCCCAAGGAGCCCCAACTGGAAAAAAGCTGAGTATCCAGCAGCTCAAATCACTGATGATACTAATGGAGAACAGCTCTTAGATTCAGTCACCTAGTGATCTCAAAGTAGTTTATGTCGAGACGTCGTAGTTTACAGGCTAAAGACTATCATTCTCCAAAGGATTCTACAGTTGCAAACTCCTGAAGTAGGATACTTATTAACATCATTAAACAAAAGATACGCAGAGATGGCATGACTTCTGCACCAAGTTAATTAGTGATAATTAAGACTTGTATAACACATTGCTATGCTACTGAATTAGCTAAGAAAGTAAACTGGTCACCAAGTCCTCACAAACAGCAGTGAACTACTGAATTTCCAGCATTTGAGTGTTTAAAACTATCTAGCATTTGTGTGGGATATAAGGAATATTCCACGCTAGGAGCAAAAAGGGCTGACAAAAAGCAGGCCATATGTTAAACCCAAAATCCACTACCCAGAAACTATCTTACTGCAACCATTTCAAGCTATGAAAGTATTTTTTGCCTTCATTCTCACATGCCATGTGCAGACAGGCATAAACAGTTGGTTTCAATCAAATCTATAACTTGGATTGCACAAACAACCCTCTATTTAGGAAGTACTTTAACACAGAAATGATCAAGAAAGATTATTAAATAAAATGATCGCACAAATCTCAACAGCAGAACTTTCCAGCGTCCAAACAGTGCTTGTTTACTTTTACAGCTTTCATTACTGAGTGGCAGGTTTGGTGCCAGCAATTAAGTGACTTGACAAGACATGTCTTGACAGCATCTTCCTGTACCAGGAAGATAATGCAACTCAGACTTGGGAAACACAACATACAAACAAAACCTACCCGGAAGTCTCATGAGAGAGGTTATTTCACATTAAACAACTTCACTGGACATAATAACTTACTAAGAATCTCTCAAGTCAGACATCACTTCAAAAAAATTAAACTTACTTCCCTGCCCTTATTTTAGTTAGCTCCTCACTTCTAGCAGTAGAGAAGCAGAACTTCAGAGCCTAGACAACAGGTTTCCATATACAAAAGAAAAGCAAATGAGAATTCACTGTGAAGTTGCAATTATGGGGTTTGGCCTGGATTTTTCTCATACAGATTGATGCTTTTTATGCTCCCAGCTAGTCTTTTCTAAATGATTCTGACTGTGTAACATCCCATCGCAAGAAATCCCAGCCAGACTCCACAGTGTTTATATTAATTTCATTAGGAAAACGAACAGAAGAAGAAAAAGAGAAAGCTGTATACATACTGAAACAGAAACCCTCTTACTGAGGAGTAGAGAAAAAAATATTTGCTTTCTGTTTTGATTCTGACCTCAAGGACAGACATAAAACAAAAGTATTAAGTAGAAGGAAAATTCTGGCAGTACAGGGATAGCTCCAAGCTATCCCTTCAAACACCAGTAGCTTTTAATCTCATGTAAAAATCAGCAGTTCTCAGGTCAGTGAGACTGACTTCACAAGAAAGAGATCCTTTAATATACAAGTTGTTCAACACAAACACAATGATTTTTAATATTAATTAGATATTATAGACAGGTTATATGAGTTTGTATAACTCCAATGCATAAGAAAACCACAAACTTATTCAAAATAGCATGCAAAGCTATACTTACCTAGGATAACACCTTGTGCACCTCTATAGTAACTGGGTGTTAATGTTCTGAACCGCTCCTGACCTGCAGTATCCTAAAAAGCCATTCAGAAAGTTCCATTATTCAGAATTTGTGAAGAATCTAGTCTAGTTCTTGGTTATTCCGCTTCTAATGCACATACAAAATAAGATTCAAAGTACATTCAGCTACCATATTAACTGAGTTTACATCTTCCTCTACTGTCTCACTGCATGTGAACTTTTTTTACATAGTTTGTCCTGGGAAACACCTTTAAACTGTTAGGTATACCTAATAACTGGACTACAAAGCAATAAAATAGCCATTTCTATGGAAGCATTTGCTCTACAGCCAATATGGCAGCAACCAGCAAGAAAGAAATAGAGCTGCAGTACCAAGATATCGTAACAAGCACCAAAACCCATGGCAACAAAACTAGTTCTCTCACTTTGATCACCTTGGTCCAAATAAATTTGATTCAGTGCAAGGGTAAAATGTAACATGCTATGACAGAGAAGCAGAGATAAGTCAGAGGTTCTACTGTTTTTAAGTAAAGTTGAATTCACGTCCTCAAATTTAAAGTGTCAATAACTCTGCAAAAATATCTTAGAATGCTGTGTTCTTATCAGAGATTAAGTTACAGTGAACACTCATTGCAGACTTTATGCATAGATTTAAATAACTTCATCCAAGTTACACCACATTAGAAGCAACACGTGAAACACTGGATTCAAAACAGTTTGCTGCCAAAGAACCTGCACAACTGAACTCTGCTTCCAACATTCTACACATCACTCAATGAATCCCACACATCTCAAATCGGTTTTGCATCATCATACACCTTTACAAGCTTTTTTTTCCTCCAGTCTACCTCAGAATTATTTATTATTATGAAAGAAGATGAACTCTGAATTAGTCCTATGTAATAATTTTCATCCCATGATCACTTATCATTTTGCTATCAGTCTAGTTTTCCTCCTATATATCTGTTTACCTGTCAGGTTGTTGCAGATTTTTTCCTTACCAAACCCATTCATTTTACCGATGACTACTATTGTCAGATTAAGACATAAATCCTGTTTGCTAGTCCAGATATGAAACACCCTCAAAGCAACAGAAGTATTGCAATATACATTTCACGTTTTAGTACTGCTTCCCAAGGAAGAAAAGGTCAGGTATCTTGCTTGTACGAGAAACAAGGCCTTGTTCTTGCTTGCTACAAGAAGTCACAATTCAGCCTGAATATTCAAAAGGTACTTCAAGTCACACAAGTGTGGAGGCTGGTTTGCAGAATGGAGAAAATTTTAAAAAGTCTGGAAGTGCTTTTTCTTTCTTCACTTACCATAAACTTAGAAGTTCTACTTTTAACTAGAGTAGATGTTGAATACTATGGCTAAGATTACAAACACTGCCTCTCTCTTTCAGCGGCATCTGCCACAAACAACAGTGACCTTGAGCTTACAAAAGCCATTGTAGGAGGGCTATGATGTGTTTAGGCTAAGAATTCTTTTGAGAAATAACATTTGAGCATAAATTGAGCAAGCAACAATAATTCTTAACCTATTACACTGCTAAATTTTGCCTAAAACATTTTAGGTTAAGAAGTGCACCCTATTGAAACCTGTCAAGCACATACAAGACCGACGTATACAGGGAGGTCTCAGATTAGCAATGGCTAACTCTTTAGAAGGTAAACAATTAATTACTCCTTAAAAAAATAAATCTAGGAATGGCCACATTCACGGATTTAAAGTCCAATTGATTTAGTTCCATTTTATCCCTCTTTCTCTACTCCTATCCCAAACAGACTGGAATCGGTGCTGCAGAAAGCAGCTCATAGGCAACAGAATTGCCCCTTTCGCCAGCTGTCCCCCATCTCATTCCACCTGCTGAATGGTACAGTATTAACCTCGCACTCTCCAAACCACCTCCATATTAAATAGAAAAGGATTCCACATAAACCGTGTATTACACAGGCCATCACTACTCCTAAAGCAAAGCAATACATTAAGAACTCCAGAGGGACTTACCCATATTGCCAGTTTAGCTTTGTTTCCATCAACTGAAATAGTTTTCACCTTGAAGTCCACACCTAGAGGAGGAAAAGCATTTTAGTTCTTCAAACATACTGCAACTGGTTTTGAGAGACCAAGTAAAGAGCAAATACAAAGATATAGAAATCAAACCCAGAAAACAAGTTCTCTTTTAAGAGGAGCAGGAAGAGCAAGTTTCATTAGCTATTTATGAACCTTGCTTAAAACTCAAGGTTTTGTTGCTGACAGGCTTTTGCAAAAGCCTAAGGGCCTTTTAAGCGATTGACTCAAAATATTTTACGGAAGTAAGGCAAATACTACATTTCCTGCATTAAAGCACATGTTCCAGGACAAGTATTCAAGTTTATAATTCATTGATGTACATGTGTTCTCCTTAAGTATGTCTGTGGTCTTGAGAAACAAGAAACTTTCAAAATACAGAATGAAGCTGCAGTCATGTAGCTATTTGCTATTTCCCCGTCTCAAACTATCTCAAACTTGACCAAGTCCCATCAAGGTGATCAATGCAAAGGTAAATCGATATAGACAGAGACTCATCTACTACACAATTGCTGTCTTGTGAGAAATAATGTTAGATGACAGACTAAAAATTATGTCAAATAAACTTCAGATCATTTGAATGCTCAGTGTATCTCTTACAGGGATACCAGCAACGTCAAGGCTCACCACACTCAGCGACCAAGAAAAAAAACCCAAACAGATAACATGCTGTTGGTAACTCATCTACCTCAACAGCTGACAATTCCCCTCCACCACCTTCACCACTTTTTTTTTTTCCTTTTTAAATACACAGGAACTAGCAGCCTATCACTTGCCCAAGGACAAGCTGCACAAAACTCAAGCCAAGGAGGGCACGATGTTAGTAACTGTGCAAATTTAAAGGGTACAGCAACACACAGTTTGAAATGCTGAGTACAGTTATAATCCATTTTGCTGTAATTTAACCCTTAGGTTACCAATAGCAAGAAACTGGAAGTAGGTTTCAATTATTTTGGAGTGGCTCTCACCAGACAGCAGCCCTGAAATGAAGTAGTAGTTCGGAAGGATGATACCTTTAAACAAGCAACTTTCAAGTGTAACAGCAAACTTTCCGCACTTTACCTTAAAATGGTAGTTATCATACTTGCTACAATAGTAAGAATTTCTGTATTAACTTTTCTAACACAAATTGTTTAAGTAGGGCCTCACGGTAAGTGTGCTGCACTTATATTCCCCAAGGCCATGGCAACTACAACAAGTACAAATAGCTGCCAAAATATAGTCAAATTATGAAGTCACAGAGGGTATACAGGATTCTTAAACTGTGCATTACAAGATTTACAAGTTCACATTAACTGAGGTTTAAAAGACCTTTATTAAAAAAAAACCACACCATTTTTATTCCATTGTTTCACAGCTTCAACTCACTACTGTTCCCTGAAGTGTCGAGTAACTTTCTGTCTATATTCTTCACTGCAAGCTTATACTCTTTATCTAAAGCAAAATTTTGCCAAAGTATGTTAACTTTGCAGTAACTGAACAGAACTCCCATTTTTTTTTTAGGTACTAAAACTCTTAGTCCCTAGCTTAACAGTAGTATCGTGCCCCATTGCTATGCATAAGGATGGTACATTATTCTAGAGCTATGTTCACAGAAAAGCACAGCACTATTAACTTTGTTCTAAACACCAGTTTTTAGAGCATTACCTAGTTCACAGAAGACTGCTATGCTAGCAAGTGGATTCAAATTGATCATAGAATGGTTTGGGTTAGAAGGGACCTTAAAGATCATCAAGTTCCAACCCCTCTGCCACAGGCAGGGACACCTCCCACTAGACCAGGTTGATCCTAAAGAAAATCCTGTCCTGCCAATTTTTCAGCACTCAGCAGTAACTTTTACACTGATAGAATCTCTTCTTCCACTTCAGTTGCATATTTCTTTCCCTAAACTGTAAACATCACCATTGCTCAGCCAGAATGCCCACAATCTCACAGTGCATTGTGTTATCTATTAGTGGGACATCAAAACTCATAACTGTAGATATTGTAAGTTTATCAAACAAAACAAAATTATGTCATAGTAGTGTCACGAAGGAAAACTTCTTTCCTTATTATAAATGTATTAGGTGCATTTTGAAGCTACAGTATCCTTCTCCCATTCACTAAATGGTTCAGTATCTTGTGCCTGCATCGCTCTGCAATTATCATTTAATGGAAAGAGCATATACACCTTTAAGCCAGCAGCAGGGCTGACATAAAAGACAATGCTTTAAATTCTGCATGAACAATGCAAGTACATTAGGAAATTACAACAGTGAATAATCCCCACATGTTATAGATTGATTATTGAAAAACAAAAGTATGAAAAATGAATGAGTATACCCTTTAAAGTGATCAAAGCATGGAAAATATAATTCTAGAACACTAAGGAGCACAACACATACAAAATTTGGTTAACCAAACCAAATCTTTTAAGTAACTAGGTTTTTGATTATCAAACTGCTATAAGAGGACAAGTAGAAAAAATGCAGGGCTCAAGAGTATCTTGTTAAATTGAATTAAGAGGCTACTTACGTTACCTAAATACTTCAGTGAAATACAGACATGTTTATGTGACAGGTGTCAGATTTGAGCTTGCAAGAGTGATGTTTCTATCCTTGACGCCAGAAAGCTGACAGTGCTTTCCATGGTGCCCTGGAAGGCAGCCAGAAGCAAGGCAGTACTACTAGACTGTACACTGTGTTGACACCTACTGCCTCAGTCAAATGGACTCAGCACTACACACCCACACACTACTGACTTACAGTCTGCAAGGAATAGCTCTGTCACCTCCATGCTGCTCTTGCATTTAGGCCAGTATGCCATACTGTATTTACAGGGAGAGCAAAATCAGCTAGATTGTATTATTTATACTGTAGGTAACCAACAAGTTGGACAGCTTAGAATTGGAGGACTCCAAGTGTAAGGAAGTCTAAAAAATTAAGAGACACCAGATCTGTGCAACACATTACTCCATTTCTGAAGTAGAGGCTGCACTGAACACTTACCTAGACTCTCTCATACGAAGAGCAAGCAAGTAAAGACAAGCGTGAGCAGTAAGGACAACAGAAAATACTGGTAAGATCCATGTGATGAAGCCTGATGAACAAGTTAGCCTCAAGAGAACACAAGGGGGACTGGCAATCTCCCAGGCTGAATAAAATACAGTTAATCCAACCGAAGCTACTGAAGTCAAAATACTTGCTCAAGGCAGCTTATTCTCCTGAGAATACCACAGAATTTACAAAATTATGAAAGGAAAAACAATAATTTAGGATATCATTTAAGTTGCACACTGTAGGCTTGTGCTTGATACAGAGACGAGGTACATCTCAACAGGTCATTGAAAGGTACCAGTTGCGCTGCAGCCAAGACTTTCAGTCAATCCATTCCTTCGGAAAAGCACCATCCTTCACAGTCTCAACAGGAAAGCCTTAACACTATTTAAAAACCTCTTCCATCCCCAGACTCAAAACAAAATAGTGCTTAATCTGAGCAAAAACAAAACTAGGTCGAGTTTCACAAATTGTTTTGGCATTTCACCATATTGTAAGTACCTGGATTTGGCATCTTCACGCAGCAGGAAACAGTTAACTAAGAATTCACTCTAAGTACTTTATCTACACAAACAACAAACCCTGCCTTGAATTTAAAGCTCCCACATTACTTCGTAGTAATACACTCACCAGGAAAATGGCAAAGCTACCACCTTGTAATTTTTTTAAAAAGGAAAAAAAGAAAACAAGCAAGAACAACTGAGATTCTGTTCCCCTCCCAGTTAAGTGGGGGGAAAAGAGAAAAAAAATAAAAGAAAGAAAAAGAAAGAATCTGCTAACCCACATGAGTGCTCCACACACCATGCTACAAGGCTTTCACAGCTAGGGTCACAGTAGCTCTACTGCACAATACCACTACAAACATCAGCCAGTAGAGCCTAAAAGCTAGGGAGACCTAGGCCAGCATTTGCCCAGTCTCTAGAAAATTCCTTTTCCTGCCAAACGATCATGTTCATTCCAGATTAATGTATTTGTTTCAGAACTCAAATTCTAGATGAAGTAACACTCACACTGAGTACTCTTTCTTCTCTTCTGCATTAGAAACAGAGCAGGATAGGACCTGCTACTGGCAGGGTATGATGTGGCAGCAGTAAACTTTAAGTCGTTGCTATGTAACAGCCAACATTAGCTACCACACATGCTGTTGTGCATGTTGACAAATTCCAAAGAGGAAGAATTACTTCAGGAAATAATTCCCTAGTTTCTCAAACAATGCACCAATGTCAGTTTTTGATGCCTGTAAAGAGTGTTGTGGATAAATAGTAGAATTTAAAAACACTCACAATTAAGGGTAAAGAAAAACCATACAAAAACAGTAAGGCTACTTACACCAAGTCCAAACTAGTCTACTGGTATCCAAAGCATCACAAAATCTAAAGCTGCTATTCTGTACTGACTTTCTGGCCCATGTGGTTGACATAGCAAGAAAGAAACATGATTTCAAGTATATACAGTGCCAAAAGTATTTAGATTAGAATACAGGAGTGCCATCTTCACCATCTGGTCTGTTCCAGTCCTGCTTCCTTCCACCCCATCCTCCCTCAGAAACTGAGGTAGGGCTACTTGCACAAGGTAAGTTTTTACAAGCAATGAAATGAACAAAACTAGGCCATGTTCCTACCCTCAGCTGCTCAGTGCTATACATGAAACAGTATTCCTGTATCTTGCTAACATTAATGAAAAATAGATCAATTTATTGACTTCTTAACCAATTAGAGCTGGCTTTGTTTACCAAGAGCTGAACTCAAGGCAAAAATTTGATACAAGTCCTTAGCCAGAACTTTTCCTATACAAAAAATAAAAAATGCAATTGAAATGCACCGTGTGGAAAAGTCATCTCTATTTTCCCTTACTTCAGTTATCAATTTGGCACAGAGCTGCATCCCATTCTTAGAAGTTTCATTTTGCTTCCTTCGACAACCATCTACATATCCCGCATTCTAGATCACTCTGCTCCAGTACAACTGACTTTGCTGTTGGTAGGTATCAAATCAACATTGCAATACACATCACTGCTTTTTTCCCCAGCAGTTCTAGAGTCTTGGCTCTCTTCCATTTTCTCAAAAGTCTAGTTGCCAGTGAACTGATCACTAAGTAGCAGAGAAAAAGACACACTATAATTTCCTCCCTGTAAGGGAAAAGCAGAAGCCACAAAGAGCTCAGTCAGGATTTGCAAGAGCGAACGTCCCCTACTAAAGACAGTCATAAGTTTTAAGGTATCTGTTAGGTCCCAGTTCAACTGTTGGTCCAGCGGGTGACACAAGTTCTGGACAGCAATATTACCTCTCAAATAACTTGATATCTATCTTATACAGGTAAGTCAGTAGGAGACATAACAGTAGCTCTTATATTTCCATTTTAGCCTGAACCGCTGGCAAACAGTGAACTGCATGTTGTTCCACTACAGCTTTTCACTGCCCATACCTATGACCTGCATATTCGTGGTGAAGGGTGGGTGATATTTATACCTGTTTTCACAACCAAGGATATATTTTTACGTGAAGGGGAAAAACAGAGGCCAGTACAGTCAATGCTCTGCACCAATAAGCACTGCATACTAAAACTGTGTTCACATCATTCTTTCCTTACAAAGGAGCTGACACATCTGAACTTCACTACCGGTTAGACAAGTCTGAACAAACTACAATTTTTTACTGAAGCTAGTATACATTTCTCTGAGGTAGCATCAGTATATACTTACCAATCGTTGCTGCAAGTTCTGGGTCAAACGTATCATCTGTGAACCGCAGCAGAAGGCTGATAGACAGTGAAGAAAAACAGGAGTTACTATTAGTGCAGCGTATCTGTAGCTTGCCAGAAACCTATAAATTACAGGTCTGAAAGTAACAGCAAGCTACGTAGCTAAATAAAAACACATCTCATTTTTCCATAATTTCTCTCCTACAAAAAAAAAGGGAACACAAAATAATACAGTAGACATGCTTTCCTACACGAGCCCTGACCTCTTCTCTGCGTCTATTACCAAATACATCTCTCTGAAAACAAAGTACTACAGAAGTTGTCAAATTAGTTGCCTGAACAGTCACACGGTCTGCTTCTCAAAGCATTTTACTTCTATCTTACTCTATTTTTGTTCTCCTAGAATTCAGTACAAAAGTAAGGTTATTTATTTTTGGTTTCATATTGCCTCATACAGTATTTCTGTAAGCTTGAGACAAAAATTCCAAGTCAGCCTTTCACCCCAGAAATAACTCCTTGAACGGGGAACACACTGGAACAGTATTGACTACACCCATCAGAAATTAAGTTTAAGACTAGAATTATCTCACTGTTGGTTTAGGATTTTGATTCTTTTTGCACATAAGGACTTTCACACACACCACATTTCCCCCCATCCCATCCTCATAGGTATGTCTGCTACCAATAGTACTAAGATTTACCAGCACATCACACCACAGTAGTTAGGTACCTAGAAGAAGTGCCCATAATACCACTACACTTAATAAAAGATAATATGTAAATATTTTGGCCAAGAGACAAAGATTCTCAGCATACAATTATTTAAATCACTGGTCTTAAGCATCTGTGGCAGACAGCAGTTTGCTGTAACTGACAGCTTCTACTCATTTCCAGGGTAAAGAAACAAAACAAAGCCCTATTTATTTTTTGGTCTTCTCTCCCCCGTATTTTTTCACCCCCCTCCTCTTTTTCATGTGAATTTAGCAGTCAAGTCCTTTTTAGCATTTGGATACAGTCTTGCATTGACAGAAAAGTGACTACTGAATTTTCTTCACTTTAATAAGGTGGGGTGACAACTCAGAAGTTAACCTTAGACCAACCTTTTTTTCCTTACTCCAGAACCCCAAAACCAAATGATAGCTTAATTTATCAAAGAACAATTACAATTTTTTTTTTAATATTTTAGTATATAGGTTTTTACTGGTACCTTCAGATGCCTGGATCAGGATGGTACTTAAGAGCAGCTATTTTCAGTTACAACCAAAACTAGTTTAACTGAAAACAAGACAAAATATGGAACCCTCATAGTGCCACTAGAATAAAAACATCACTCTTAAGTCCTAAGCCCAGCCAACTTCTACTTTCCCCACTTTTCAGTTGCAGATACCATCTTCTACAAAGTACAGCACACTCACAGGGACCAGGTTTAAGGCAATATTTGGTTCAGAAGTCAGGGTTCCAATCACTTACTACACTATGCTAATACAAGTTTTACATCTGACCTTACCTGATCAAGTAATAGTTAAGTAACATAAATGCAGGACTAGTTCAATATTAAGTCCCTGTACCTGAACTACTGTAGTGTTATCATTTCATAGCAATTTTATTTCCTTTACACAAAGTCTCTTCCAACAACCTTTTTGATGAGAAGAAAAAGGCATGTAAGTAGGTACGCAAACACATTGTGCATACTACCTGTTTCAGGAAAAAAATCCTCTGTGTGGCCACATATAAAACAGGTGACCTCAACTAAAAGAAATTTGCTCAAATCATGTCTGTCACCAGAGGCCTACTGTATAAGATTATCAACTCAGCCGCTCACTCAAAAGGAGAAACCAACAGATTTTTAACATATAAGGTGGGGGTTTTTTTCTAATTAGCAACTCATATGTTACTTAAACTCATGATAGAATACTTAAATTATTACCATAAGAACATCAAATCTGACATGACTAGTGTGGTACGTTCCCTGATGCCCTCCTACATTATATCCCCCTTCCTTTATTAAGGTCTATAGCACTAACAAAAAAAGTTAAAGAAAAAAAATACTAAAAGACAAAAAAGACAGTTTAGACAAAAGCCATGAAAAGGGCAGGGTTAAAGGAGAAGGTAGGAAAAAAAAAACCCAACTTCAAAACACTTGAGAAAGAGTGTAATAAGCCAGCAGAAGAATGAGTGGTAGAACTCTGTCTACCTCATGTACCCCTGTCCCTCCCTTACAACCTGTACGGAATGACTTGTGACTCTACATGTACGTATTATAGACCAAATTAACCCCAAAGTGGTTGAAAAAGCACATCAGTTTTCACACGACACAAGGCTGCACTAGACACGGGGAGGCCCAGACCGCCCTGGCCAGGCCAGCAAATCTCTCCTNCTCATATGTTACTTAAACTCATGATAGAATACTTAAATTATTACCATAAGAACATCAAATCTGACATGACTAGTGTGGTACGTTCCCTGATGCCCTCCTACATTATATCCCCCTTCCTTTATTAAGGTCTATGGCACTAACAAAAAAGTTAAAGAAAAAAAATACTAAAAGACAAAAAAGATAGTTTAGACAAAAGCCATGAAAAGGGCAGGGTTAAAGGAGAAGGTAGGAAAAAAAAAAAAACCAACTTCAAAACACTTGAGAAAGAGTGTAATAAGCCAGCAGAAGAATGAGTGGTAGAACTACTTCACTGTCTACCTCATGTACCCCTGTCCCTCCCTTACAACCTGTACGGAATGACTTATGACTCTACATGTACGTATTATAGACCAAATTAACCCCAAAGTGGTTGAAAAAGCACATCAGTTTTCACACGACACAAGGCTGCACTAGACACGGGGAGGCCCAGACCGCCCTGGCCAGGCCAGCAAATCTCTCCTCCGTCTGTTTCCAACTGGGCCAGGCAGACATCAGCTCTCCCCTCCCCGCCGCGGGGCCGCCAGCTGGGGGAGGGCTGCAGAAGAGGCCGGCCGCCTCGAGCAGGGCAGCACCCCCCCGTAGGAGGGCTGACCGAGAAGGAGCGAGGAAGCTCCCCCCCCCACGGGGCCTAGCCCTCCTCAGGGCTAGGCCGCGCCCAGGCCGAGGTGGGGTCGTCCAACGCGGCGCCACGGGGGACAGGGCCGGGCCCGCCCGGTACCCTTGCGTCGTGGCAGGAGAGGCCGGGGGAGGCGGGCGCCCCCTCACCTGGACTTGCCGACGCCGCTCTCGCCGATGATGAGGATCTTGAGGGTAGTCAGCACGTCCTCGTCCATCCCGTCAGCGCGCCCGGCCCGGCCCCAACCGACGCTCCGTTCGCAGGCTGCGGCGCCACCGCCTGCGCCTGCGCGCTCCGCCACCGCCCTGTCACTCGCCCCCTCGGCTCCAGCCCCGCGCATGCGCCACGGGCGCCTCAGGTGCGCGGGGGGAGCAGGACGCGAACACACACACCCCCATCGCGGGCAGCGCATGCGCAGCGGGGCGGGAGCCGCCGCCCGATGTTTGTGTACAGCGGGCGGTGGGTGCGCGCCTGCGCGCTGGGGTGCCGCCTCCCGGCGCCTGCGCGGCGGGGCGGAGAGGGGCGGAGCGCTCGGGAGGAGGCGGTGCGCCCGGTGCGAGCTGAGGCCTGAGGTGGCATCCTTAGGGAAGGGGGTGGGTGGGTATCGTGAGGAGGCTGCTATTGGTGTTTTCGGTTCCTGTTGTCATCAGCAGTCGGGGTCGGTGGGAAAAGAAGACCGGGTAGAATTGGGGAGGGGGAGATAGTGAGAGCTTGAGCCGCGGGATGGCAGGCAGGGTGAGAAGCTGCCTCTCCAGGTGAAGAACACCTAAGTCAGGAACCCACCAAAAAAAGAAATTACTACAAACGCCCCAATGCCCAGTGGTGTGGGCCAGTTGATGCTATGTGCTTAGACCAGCAGAATTCTCCCTCCATTAAAAGTCTTCAATGTTCTTCTAAAACTTGATTCCAGTGAGAAAGCTTCCTAAATAACCAATTTGGCCATCTTGCTGTTGTGGCTCGAGACCAACCGAAGACCTTGTGTAAGCAAGTGCAACTATTAATCAACCATATCATAGAATTGTGTAGGTTGAAAGGGACCTTTAAGATCAACCATCAACCTAACTTGGATTAAAAAAAAATAAATACGTCACTAAACCATGTCACTAAACACTATGCCAACCTGTCCTTTAAATAGCTCTAGGAGTGGTGGCTCCCTGGGCAGCCCATTCTAATGCTTAATAACCCTTTCAGTGTAAAAAAATTTCCTAATATCCAATCCTCCCCTGGTGCATCTTGAGGCCATTTCCTCTTGTCCTATCACCTGTGACTTGGGAGAAGAATGTCTGATATGGGCGTGAAACTGTCCTTGGCCTGTACCGTAGTCCTGGGGCCAGCGAGGCATCCTCTCTTCATCCCCAAGGGCTGACTCACAAGCACACGTAAACAGCCACGGGCTCTTCTGTGATTATAGCAATGAAAGATCAAGCTACATCAGCAGTTTGCACCAGTAAGGTTCCTCCAGGGAGACTGTGGTGGTTTCTGTCGGAAAGCTGGCTGCAGAGGGCACAGTTCTTCCAGCAGAGTCCTGGCTTTGTTGGACGTTTGCCTTCAGCTGAGATACAGGGTCAACTCAGTAACCGTTCTTTGGTGTTTGTGTGGTTAATCTCTCTGGTGCTCGTTCCGCTTTCAAGATCTGCTCTCCTGCCACTTTTACCTCAAAAAACTGGCTCCCAGGAGGAGTACAATAACAGTAATTATCCTATTAAATTATGGAGGTATATGCTATAATTAAACATGCAAATGGCTGGCTGTATTTATACCAGGACTGTGCCTGTTTATTAGTAATAATCTGAGAATTGTTGAAGGTGTGACTTAGTTTGTGTGCTTTGCAGTCATACAAGAAGGCAGGATGTCTGTGCTCCTTAGTTTTTGTTGCAGTGGATAGGAGCTGTGGGGTCTTAGCATAGAACAGGATGAGAATTTGAATTTGGATGGTGGACTCAAACAGCAAAGTATTCTAAAGATACTGAATCCCTTGAAGCCAGAAAGTATTTGTATTTTGGGATTTTATTTTTTCTGTTGAAGCTATAGAATCAAACTGCTCAACATGGATATTAGTCCTGATTCAGATTATAATTCTATACCTCACTCAGAATGAAGGATTGGCAAGGATGGCATTCAGATCCTTGACCTTAATGATGAGCAGACACAAGAAAGGTGGCAAAACCTGCCCTAAATGAGCAGTCCCATAGCTCATGCATATGGATGTGGTGCTTTAGACCTTCCTGGACATGGCCCTTGAGAACAGGTGTTTTTCCATGTTATCCTCCACCAGGTGGAATAATGTAGCCCTCTCGCTCCAAGATTGGATCTGGCTGCTGCAATCAATCTGTTTGCTGCCTGTGTATCTACTTTAACTCTGGAAAGCCAGACTTTATTGTGCTTTTTTCATCCCTGTTGCAGGAGCCAGTGGTAGTGGATAATTAAAGTAGCTCAGATCTGTCTCCTTCAAAATAGGAGTATTATTTATTCACTGCAAGATGTACAATAATCAGAGCAAAATATGTACTTATTTTCTTATCAAGCTTTTGTAGGGTTTCTTCAGTGAAGCCATCAGGACATCTAGCCTGCTGTAGTTCATGGGTATATGACTATTTTTTTGCGTGTTTTCTCACCCCGCATCAGAGCCCGTAGTACTTGTGAGAAGTTACTCAATCCCTTATTAAATAAAGGCTGGAGTGTTTTGGTTGTTTTCTTTTTATCATTTACTGTCCCATTGATTCCTACCTCAGACGTGGGAGGGTCAAAATGCAACAGCTTGGTTAGCCCTCCCTGGTAATTAGTCTTCCTAGAAGAACACTGGAGACCTTCTGACTGCATTTTTTAATGCTATTCGCTTTCCTCTTGATTTCCTCTCGGTGATCTCTTTGGATTTCTGGCAGAATAGCACCAAGCAGATCAACTTGTCTGCATATAATATTTGTAAATAATTATTTGTATACTTTCCTCATTTTTCATACATTGCTGAGGGAAGTGCTCTGATGGTAGAAAACTAGCATAACTGGTTCCGAGGCAGCTCCCTGCCAGGTATAGAGATGTATATATAAAGAGGTGAAATTTGTACTTCAGAGTTTCCCCTTATTCTTGCCTGAGGGCTGCCTGGTTCCTGGCCTGATACAGGGCTCAGAGAAGTAGGAAATTGTTAGCTGCATCTCAGCTAGCGCGCATGTATGTGGTCAGGTTTCCTGAGGTTTTGATTACTTCAGAGATGTGATACAAAAGAGAAAACATCCTAACAACAAAAGTTCCTGTTACCATGTTTCCAGCATCAAAATTTCCTGTCCACTGTGTTACGGACTTGGCTATATCCTTGACCATGAAAACAAGTCATTGGGAGTAACTGTGATTATGTTCCTCAAAATATGGGGAATTATTTACAGTCCTTCCCTGAAAGGGCCATTGCACTTCATGTGTCCTCAAGGGACCCTAGGGGACCAGTTACATAGCACAGTGCCCCTAGGCAGCCACTGAGAGCAAGTAAAGGCTAGAAGGACCTCCATCCACTTTGTTCCTGCTGAACTAGCTGCAGTGTAACCTTAGCAACAGAGATGAGTGTGCCAGTAATGAGTCGGTATAAATGTGGAACAAACAACAAACAGCTCCCTCAGTCTCCTGTGTCTGAAAGTAAGACACAGACTTCTGTGCCTTTGGTAAGTTCATTGCCTTAGCTTCCACGACTTAAACATGGGGATAATGGTATTTGGTATAGAAGGCTGCAGAAACAGCAAGGGCTGATATGCCAAGGGAGCTAAGGGCTTGTGTTCTCCCTGCCAGTACTTCCTAGTTTAGCATGAACTGTAAAATTCATGATGGCAGAGTGGGGACATAACTGCATGGCTGTCTTCCTCTCCCTCCCTTCAACAGTGCCATTACAAGTAAAACCAGGCCTTGAAATGTATAGGTTCTGTTTAGGTTGTTTAACTAAACAAAAGTCTCAGAAGGATTGTGAGAACCCAACAGAAAAACAGGATCAGACTGGGACCTAACAGAGGGTGCACATCTGCAAGTGTCAGTCTTTAATTCATTGGTACTTTCAAAGATTTTCTCGATTATGCCAACTCTGCACAGGGTCCAGCAGGAGCTGAGAAGCTCAGTGACTTCAGAAAGAGGTTGAGAGCAATCTGCAGGTCTTCTCTTGCAACGACTAATGCTGCTGTCCCATTTCTAGATAGGAATGTTGACCCATATGTTGTCATGGCAGTGAGTCAGGAGTTATGATTCACAGCAAAACAAGCATGATTGCTAAGTTCACAAGTCCCTCCTTGCAGACATGACACAGGTAAACATGCTTATTTGTTTTTTCTTCTTCATGCAGTAATTTGTAAAGTTTGTAAAAGTGACTATCGGCACGTGTGTCAGATTCAGAGAGGTTCCTTTTCTCTGTGACATCCTTCCTATTCTTCCTGACATCCTATTCTTCCATCACATTTGTGAAATTGTGGCAATCTGGCAAAGTTCCTACTGACTGGAAAAAGGGGAACATAACCCCAATATTCAAAAAAGGAAAAAAAGAAGACCCAGGGAACTATTGGCCGGTCAGTCTCACCTCTGTGCCTGGCAAGATCATGGAGCAGATCCTCCTGGAATCTCTGCTAAGGCACATGGAAAACAAGGAAGTGGTTTGAGACAGCCAACATGGCTTCATCAAGCGCAAGTCGTGCCTGACAAATTGGGTAGCCTTTTATGATACTGCCACAAACAAGGGCAGAGCAATGGACGTCATCTACTTGGACTTGGGCAAAGCATTTGACACTGTCCCACACGACATCCTGGGCTCAAAACTGGAAAGTCAGAGATTTGATGGATGGACCACTCAAGTAGATAAGGAACTGGCTGGATGGCCGCACTCAAAGGCTTGTGGTCAACAGCTCAATGTCCAAGTGGCAGCCAGTAATGAGTGGCATTCCTCAGAGGTCGGTACTGGGATCAGTGCTATTTAACATCTTTGTTGGAGATGTGGACAGTGGGATAGAGTGCACCCTAGCAATTTTGCCAATGACACCAAGCTCAGAGGGAAGAGATGCCATCCAGAGGGACTTGGACAGGCTTGAGAGGTGGGCTAGTGCATGAAGTTCAACCAAGCCAAGTGCATGGTCCTGCACCTGGGACATGGCAATCCCAAGCACAAATACAGGTTGGGCACAGAATGGCTGGAGAGCAGCCCTGAGGAGAAGGATTTGGGAGTGATGGTGGATGAGAAGCTCAACATGAGCCAGCATTGCGCACTGGCAGCCCAGAAAGCCAACAGCATCCTGGGCTGCATTAAAAGAGGTGTGGCCAGCAGGCTGCAGGAGGTGATTCTACCCCTCTACTCTGTGCTCGTGAGACCCCACTTGGAGTACCGTGTCCAGCTCTAAAGTCCTCAACATAGAAAGGACATGGGCCTGTTGGAACGGGTCCAGCAAAGGGCCACGAAGATGATCAGAGGGCTGGAGCACCTCTCCTATGAAGACCGGCTGAGGGAGCTGGGCTTGTTCAGCCTGGAGAAGAGAAGGCTCCAGAGAGACCTTCTAGCAGCCCTCCAGTATCAGAAGGGAGCCTACAGGAGAGCTGGAGGGTGACTCTTTGTTAGGACATGTAGTGACAGGACAAGGGGTAACAGCTTTAAATTGGAAGAGGGGAGATTTAGATTAGATACTAGAAAGAAATTCTTTACAGTGAGGGTGGAACAGGTTGCCCAGAGAAGTTGTGGATGCCCCATCCCTGGAAGTGTTCAAGGCCAGGCTGGATGTGCCTTTGAGCAACCCGCTCTAGTGGGAGGTGTCCCTGCCCATGGCAGAGGGGTTGGAACTCCGTAATCTTTAAGGTCCCTTCCAACTCTAACCATCCTATGATTCTATGATCCTTAGACGCAGCACATCCTTATGTTTTCACATTCAGTAAATAGTAGCAAGGAGTGGAAGTGTTGCAGCAGTCCCAGAACTCTGGACTGGATTTGTCTGGAGACCACACTGCAATGTAAATGATCCTGCTGTGGGTCGCCATTCTTTTTCTAAAGAATCCAGCCTATTTTTATGAAGCAACTACATAATAACTCTCTCCCTCTCTCCAACAGCAGCCAGAGCTGGGCACTCCCATCTGTTGATCCTGTCAGTGCCTACACGCTTTTGTGAACAGTAAGGGGGGTTTAAGACTATAAGCCCATTAACTCTAGCAATTAAAATACACTGCTTATAGTCAACACAGTTTAAAAAATTGGATTACATGCAGCATTGGGGTTGTGACAGACAGGACTCAGCTATTTGGGGAAGAATGACAAGATAAGTAGTGTTTCAGCCACTCAAGAAGGTATGGTTGTATATGAAAATGATATACCAGTATGGTTTTTCAGAGAAAACCAACATGTATTTTGAAAATCATTAACTGAGTCTTGCATAATGATCATGAGTAGATTCATGATTTCATGGAAGAATACTTTGCATGCTGAAGAGAATATGAAACACTTAGTTGTATGCTTTGAAGTGTTATTTTGCTAGGTACAAGGTGTAACACTCAAGAGACATCACATCCTCTCCCCTGGAAAATGGTCAGCCACCTCCTACTTACATTGAATTTTTTAATCCCAACTAATGCAAGCAGTAGTCTTAAAAATGACAGCTTATCTTTCTGCATTGTGTAACAAACATTTAAACCAATGACAGCTTTTAAGGCTGGATGGCCTAAATATTCTTCTGTCTCTAAAGCAATAAATGTCTCTAAAGCAATCATTGAAATATGTAAATAATAAAGGTACGGAAGTGGATTCCTGTTTAGAATTGTCAGAGTCCTTGCTGATGACTTTTTAAATAAGAAGAAAACAGCTTTGATATTTTAATTACATCTGTCATCTACTGCCCATCAATAATGAAAAGGGTGAGACAAGAATTTTCAAAGGGCACATTAAGAACAACAAAGTTTGGATGTTAGAGTTTTCCTGCTGTTACACTTCATATGCTCTTCACAAACATACTGAACAGTGGGTGCTGTGAATTGTTCTTTTTTCGGAGCAAGTATACTTGCATCCAGTGCTGCACAATATTTACCACTGAGATTGGAAGACAGAAAAAAATAAAAATCACAGGCTATTTGACAGACCAGGTTGATATGAAGTGTTTCCTCTGGGTCTTAATTAAATAAAAAGTAGTAATACATTTCCAAAGCTTCCTGTTTCCAGATTGGTTCCTCAGTTTTTCAAAGGCCACATTAAGATTTGCTTTGGACTTCCTATGTTGGTGGAAAAGGTAAAGACGCTTTTTGTGAATATAGTAAACTTGCTAAAGGAGACACAGTAGGCACATATCTGTGTGCAGTACCTTTCTGCTTGAACAAAATCTGTATTTCTCACAACCAAGCAAGTCAGGTTCCTTCTCAGCAGGTATTCTGAGAGAACTCTTCCCATTTTCAATGAGGGTATATTTTAAATGATCATTTCAAGGGCAGAAAATCAGGAATGGGGTGACTTTCTGTTTAATAAAGAACACACTCATTTCTCCTTCTCCAGTTGCTTTCAGTACTTATGGTTGATGGTAAGGTGGGAAGGGGAGGGATAACCCCTTCCCTGCTGTGCAGCCATTTTATCCATAATCCCCTCTAGGGATTACATACCTCATCCAGCCTTAAATCACATGTGACTGCAGGATTAGCTGTTAGAACAGGACAGAGTGGATTAAGTAATCACTGTCATCAATATCTTGCCCTTGCGCAACATGGTGTGTAGCAATTCTGATACATCAGAGGGTCTGGTGGGCAAAGGACAGAGACACAGCATCAAGGCAAGGATTGCCATATCAGCAAGATAACAGTCTGTATTCAAGCCATAGCAATCATTGGAAGAAATACACGCAGAAATGGAAATTCAAATGGGGGCAAATCAAGGCCTGCTATGGTAACCAGTTTTGTCAGGTTAGAGCACAGTCCATCTGTCACCAGTAACAGTGAGTAGGTTTGCTTAGGCAACAGCATATGAACAGGTCAAGCATGTCATGATACTTGCCCAGCATGTTACTGAAGACTTCAGCAGTTTGTAACCCTGGGCTTTTTGAGCCAATAGGGATGGTGTCTTCCTATCTAATAGCTGTATTTCTTTTAAATAGTAGCAGTACTTCTCTTATCACAGAATCATAGACTAGTTTGTGTTGGAAGGGATTTTTAAATGTTATCCAGTGCAATGAGCAGGGACATCCTTCAACTAGATCAGGTTGCTCAGAGCTCCATCCAGCCTGACCTTGAATGTTACCAGGGATGGGGCATCTACCATCTCTCTGGGCAACCTGTGGCAGTGTTTCACCACCCTCAGTGTAAAAAATGTCTTCCTTAAATCTAGTCTAAATCTTCCCTCATTTATTTAGAGCCATTATCCTTTGTACTATTGCTATAGGCCCTACTGAGAATTCTGTCCCCAGTCTTCTCTTCATAGAGGAGAATTTCTCAACCATGTACTTTGAACCCAAAATAACATATAGAACCTCCTTTGGCCGAGAGTTGCACAGATTAACTACACAGATATCTTTATTTTTGCTTTTTACTTTCCGCCTGCTGTTTTCATTTGATTTCCCTTCTCACATTAGGTATGACTGTGAGCAACTGTCTATTTGCTTACTCTAAGCCGCACATGATTTTGTAGATCTCCATCATATCCTGCCATAGTTCTGTTTGTTTCAGCCAGAGGAATCGTGACCTGTTTAATCACTCCTCATATGGAATCCATTACAGTTTTATTTATCCTATTTTCACTTTGCTATACAGTGGCTTTCCTGCTGTATCCTTTTTCAGACAAGAAGACTAGAACTAGACAAAGTACAA
>VXBJ01006458.1:94967-130882 GCA_013400055.1 Nycticryphes semicollaris | reverse complement strand
TTTTTCTGTTTTATTCTATGAGTGTTTTCTAATATTTTCTAATAGTCTATTTGTTTTATTGGCCACCAGTTAGCCCTGAGCTGATGTTTTCATGGACCTTTGTATTATATTTTTTTCTGCTTCCTTTCTTTGGCTATTTATTCCTGTCCTTTTACTCCTACATTTTAAACAGGATTTATCTGTTTGCAATCTTACCCTCATTCATTCTGGAGTGGTAACAGTCAGGTCAGAGTTCTTCATTACAAATGTGCTTTTAGGATATTTTTAAAATAGAATCACAGAATGGAAGGACATAATTTCTTGCATTTCCATTTGTGCCCATTGCCACATGTTCTATTACTGGGCACTGCTCCATCATCTTTACTCACTCCCATCAGGTATTGAAACACACGATAAGATCTACCCTGAGCTTTCTCTTCTCCAGGTTAAACAATCCCAGCTCTCTGTTTCTTTTCATGTGACAGTTTCTCTCTCTTAATTACTTTTCACTTACATATGCTGAATTGTATCTTGCCATTTTGTCTTCCGGTGTCTCAGTAGTACAAGACCCCTGCAACTCTTCTTCAGTCCTCAGCTTCACTCTCATGAACAACACTGCAGCAGCAGAATCAAACTCTGTCACCTTCTGTTATCCTTTTCCTCATTCAGAAAGGTAGACAGTACATCACAGGCCTCAGCACACATCTTCCTTCACAGCTGCCATTTGTGAATATCCACCCATTAAAACTCCTCTCCTTCGCTTTCCATCTTTTATCCAGTTACTTGTACATATGGCAATCTTCTCTCTTCTTCCATGGCAGCTTAGTTTCTTTACAACCTTTGATGAAGGCTCTCGTTGAACACTTAATGGAATGCAAAGTAGAATGCATCAACTGGGTATGGCATTGGCTTCTCAAATAACTTTGATTTGTTTGTGTGGAATTAACTTTACAGAAACCATTATTGTAGCATGGATGTGGCAAAGGGAGACAGTGGAAATGAGACTTCAACTTTACGAAGAATCATAGAAATGATGTTGAAAGGGACCTTTGGAGATCTACTCTAACTCCCCTTGTAAAGTAGAGTTAGGTAGGACAGGTTGCCCAGGACCATGTCCAGGCATTTTTTTAATATCTCCAACAATGGAATAGAGATTCCGCAACCTCTCTGAGCAACGTGTTCCAGTGTTTGACCACCCTCACAGTAAAAACTAAAAGCGCTTCCCTGTGTTCAAATGGAATTTAATGTGGTTTATTTGTGCCCATTGCCTCTTGTCCTATCCCTAGGTACCACAGAGAAGAGTCTGACTCCTTCTTCTCTACTCCCTCCCATCAGATATTTATACACATTGATAAGATCCCCCTGAGCGTTCTCTTCTCCAGGCTAAACAGTCCCAGGTCTCCTAGTCTCTCCTCACGTGAAAGATTCTCCAGTCCCTTCATCACAGTCCTTCAGAGAACTGGCTTCATTAAGTGAGTGTGCTGATGGACTGGACCCACATTCCAGTGTGGTCTCTACCTGAATAGAGGAGAAGGATCACCTCCCTTTGCCTGTTGGCAATGTTTTCCTAGTACAGACCAGGAAGTTGTTGGCTTTCTTTGTCATGAAGGATGCCTTCTTAATTCTAAAATCTCCCATATCTTGCTCTTTATTGATGTTGGCCTTTTGGATCAGCTGCTAGTGACAGGTGGTTTACAGTTACACCAAGCTTTAAGTATGGTGTCTTTAAATAGTTGCTTTTTGCCTATGGTCTACCCTTTAGTTTACTCTTTTGTCTTTTTTCAAGTGCTCTCCCTATTTTTATTATTTTTTTTAGATAGTGGATTTTCCTTTTTTGCCATTTCTGCAAAGCTGTTGAATACAATTGTTACCATGAGGCTTTTTCATAGTTACATCTTGAACCAGACTGTTCTGTTACTCAGAACAACATCAGGAGTTGTTCTCCCTCTTGTGCTGATCTATCTGTTTAGTGGAGACATTATTTTTGAAATCTTCATTCCTAGCAGCATGTCTGGACAGGATATTTTATGCAACTTACCTTGGAGGTAATGAAAGTTCTCATTATTACGTGAGTTTCCCAGCCTCCCGGAGAGACTCATCTTGTCATTGTCCTTGTGATTGCCTTGGTCAGGCAGCCCCGTTGTACACTCCCATTCCTACATCATTGTTGTTTGCCTGTTAAGTCATCAGTTTTCAATCAGGAAAAACCTCAATAGTAATAGTCATAATAACCATGTGGCTCAAAGGTTGCCCCAACATACAAGCCAGCTGATAAGATAGGAACTTAAAAATGTATGAGAGAAGCCATGTAGCAGTTCCTTTATGGTAATGTGAATGTGGCAAAGGGAGGCAGTGGAAATGGGCATTGGCAGAGAATGGGCTTTGGCAATACCTCCAGCAGATGGAGTACCCTCAAAATTTGGACATCACTGTGAATACGTGGACATTAAAAAGAAATACAGTGCAAAGAATGTGACGTCCTCCTCTCCTTCAAGAGCACAACTTATTTTATCCACCAACTTACTCGGCAAAGGACCCTTGTTTCTGTGTCCAACAAAGAACTTATGCCAAGGTTAGTGTAACTGTGCCGTCTTTATTCGACTTTCTCTTAAGCATGTCCCTCACTAGGTGGCCATGGCAGCATAACAACAAACATTGTGCATCATTAGATATTCCCTTATAAAAACTGCAGCACATCAGGATTTTGGAAGGATTTGCCTTAGTGTGATTGAATAACTCTTTTGCACTTTGATCACAATTTTCTTGCACTTAGATTATGCTATTATTAGGAAACTTTCTATTGAGGCATGCTGTTAATCTGTTGCAACTTCTTTTTACGAAGAGGTGTAGGTAATCAGTAGCTTTTGTTATCAAGTCTGTATTTCCTGTTATCAAGTCTACCATAAAATATTATAATGATTTTGAAATATATTTGTACAATCCCTTTCTCCTGTGTCTTACCTGTAAACCTTGTAAGGGTCTTTGTAACAGCTACTTCACCTTAGTTTAACAACTGAAGTACAGTTCCTTGAGGAGGAAGCCAGAAACTGTATAACACTTCAACCTTGAAGATTAATTTAGGAGAGAAATCAAGGCAAAATACAATCTCCATTTGAAACTGAAGCCAAAATATAGACAGACGGAATCAAAATGTAATCATGCTAATAGTACCCTTATATTGCTGCAAAAACTGCAATAGGAATCTACAGCTCATATTCATTATTTTTTTTCCTTACTTCTCATTTGATACGAAACAGTGCCAGTAAATGAGCAAGCCTCCTTAATACTAAGCTGAGGTACTGATTTCCTATTATTTCTATATTTCCACTGCACAAATGCCCAGAGACCTTCATTAGACCAGGATCCAACTGTATTCATTTCTGCAAAATCACAGGGCTTCTGCAATTGTTGAAGGAGAAAACTAGCCCTGCTTATGCAGGCAAGAATTTTCCCTATAACACATTGAGATTTTCTTGGTGGTTTCTGTCTCCAAATAGTGACCAAACCTTATGTCCTGGATGGCAACATTAAGTTCAATCTGCTGTCCTCTCCTCATGACAATATATAAGCCAAAACACTTGCAAACAAACCAAAATATTTTCTTCTGGATCAGGAGTTTGAATTAGATGACTGAATTTTCCTGGCATGAGAGGATTATTCCTTGTCTTTCACCTAATCCTCCTCTGTTATACAATATATACAGTTACACATCATTTTTTGTTTCCCATGGGTTTGAAAAGATTACTTTTCCACTGGGTTTCCTGCATCACTGTAATACTTCCCCTTGATTCTCTGATTTCGTCTGCTCCACTCGGTGTTTATATAGTGTGTCCAGTAACCTGAATGAAGTTACAGTTTTTAGATCTGTCATTTAGTCTTTGCATATACTACTAGAGTCCCCAAGGTCTTGTATTCAACCTGTAAAATCTTTTGTTCCATCATCTGCTATCCATTGTGTCAAAGTAGTTTTTCCCACAAGCGTTTCAATTACGAATTGATATTTAGTATTTGCTAAGAACTTTAAAGCCTTTGATTTCCATTTGTTACTTGAGCTTTCCACCTCAGGTCCTAGAAGCACACTGGGCTTTGGAAGCACTTTTGCAGACCTTCTCTTCTATACTTGATCCTTTGATCTTACTTATCCTTTGCATTCACAGTTGCTTTAACAAGATAGTACAGGTTTAAATCATCTCCGTTACAATTTGAGCTGATGAGGCACAGTATGTTCACCCCTGTAAGTGGCAGGAGATTTTGAAGTCCTGTAATCTGAGTCATTTCCTGTTTTCTGGGACCTTTTAATAATCTATGCACCTCCCTCACACCAAATACTTTTTCAAGATTCAATACCTGTATCTCTGTCTTGACTAATATTTGACAATGCATTAATACCTATTGCTGTTGCATTTCAGCAAATGTATTATTTGGCTTTTCCATGGGCAGCCAGAGGTTCTTGGCTTCTGTTGAGCTTTTGAGTTTGTTTGGCTGTTATTTTTTTTCATAATTTCATGTCCTTGGTGTTATTCAACTATCGGTAGATCATATGACGATGCACTTTCATCTTTGTTACTGAATATAAAGAGTTAAAATTGCTCCACATTTTGGCTTTTTTCAGTTCCTGTTAAGATCAGTGAAATTAATCTCTTATTGACTGAAATGTCAGCACAGCAAAGTTCATATAAAGTTTTTTACCTGCAGATCATTCCTGAGGTTTACAGTCTGTTTCAATACATTTACATGCAACTGTAATTTATGAGAAATTTTTTACACAGTATTAGGAGATTATTAGATTATTTTTTTTTCCCACAGGGAAAAAATGCTTGATGTTAAATTGCCTTCCAGGAACCTAGCATCTTTTTCTAGAACTACTGAATTGTGAGCTTTTGTTACTTTGAATCTGTAGATGTTGTATCTAAATGCACATACTGAGCACGAGGGGATGTAAGGTGTTAGCAGTCCAGTACCAAACCTCTTGTTTTCATTCCCTACGCACTTACACAGGGTTTGGTCCTGCTCCTGGGGAACTACAAATAAATCTCAGAGTGACTTCTGTATAAGCAGAACTAAGTCATAATGGTTTCCTCTCATATATCATGCACCTTGTTTACTTCATACTCTTCAGTGATTCCTTGCATGTAATTCCTGGGGTTTTACCATCTTCTGTTGGTTTTGTTTCTTTTGTTTTGGTTTGGTTTGTTTTTGTTTTTTTTTAATTTGGTCTCAACTGTGCTTTCTTGGTGCATCACTTTATGTTGCTTAGCATTTTAAGACAACAAGCAATTGCAAGCATATATTTTCAGTAAATTTTTGTTCATTTACTGATTTTGTGTGTTTTGTCAAATGTATAACATGCGATGTTATACACAAGGAAGTATTTTTACATAATGTTTTGCTAATGAGGATGTGCTTGTGGCTTGTATAGGCAGAAATGGCCTGCAGTTTCTCTTTATTTTCAAAAACAACTGGAGAGTAATTTATTAATTATAATTAATAATCACCATCTTGAGCTATTTGAGAGACTCCAGTATTTCCCTGTACTTCTCTAGGAAGGATGATGTCATTTATCAGAAAATGTTGGCTTCCTAGTACAAAGGAACATGAATGTAGGAAAGAATTAGAGTAGAGGTGTTCTCAGGGAAGTCTTGTCAGAGCTCACCTAGCTGGAGGGATCTTGGAAATGGTGAGAGCTGTGGCCTGAAGTCAGGATACAAGGATGACAGCAGAGAACAATTTACAGAGGGGAGATAATACTGAGAAGGCTGGTCAGGAAACCAGAGGGGGCTTTTCAACCAAATAGGAGGGTCTGAACAGATCAGAAACTTCCCCTGCCTTGAAATCTAAGCAATGATTTAATTTCTACCTAAATAAACAAGCACAGGTTCTATAATAGTACGTTGCCTTAAATATACGTGCAAGTCAACAGCTCTTAAAATTGCTTAGAGCCTCTTATTATTTTACCCTTTCTGTTTAAAATAAATAATCTCTCTCTGAGCATGGCTACAGGATGTTTTATGAGATACAACTTCTCATACAAACAATATCTATACCACTCTGCAGCTAGATCACACCATGGGGGTTTGGTGGCAAGGGTTCAATTTTGAGGCAGTTTCCTGATGACTTATAAAAATGACATTAGGTATTTATGTTATTGTTACCCTCCTTTCTTTATGTGTGTATTTGGAACAAGAAAATAAGCTCCTTTACAAAAAACTTCTTGTGATGGAAAGCATCATGAAAGAGCTAGACATTGCTATCAAGCCATACTGTGAGGCAGAAAGAGTGTGAAACTTTATCTCTGTGTGCTGGGTTATGTCTTACAAACACTACAAAAGCAAAGAAAGTTGATATTAGAAAACTTCCTTTTGACCTGTAGGCACTATAAGCTTTCTGCTCGCAGGGCACATTGGCAGGTGGCTGCATTCTGACATGTGAAAGGCACTTCCTGTATTACAGACATAAGTAATACTGGCTACTTCTTCATAGCTTCCCTTTATTCTAAAGTTGCATTCTCTGCTAAGATCATATTCTAGTCAAACTCAATCCGATCCTACCACTTCCTCAATACAGGCTGACGGCATGGCTCTGCTGTGTTGCCCGTGACATCTGAGGAACAGCAAAAGGAGATTGTACATCATCTCTGTGCTTTGGGAGCAGACAAGTGCGGTGGCATGCTCTGCCAGATCTTATTACTACTAGGGAGAACAGAGGAGCCCAGATCTCCCAGCCATTCCCTCACTAACTCCATGAAGTTGCAACAGATTAGCTGCACAAGCTAATGTAGCCCTGAGACTGTACCAGCAACTTAGAAAAGGTTCAGTTTTTTCCCCCACAGGTCTTATGGAAAGGTTCTTCCACCAGTTTGAGTAATCAGGCTTAGTGCAGGTTCCAGGATTAACCCTTTCAAGAAACAAAATTAGAGGAGTTTTTCTTCCTTGCATAAAAATGTGCTAAGATGTGTGGCTGTTAGTAAAAAATATCCTATCAATTCGTGTGATCAAAATGAGCTTCATCCTGTTGTGTAATTCAGATATTCATATGTATTAGGAAAGGAGCAGGTAAACTCTGCCTAGATGTTACAGGGAACTGCAGGTTTTAAAGGGTTATAGATTCTTAAGCAAAAACTGAAGCACAGCTTAATTACTAACTCATACAAGAGATTGAATAGGTCCAGGGATAAAGCTGAGATTATAAACAGTTATATTTTAGGAAGCACGTGATATTATTAGATCACCTCTCAAAATGAAGGCTTCCTTCCTAATCCATTATTCTTCAGCTGCACTTTTCAGGAGAAAAATATACTTGCCAACATAACAAATGAGGTACACTATTCAAGTGGTATGACATGAAGAAAGGAGTTTGTGCAGCTCCTAAAATCTTGACTAATGATAAGGGGTAGTTTTATTAGCTGCCCAACCAGTCTTAATATATTCTCCACAGCACAGGCACTCAGAGAGCCCACCACAGGCTGCAGGAGCCTCTCCGAGACCATACTGTTGCCAAAAGCAGGGACTTTATCTTTATTCCCACTCTCAGCTACATACTCCCACAGCCACCTGATCATGAGCAGTGGGAAAGCTCCGATTCCTGGTTGAAAATAAACCTTGCAGAAAGCAGGTTTCTGTCAGATCAGCAAGTTGGTCTCACTCCCCCAGGGTTGCACTGTATGGGCAGAGCTGGCAGAGGTGAAGTGGCAGGAGCACGTATCCAAAGGGGGTGAGAGGGTCCCCCCACTCTCAATGGCAGCACAGCCTTAGGTCTGCTTCAGCCATTCCCGCAATCCTCACTCAGGATGAATTTAGACCACCACAGGTTATGCAGACAAATGGAAATGGGTGACCTTTATCTCTACAGGAAAACACCTTTATTTCCACAGTAGTCTACTATTAGAGTAGCTTGTGCTTCTCTGTCTTAATTACATAAATGGAGAAAAAAAAGGACCTTTTTATCTCTACCAATATTCTTCCATTTTTAATTTTGTTTTATTTTCGGAAAAATATGTGCAAATATTTATACAAGCAATTAATACTGAGATCTATCTTGATGTGTAAACAGAATCTGTAAGTCAGAACCTCTGTCTTGTGACAGAGTGTAGCCATCTGCTTGGAGTACTGGTTTAGATTCTGCAGACAAGTGATAAGAGCAGCCTCTTTTAATGGGAGAGACCAATTCAACCACACAAAGGTAATTTCAGCCTAGGAATTCCACCCACCAAAACTACGGAAATGGGATACAAAATTGCAAACATTACATCATCAAAATTATGTCACCTAATAATACCCTTGCATACACGAAACAGGAACCAGCAGCTTTGGGCAGAGGATGACATCTCCTCTAGACATCACATACACTGCTGGGCTCATTGCAGTGCCCTGGGAGTTCATAGCAAGCACATGGGATATTCACAGGGGTATAATCTTCCATTCTTTTGAAATTACTTTGGGGACACATGCAACTCCAACCTTGTTGTCTAGTTTAATTTTTCTTGAGTGGTGCTGTGGAGACTGATACAATCTAAGTTTGTTTAAATAAAGAAAGAAAATTGTTCAAAGACTGATGAAATCGGACAACTTGTTAAGAACACAGATACTTCTCACCACTGTGTATTAGATGATTAACTGTTGTTTTACTAATAGATGTCAGAGGAAGAATTTCACATTGACTATTTAAATACTTCATGTTTAGCAGGCATGCAGAATTCAAAAACTCTGAACTAAAAAGCCTCCATAAAGGATTCCAGGTAATTTTCNCACATCTTCCTTCACAGCTGCCATTTGTGAATATCCACCCATTAAAACTCCTCTCCTTCGCTTTCCATCTTTTATCCAGTTACTTGTACATATGGCAATCTTCTCTCTTCTTCCATGGCAGCTTAGTTTCTTTACAACCTTTGATGAAGGCTCTCGTTGAACACTTAATGGAATGCAAAGTAGAATGCATCAACTGGGTATGGCATTGGCTTCTCAAATAACTTTGATTTGTTTGTGTGGAATTAACTTTACAGAAACCATTATTGTAGCATGGATGTGGCAAAGGGAGACAGTGGAAATGAGACTTCAACTTTACGAAGAATCATAGAAATGATGTTGAAAGGGACCTTTGGAGATCTACTCTAACTCCCCTTGTAAAGTAGAGTTAGGTAGGACAGGTTGCCCAGGACCATGTCCAGGCATTTTTTTAATATCTCCAACAATGGAATAGAGATTCCGCAACCTCTCTGAGCAACGTGTTCCAGTGTTTGACCACCCTCACAGTAAAAACTAAAAGCGCTTCCCTGTGTTCAAATGGAATTTAATGTGGTTTATTTTGTGCCCATTGCCTCTTGTCCTATCCCTAGGTACCACAGAGAAGAGTCTGACTCCTTCTTCTCTACTCCCTCCCATCAGATATTTATACACATTGATAAGATCCCCCTGAGCGTTCTCTTCTCCAGGCTAAACAGTCCCAGGTCTCCTAGTCTCTCCTCACGTGAAAGATTCTCCAGTCCCTTCATCACAGTCCTTCAGAGAACTGGCTTCATTAAGTGAGTGTGCTGATGGACTGGACCCACATTCCAGTGTGGTCTCTACCTGAATAGAGGAGAAGGATCACCTCCCTTTGCCTGTTGGCAATGTTTTCCTAGTACAGACCAGGAAGTTGTTGGCTTTCTTTGTCATGAAGGATGCCTTCTTAATTCTAAAATCTCCCATATCTTGCTCTTTATTGATGTTGGCCTTTTGGATCAGCTGCTAGTGACAGGTGGTTTACAGTTACACCAAGCTTTAAGTATGGTGTCTTTAAATAGTTGCTTTTTGCCTATGGTCTACCCTTTAGTTTACTCTTTTGTCTTTTTTCAAGTGCTCTCCCTATTTTTATTATTTTTTTTAGATAGTGGATTTTCCTTTTTTGCCATTTCTGCAAAGCTGTTGAATACAATTGTTACCATGAGGCTTTTTCATAGTTACATCTTGAACCAGACTGTTCTGTTACTCAGAACAACATCAGGAGTTGTTCTCCCTCTTGTGCTGATCTATCTGTTTAGTGGAGACATTATTTTTGAAATCTTCATTCCTAGCAGCATGTCTGGACAGGATATTTTATGCAACTTACCTTGGAGGTAATGAAAGTTCTCATTATTACGTGAGTTTCCCAGCCTCCCGGAGAGACTCATCTTGTCATTGTCCTTGTGATTGCCTTGGTCAGGCAGCCCCGTTGTACACTCCCATTCCTACATCATTGTTGTTTGCCTGTTAAGTCATCAGTTTTCAATCAGGAAAAACCTCAATAGTAATAGTCATAATAACCATGTGGCTCAAAGGTTGCCCCAACATACAAGCCAGCTGATAAGATAGGAACTTAAAAATGTATGAGAGAAGCCATGTAGCAGTTCCTTTATGGTAATGTGAATGTGGCAAAGGGAGGCAGTGGAAATGGGCATTGGCAGAGAATGGGCTTTGGCAATACCTCCAGCAGATGGAGTACCCTCAAAATTTGGACATCACTGTGAATACGTGGACATTAAAAAGAAATACAGTGCAAAGAATGTGACGTCCTCCTCTCCTTCAAGAGCACAACTTATTTTATCCACCAACTTACTCGGCAAAGGACCCTTGTTTCTGTGTCCAACAAAGAACTTATGCCAAGGTTAGTGTAACTGTGCCGTCTTTATTCGACTTTCTCTTAAGCATGTCCCTCACTAGGTGGCCATGGCAGCATAACAACAAACATTGTGCATCATTAGATATTCCCTTATAAAAACTGCAGCACATCAGGATTTTGGAAGGATTTGCCTTAGTGTGATTGAATAACTCTTTTGCACTTTGATCACAATTTTCTTGCACTTAGATTATGCTATTATTAGGAAACTTTCTATTGAGGCATGCTGTTAATCTGTTGCAACTTCTTTTTACGAAGAGGTGTAGGTAATCAGTAGCTTTTGTTATCAAGTCTGTATTTCCTGTTATCAAGTCTACCATAAAATATTATAATGATTTTGAAATATATTTGTACAATCCCTTTCTCCTGTGTCTTACCTGTAAACCTTGTAAGGGTCTTTGTAACAGCTACTTCACCTTAGTTTAACAACTGAAGTACAGTTCCTTGAGGAGGAAGCCAGAAACTGTATAACACTTCAACCTTGAAGATTAATTTAGGAGAGAAATCAAGGCAAAATACAATCTCCATTTGAAACTGAAGCCAAAATATAGACAGACGGAATCAAAATGTAATCATGCTAATAGTACCCTTATATTGCTGCAAAAACTGCAATAGGAATCTACAGCTCATATTCATTATTTTTTTTCCTTACTTCTCATTTGATACGAAACAGTGCCAGTAAATGAGCAAGCCTCCTTAATACTAAGCTGAGGTACTGATTTCCTATTATTTCTATATTTCCACTGCACAAATGCCCAGAGACCTTCATTAGACCAGGATCCAACTGTATTCATTTCTGCAAAATCACAGGGCTTCTGCAATTGTTGAAGGAGAAAACTAGCCCTGCTTATGCAGGCAAGAATTTTCCCTATAACACATTGAGATTTTCTTGGTGGTTTCTGTCTCCAAATAGTGACCAAACCTTATGTCCTGGATGGCAACATTAAGTTCAATCTGCTGTCCTCTCCTCATGACAATATATAAGCCAAAACACTTGCAAACAAACCAAAATATTTTCTTCTGGATCAGGAGTTTGAATTAGATGACTGAATTTTCCTGGCATGAGAGGATTATTCCTTGTCTTTCACCTAATCCTCCTCTGTTATACAATATATACAGTTACACATCATTTTTTGTTTCCCATGGGTTTGAAAAGATTACTTTTCCACTGGGTTTCCTGCATCACTGTAATACTTCCCCTTGATTCTCTGATTTCGTCTGCTCCACTCGGTGTTTATATAGTGTGTCCAGTAACCTGAATGAAGTTACAGTTTTTAGATCTGTCATTTAGTCTTTGCATATACTACTAGAGTCCCCAAGGTCTTGTATTCAACCTGTAAAATCTTTTGTTCCATCATCTGCTATCCATTGTGTCAAAGTAGTTTTTCCCACAAGCGTTTCAATTACGAATTGATATTTAGTATTTGCTAAGAACTTTAAAGCCTTTGATTTCCATTTGTTACTTGAGCTTTCCACCTCAGGTCCTAGAAGCACACTGGGCTTTGGAAGCACTTTTGCAGACCTTCTCTTCTATACTTGATCCTTTGATCTTACTTATCCTTTGCATTCACAGTTGCTTTAACAAGATAGTACAGGTTTAAATCATCTCCGTTACAATTTGAGCTGATGAGGCACAGTATGTTCACCCCTGTAAGTGGCAGGAGATTTTGAAGTCCTGTAATCTGAGTCATTTCCTGTTTTCTGGGACCTTTTAATAATCTATGCACCTCCCTCACACCAAATACTTTTTCAAGATTCAATACCTGTATCTCTGTCTTGACTAATATTTGACAATGCATTAATACCTATTGCTGTTGCATTTCAGCAAATGTATTATTTGGCTTTTCCATGGGCAGCCAGAGGTTCTTGGCTTCTGTTGAGCTTTTGAGTTTGTTTGGCTGTTATTTTTTTTCATAATTTCATGTCCTTGGTGTTATTCAACTATCGGTAGATCATATGACGATGCACTTTCATCTTTGTTACTGAATATAAAGAGTTAAAATTGCTCCACATTTTGGCTTTTTTCAGTTCCTGTTAAGATCAGTGAAATTAATCTCTTATTGACTGAAATGTCAGCACAGCAAAGTTCATATAAAGTTTTTTACCTGCAGATCATTCCTGAGGTTTACAGTCTGTTTCAATACATTTACATGCAACTGTAATTTATGAGAAATTTTTTACACAGTATTAGGAGATTATTAGATTATTTTTTTTTCCCACAGGGAAAAAATGCTTGATGTTAAATTGCCTTCCAGGAACCTAGCATCTTTTTCTAGAACTACTGAATTGTGAGCTTTTGTTACTTTGAATCTGTAGATGTTGTATCTAAATGCACATACTGAGCACGAGGGGATGTAAGGTGTTAGCAGTCCAGTACCAAACCTCTTGTTTTCATTCCCTACGCACTTACACAGGGTTTGGTCCTGCTCCTGGGGAACTACAAATAAATCTCAGAGTGACTTCTGTATAAGCAGAACTAAGTCATAATGGTTTCCTCTCATATATCATGCACCTTGTTTACTTCATACTCTTCAGTGATTCCTTGCATGTAATTCCTGGGGTTTTACCATCTTCTGTTGGTTTTGTTTCTTTTGTTTTGGTTTGGTTTGTTTTTGTTTTTTTTTAATTTGGTCTCAACTGTGCTTTCTTGGTGCATCACTTTATGTTGCTTAGCATTTTAAGACAACAAGCAATTGCAAGCATATATTTTCAGTAAATTTTTGTTCATTTACTGATTTTGTGTGTTTTGTCAAATGTATAACATGCGATGTTATACACAAGGAAGTATTTTTACATAATGTTTTGCTAATGAGGATGTGCTTGTGGCTTGTTTAGGCANGTTTTTTTTTAATTTGGTCTCAACTGTGCTTTCTTGGTGCATCACTTTATGTTGCTTAGCATTTTAAGACAACAAGCAATTGCAAGCATATATTTTCAGTAAATTTTTGTTCATTTACTGATTTTGTGTGTTTTGTCAAATGTATAACATGCGATGTTATACACAAGGAAGTATTTTTACATAATGTTTTGCTAATGAGGATGTGCTTGTGGCTTGTATAGGCAGAAATGGCCTGCAGTTTCTCTTTATTTTCAAAAACAACTGGAGAGTAATTTATTAATTATAATTAATAATCACCATCTTGAGCTATTTGAGAGACTCCAGTATTTCCCTGTACTTCTCTAGGAAGGATGATGTCATTTATCAGAAAATGTTGGCTTCCTAGTACAAAGGAACATGAATGTAGGAAAGAATTAGAGTAGAGGTGTTCTCAGGGAAGTCTTGTCAGAGCTCACCTAGCTGGAGGGATCTTGGAAATGGTGAGAGCTGTGGCCTGAAGTCAGGATACAAGGATGACAGCAGAGAACAATTTACAGAGGGGAGATAATACTGAGAAGGCTGGTCAGGAAACCAGAGGGGGCTTTTCAACCAAATAGGAGGGTCTGAACAGATCAGAAACTTCCCCTGTCTTGAAATCTAAGCAATGATTTAATTTCTACCTAAATAAACAAGCACAGGTTCTATAATAGTACGTTGCCTTAAATATACGTGCAAGTCAACAGCTCTTAAAATTGCTTAGAGCCTCTTATTATTTTACCCTTTCTGTTTAAAATAAATAATCTCTCTCTGAGCATGGCTACAGGATGTTTTATGAGATACAACTTCTCATACAAACAATATCTATACCACTCTGCAGCTAGATCACACCATGGGGGTTTGGTGGCAAGGGTTCAATTTTGAGGCAGTTTCCTGATGACTTATAAAAATGACATTAGGTATTTATGTTATTGTTACCCTCCTTTCTTTATGTGTGTATTTGGAACAAGAAAATAAGCTCCTTTACAAAAAACTTCTTGTGATGGAAAGCATCATGAAAGAGCTAGACATTGCTATCAAGCCATACTGTGAGGCAGAAAGAGTGTGAAACTTTATCTCTGTGTGCTGGGTTATGTCTTACAAACACTACAAAAGCAAAGAAAGTTGATATTAGAAAACTTCCTTTTGACCTGTAGGCACTATAAGCTTTCTGCTCGCAGGGCACATTGGCAGGTGGCTGCATTCTGACATGTGAAAGGCACTTCCTGTATTACAGACATAAGTAATACTGGCTACTTCTTCATAGCTTCCCTTTATTCTAAAGTTGCATTCTCTGCTAAGATCATATTCTAGTCAAACTCAATCCGATCCTACCACTTCCTCAATACAGGCTGACAGCATGGCTCTGCTGTGTTGCCCGTGACATCTGAGGAACAGCAAAAGGAGATTGTACATCATCTCTGTGCTTTGGGAGCAGACAAGTGCGGTGGCATGCTCTGCCAGATCTTATTACTACTAGGGAGAACAGAGGAGCCCAGATCTCCCAGCCATTCCCTCACTAACTCCATGAAGTTGCAACAGATTAGCTGCACAAGCTAATGTAGCCCTGAGACTGTACCAGCAACTTAGAAAAGGTTCAGTTTTTTCCCCCACAGGTCTTATGGAAAGGTTCTTCCACCAGTTTGAGTAATCAGGCTTAGTGCAGGTTCCAGGATTAACCCTTTCAAGAAACAAAATTAGAGGAGTTTTTCTTCCTTGCATAAAAATGTGCTAAGATGTGTGGCTGTTAGTAAAAAATATCCTATCAATTCGTGTGATCAAAATGAGCTTCATCCTGTTGTGTAATTCAGATATTCATATGTATTAGGAAAGGAGCAGGTAAACTCTGCCTAGATGTTACAGGGAACTGCAGGTTTTAAAGGGTTATAGATTCTTAAGCAAAAACTGAAGCACAGCTTAATTACTAACTCATACAAGAGATTGAATAGGTCCAGGGATAAAGCTGAGATTATAAACAGTTATATTTTAGGAAGCACGTGATATTATTAGATCACCTCTCAAAATGAAGGCTTCCTTCCTAATCCATTATTCTTCAGCTGCACTTTTCAGGAGAAAAATATACTTGCCAACATAACAAATGAGGTACACTATTCAAGTGGTATGACATGAAGAAAGGAGTTTGTGCAGCTCCTAAAATCTTGACTAATGATAAGGGGTAGTTTTATTAGCTGCCCAACCAGTCTTAATATATTCTCCACAGCACAGGCACTCAGAGAGCCCACCACAGGCTGCAGGAGCCTCTCCGAGACCATACTGTTGCCAAAAGCAGGGACTTTATCTTTATTCCCACTCTCAGCTACATACTCCCACAGCCACCTGATCATGAGCAGTGGGAAAGCTCCGATTCCTGGTTGAAAATAAACCTTGCAGAAAGCAGGTTTCTGTCAGATCAGCAAGTTGGTCTCACTCCCCCAGGGTTGCACTGTATGGGCAGAGCTGGCAGAGGTGAAGTGGCAGGAGCACGTATCCAAAGGGGGTGAGAGGGTCCCCCCACTCTCAATGGCAGCACAGCCTTAGGTCTGCTTCAGCCATTCCCGCAATCCTCACTCAGGATGAATTTAGACCACCACAGGTTATGCAGACAAATGGAAATGGGTGACCTTTATCTCTACAGGAAAACACCTTTATTTCCACAGTAGTCTACTATTAGAGTAGCTTGTGCTTCTCTGTCTTAATTACATAAATGGAGAAAAAAAAGGACCTTTTTATCTCTACCAATATTCTTCCATTTTTAATTTTGTTTTATTTTCGGAAAAATATGTGCAAATATTTATACAAGCAATTAATACTGAGATCTATCTTGATGTGTAAACAGAATCTGTAAGTCAGAACCTCTGTCTTGTGACAGAGTGTAGCCATCTGCTTGGAGTACTGGTTTAGATTCTGCAGACAAGTGATAAGAGCAGCCTCTTTTAATGGGAGAGACCAATTCAACCACACAAAGGTAATTTCAGCCTAGGAATTCCACCCACCAAAACTACGGAAATGGGATACAAAATTGCAAACATTACATCATCAAAATTATGTCACCTAATAATACCCTTGCATACACGAAACAGGAACCAGCAGCTTTGGGCAGAGGATGACATCTCCTCTAGACATCACATACACTGCTGGGCTCATTGCAGTGCCCTGGGAGTTCATAGCAAGCACATGGGATATTCACAGGGGTATAATCTTCCATTCTTTTGAAATTACTTTGGGGACACATGCAACTCCAACCTTGTTGTCTAGTTTAATTTTTCTTGAGTGGTGCTGTGGAGACTGATACAATCTAAGTTTGTTTAAATAAAGAAAGAAAATTGTTCAAAGACTGATGAAATCGGACAACTTGTTAAGAACACAGATACTTCTCACCACTGTGTATTAGATGATTAACTGTTGTTTTACTAATAGATGTCAGAGGAAGAATTTCACATTGACTATTTAAATACTTCATGTTTAGCAGGCATGCAGAATTCAAAAACTCTGAACTAAAAAGCCTCCATAAAGGATTCCAGGTAATTTTCTGCTGCAACAGAACTCAAAAAGTGTTTAAAGGATAGACTTTGCTTAAACTTTTTGAACTCTTGAAGGGTAAAATAAGGAATAAATAACAAGTAAAGTAAAAATTGCCGTCTTCTGGTACTGTGATGTTTCATTTAGTATTCCTACAGTTTTTGGACTTTGCACTTTCCTTCCAAAGCTGGTTCAACATGCATATTGATCGAGCCACAGAATACATCTCTGATCAGCCTGGATATATTAAAATTGTGTGTGTCTGAATAATGACAGAAAGTACATTTACTGGGATGAGACATAGGTCTGTAGATAAATTCCATAATCTTCTAAGTAAGAAATCAAGGGCTGTATGAACCACTTTCCATAGTTCCTCTAGTTTCATTGTAGATGAAAAATATAAAAAATTTCAGTAAAAATATATCAGCTTTTCCTCATAATTCTGTAAAATCTATGCTACTTCCTTTTTTTAAAAAGTATTATAATGTGGGGTTTTCTACCCTATCTTTTAAAAGTGTGAGTGTCTAGTCCTAGCTCAGTAAACCTTTCTAACCTTTCTCTGTATAACCGGTACCGTTCTTACTTTTTTTTTTTCCTTCCCTTGACTTTTGCATGACTGAATCTGGCTGCTTGGCACATCACCTTCCACCACAGTGAGCAGTATGTGTACATATGTTGGTGAGGAAACCTGACCATGTACTGTGTGCATACTCAACGTTCAGTCTAGTGAAAACCAGAACATGATAGGTTCATAAATTGTTTCCTATGATCTCAACTGATCTGTCTAAAGTCTGCTCTTTGTGATGGTTTTATAATTGCTGTCTGGAAGCTTCTTTCCTGTTCACTTCCTCCTCAGCCCTGGCATGAGCCCCTTCTCCTGCCAAGTGTCCTCCCAGCAGAAAAACACTGAAGAGTCTTTCACCTTTTGCTCTCAACTTCACGCTGAGCACAGAAGGTTGGAGGAGGCTGCTGAGGGGAAATAGGAGCCCTTTCTTCTCCCCGATTGTGTCCTGTCCCTGTGGTGCTCCCACTGGCTGGCATCCGGGAAAAATCAATGGCTCTGCTGTGCATCATGACACACTGGTGCAAATATTTAGATGCAGCTATGTGAGTCTAATCCTGTGTAATTTAGCCCATCTTCTGTTGCTTTTGTCTGTAAATCATGCTAGACTCACAGACTCGGCATGCTTGTAGTATAAGTATAAGTAACCTCTGAACTCAGCTGCCAGGGCTTGTGCCTGGTTTCACATCAGGGTGGCCAGAAGCCTACAGTCATTTTACTGAAGCTAAAGAGGTACTAAACAGCAGCTAAGGAGGCTGTTGGGGCAGCCACAGGCCCTCTCTGCTCATGTGTGGAGGGTACAGTTATCTGCACTACACTGGGGCTTACCAGAAAATCTGTAATACCCGAGTCCAGGTGTCTAATTGTCCCCTACTGCAATCTCAGCCTGTTTTTCCCTAAATCAACAATTTTCTTGATATTAAGCATTCAGCCCTATGGGCAAAAATTCCAAAAGTTCTTTCTGCATGTGCTAGCCCCTCTGCTTTATGGAAATTCATGATGCATTATGAAATTACTAGCAGAAACCATCCAGAATCAACAGGAATGACAGGTAAAACTCACAATTTGCCTTATTTTACTGCTCTCTTATGATCTCTCCTTACTTTCATTATTAGCAGTGTTACTGATCTCTTGCTGGTTAGCATAGGGAAAACTCTATTGGAGCTGGCAGTTTCTAACGATGTATCTGAAAGTCTGCCAAGAGCTTTGCAATAGAGGAAACCTACCAGGTTTGGGGTTTGTAGTGTGTTTTTCAGTGGTAGTAGCCCATACCCCATCAATAGTGTTAACAGTAGGAAAACAGTAACAATAATACTAGGAAAGAGCACATTGACTAGACACTAGTACGGGAAACATTTTTAGGTCACTTGCCTTTTCTGCAGTTCTGCTTTTGAGGTCCTCAGCTGGTAGCAAAGGGCTCTGCTGCCAACCTGGCAGCAGCAGCGTTGCTGCCTGCAAAACACCCTGATGACAGTGAAGCCATGGAGCGCATGGAGCTCAGCAGCAGAGCTCACATCTGCAGCACCCACTCGGTTGGCCCCCCTCACTGCTCCCATAAATCTGATTACCAGCTGAAACCACCAGGTTCTTCTTCCTACAATAAGAAGCTAAACAATTTGAGGAGTGTGCACTGACTTTCACCCCAGATTTCCGTTCCTGCCATCCTTCTGGTAATTCAAATTGTGAAATGCCAAAGCTTAAACTCTTTTGTAGGATTGGAAGTTCAAAGCTCTATTCTCAGAAGTCTCTGTTCTCCAAACTCCATAATCTGGGTGGGAAGGAGCTGCTCAGAGCATCTACACTCTATGCAGGCTGTAAAGCAAGTACCATGAATGCAGCAAGGTGCTGCCAGAGCATGGTTTCAGCCAAGGCTGTTTGCCGCCTCATGATTCCCAGGACCTAACTTAGTACCTCCCATTTCTTTCCTACATTCACTTGGGCCACAGAGGAAGTCTTTGCTGCATCAACTGTGAGATCAGGATGAGGTTTTTACACTCAGTTCCCTGCCCTTCTCTGTTGAGAAGCAGGACAATAGTCCAACTTTTAAGCAAGCTGAAATTACATCTCATTACCATGATCCTCAATATATTTCAGTATAAGGTAATAATTTTGAAGTTGGTGCACTGAAGAGAAGAGGAATATTATGTGCCATTTCGTGTCATCCAATGTAAACTGAGAGAGAGACACGTGGCTGCATGATTGAGAACTTTTGCTTTCTTAGAGCAGTGGTTCCTTAAACAACTTGTTCCCCCACAACCACTCCTGGTCCACTTCCCCAGCTACATTTTGGTGGTAAGAGTTTGTTCTGGCTGACAGAAAGAAAGGAGGAGAAATCTGTGGAAAGGAAAAGCAAGACAGCCTTTTCACAACACTGGATGCCTCCTTACAGATTTTCAACATTGAAAAGGCTATTTAGTGGCCCAAATCTGTCCAAAATGGCAACATCCAGCTAACACACACCAACAAAAGAGTTTTAGCCATAAGCACAAATCATATATTGTAATATTTAACATAATATATCATTATCACACCTCTTATCATCCTATAAATAGAAAAGTCCAGCAGCAGCATAGACACCCTTTTAGCACAGTAACAGGAAAATTGTTAATAGATGTGTGCTCTAGGAGAGTCTACAGACCATCTGCTCCACTGTGTAATACAAGAACAGTACTTACCAGAGGAGGCTTCCCCATCAGGGTGGCCAGGTGAGGTGTTAGCGTTGATTTCTGTTCCTCTGCTGCAGCCTAGGTATCAAAGACGTTATGATATAGAATGAGGTCCTGCTGTTATCAGTCATTCCAGTGCCCTTGATAGCTCTGATAGCTTGCTGATGCCATGTAGGATGAGGGTAACTCTGCAAATTGTCCATCCTGTTCCAAGACAAACAGGTGGCTTCAAATCAGCCAGAGGTCTGGGTTTGTCCTCTGTCTTCTCATAGCATGAGATAGCCTTCGTGAGATATTCTTCACATGGCACAGATTTGTGTACCATTTGAAGGTGACATTCTTTAGCTCTTCCTTTCACGACTTCAGTGGTTCTTCCCAAAGACACCTTGAATGCCCAGGTTTTTTTCCAGAAGGCACAATGTGCCAGGCCTCTGCGTTGCTGTCAGTAGAGATAAGTGGCACAGCAGTCCATAATAGTGTTTACTGAGAGGTTAGAGTGTGCTCTAATATGACCTTACGAGCACGCCACTGCAAACAGACCGATCCTACCCGTGCACCAGCATTTTAGCAGGGAGCTATCATCTGGTCAGCCTCACCTCAGTGCAGTCTTGGGCACGAAGGGTGAACATATGGGGCAGTCCTTCTGCAATACTGGCAGGGCCGAGCAGCATCTGGAAATGCATCTCCTGAGCCAGGAAAGCTGCCATGGCCTTAATGTGCTTTGAAAGAGCAACATTAAACACCTAGTGCCCTGCCAGCTAATGGCACCATAGCACTGCCAGGTCATTTCAACACAGCAAAACTAAGCTGAGTAAACCCTCTGCCACCCACGTAGGAGAGCTGAAAAGGTTGGCTTTTGAGGTGCGCCCTGTAGAAGCAGTAAAAAAATGCATCTGTGGAAAGGTATAACAGATTTACCGATGATCAACCTTTTTTGATGTAGTAACAATTTGCATGAATTTTTATATTGTAGCAGAGACTAGTCAAGCCCTAACTCTCACAGATCATTGCAAACTTTGTAGTCAGTTTGTAGAAATAGCCAGCTCTGTACTGTTGGTTTTCCTAAGGCAACATATGGAATTACAACAAAGACAGCACCACTGATAAAATCTATGCCATGATCAACGTCCGACATACTAAGTAAATGTTTGCAGATATAAATTAAATAAATATATTTATTTTATATTAAATANAAGCCATTATTACTTGGTGAATCAGTTCTGTACAGACAGATTTTTTTTCTCCCATTGAATAGAATTAGTTTTGTCTTCATAGAAGCTACTTACATTTGTCCTTGTAGGGTTTATTTGGGGTTTTTTCAGTATTTCAGCTCCCTTATAAACTAACTTTATTTGGCCAGCATCTGATATTCTGCTAGTTCTGCAGTTGCTTGTAGTGTCTTTCAGGAATAGCACGACACTGCATAATTCTACTTTGGATGCAAAATTATGCAGGAAAAGATCTAAACTCAATGACATCTTTCTTTTTATTTTGTTTTCTGGCTGTAGCTCCTATAGTTACCATAAATTTTTGATCTTGCAAGAAACAGCTGATGCAATAACCTTTAACTAAGTTAGAAGGGGAAAATATTGATGCAGCCTGACTCTTAAAAAATAGCTATGAAAATTGTCTTGAAATTGTACACAGTGGTAAGGTATTTATTGTTTTCCAAGCGTGAACCATATATAAGATGCAACAAATGTTCTTCCAGTGTCTGAATGAATCTGAATTTTGTCTGTAACAATTGAACAGACTTCTTTCATGATGCATCAAAAGAAGTGCGGCCAGGAGACTGAGGGAGATGATTCTGCCCCTCTACTCTGTTCTCATGAAACACCTCCTGGAGTGCTGTGTCCAGCTTTGGAGTCCTCAGCACAGGAAGGACATGGGACTGTTGGAAAGGGCCCAGCGGAGGGCCACAAAAATGATCTGAGGGCTGGAGCACCTCTTCTGTGAAGACAGAATAAGAGTTGGGGTCGTTCAGCCTGGAGAAGAGAAGGCTCTGGGGAGACCTTATAGCAGCCTTCCAGTATCTGAAGGGGGCCTACAGGAGAGATGGGGATGGACTCTTTATCAGGGAATGTAAAAACAGGACAAGGCGTAATGGTTTTAAACTGAAAGAAGGAAGATTTAGATTAGATACTAGAAAAATTCTTTACTACAAAGGTGGTGAGGCACTAGAACAGGTTGCCCAGATAAGTTGTGGATGCCCCATCCCTGGAATTGTTTAAGGCCAGGCTGGATGTTCCTTTGAGCAACCTGCTCTAGTGGGAAGTGTCCCTGCCCATGGCAGAGGGGTTGGAACTCCATAATCTTTAAGGTCCCTTCCTTGTCTAACAATTCCATGATTCTATTCTATGTCTACAGAAGGAGAATAACTCAATTTTCAGACATTGTAAGATATTATTCACAAGCCTTTAGGATAATAGGAAGAGATTAGTTTCAAGCAGGACCTTTTAAATCCTAGAAATTCAGAGACCCTTGAAGTAGAATGATCTGGGTACCAGATCAGAATTCATCCTGACAGCACAGTCAATTAATCCAGTGCCATAAAAGCTGTTTCTTTCTACTGACTTTAAAGGATTACCAACACAAATATAGGCATCCACACCATAGATGTTAAATCAACTGCATCCCCACTGCACTCTTTTAGGCCAAATAGGCCCAAGCACAGCTGTGGAGTATGACCTGTGCCAGCAATTCCCAACCTGAAGTTGCGACCCAAAGTGGGGCTGCAATAGCCTTTGAGGGGAATCCCAAGGCTGACAGAAATGCAGTTGTTCATGGCAGTGTTTTGTGATTCTGAACCTGTCAGTTGTGGAGCTGAAGGTGGAAAGGCTGAGTACTGTGGATCCAGTCCCAAAATAGCTGGTGACCCTGGCCATACACACTTGCTTCAAGTAGAATAGAAATTTTGTGGCTATCTTAGGAAACGCAGGACGCTCATTAGACTTCATTGTTGTCCAATTTGTTCCTGAATGCTTTTGTGGTCATATATTGAATGGAAAGAAGAAAACGGTGGCAGCAAGATGTGGAAGGGAGTTGCTGTACAAAGGAAAATGCCTCCTCTCTAAAATACTAACACAAGGAAAGGGGAGGGAGGCATTTGAAAGCACCCGGGGTACGCTGTACATAGAATAATGGGACATAAATGGAAAAATGAAAAGCTAAAGCTATTAAATTATGTTTTGTCTGTCCTTGATGTTGAAAATTGTTATTATTCAGCAGAGTCCAGTCCGTATTTGTTTTGTTTTAATGTCTGGAATACTTTGCATTTCACCCTAATAATCCACTCTGTTCTAAATGTTTATACAGCATGATTTACTACAATATGGATGTGTAATTATAGCGATGATTAGACAAAACATCTTTGACAAGAAAGGAAAACAGTAGTTAATAATGTTTTCCATCTGTTTGGTAAAACCTCACTTAAAAAGAAAGAGCCCCTTAGCATATAGCAGGGTCCAAGGCGACACCTATGTGAGTACATGACAGCAGTATAAATGCCTAATGAATTCATTCTGATCATTGCTCACACATTTTTGAAAGCACTACCATCTGTTTTATAGATAAATATTACAGTAATTAATGTCAGCACATGTTTATATTATATCATTTCCAGAGTCTTATTTTAGAGTTAAGACCTTTTTCTTTTCAGGGAGAATAACGGCATATTTTAAGCTATTGGCAGGAAATGCAATGTTATTAGGATAAAATGAGTGAATTTCAGTAATGGCTCACTTCTTTATTGGAAAACTTTAGAGCATTTAATGCTTCTGTTCTTCATTAAAGGCCAAATACTGGGTCAGTGCCTACTCATGGAAAGCCCAAAAGAAACTTAAGCACTGCCGAATGAGGTAAAACTATAGCAGAAAATACCGTGAAACCTCTGAGCTCCTGCAATTGGTATTTTAAGTCCCTGTGGTACTCTCCTGATGACTGGGCATTGAGGAGTTTCTAATGCCTGGCACTGGGCACTCTGGCTCCAGACTGGCAAATGATCCAGGTTTAAGTTAAATGCATGGGTTAGCTCTAGCAGAGTCACCTCTCCAGGGCTCTATCACTTCTTGCTGTTTACGAGGCCCTGGCACTGTTGGCTATGTCACTACCAATGCATTTGCCCCACGTGCATTGCGAAAAAGTAAAATATTTAAAAAAAAAAATTGTTGCTTCCCCATCCAAAATGCTAGGAAAGGTGTCCACAACAGTGCAAGCCAAAAGAATTAATCTGATTCTCATTTAAGACTTCTGCTTATATGATGTGCCAGTCAGAGCCTTGGTGAAAAACCCACCAAAGTCAATTTAAAGACTTCTGTTGACTTCTTTGGGCTTCAAATGAGGATTTATCTCTACTTGTGCTCCAAGAAAAATATGTTCCAGATGGACAAAAACGTGGATGACAGTCCTGAAACATAACTGTTTTCATTGTGTTCATTATATCAATATCTTTCTCTCCCTCACAGTGAAAATGAGTCACAGCTGAACTTTTCTTGTTCTTTTGCCAACACTCCATGCACCTGTACAAGAACCTGCTATTTGAAAATCTTTGCCTAATGACTGACACTGTGGAAATTTGTTTATGATACAGTTTCAGTTGCATCTCTTGTTCCCTTTCCGGATTCCACACTGCCAGTTCCACCTTTCACATGAGTATTGATATTTCATTTTAGCATGGATTATTAGTATCTTACATTTATTTTACTTTTATATTATTTTGATTTTTATTTCATTTTTTAGCAAGAGCTGCAGCAGATACTGCAGTTGTTGAATCTAGCTGAGATTTAAGCATCTCTGGAGAGACTTAAATCTTCTAACACTACTCAGTACACTCTGAGCCGCCAATAGATTTTCCTGGATGTCTTCCACCATGGATTCCACTTAAGCAAGGTTCCTAAGTATCCATCTAAGTTTCCAACCAAGTAATTGCTGCTAAGATGTCTTGCAAAGAAAGCTACTCCATGCTTATTCCATTAGAAATAAAGCAATAACTGGAAAGGACAAAAGAATTGGAGACTAAAAGGAGAATAAGAAATAAATAGGAACCCTATCCACTCATTTCCCCTGAATATCAGTTACCTGCTAACTAAAACTTCACTAATTGCTGGGTGCTTGGAAGAGCTTTCTGTGGGATTATGTTCCCCTGGAGGACAGAGTGCATTTCATTAAGTTCATTAAGATATGGTTGAAATAGACAGAACTCAATGCACTCAACGGGAAAATACCCACAAGCATCCAGTCTTCTCTTCATAAAAAATCAAAAGTTACCATAATTTCAAAAAAATACCCCAGAAAACTGGAAGCGTTTTGCCAAAAGCCACAGAACTAGCACATTACTCTCAGCCCTCTCCCATCCAGTAAGAGAAAAAAAAAAAAAAACGGCTACCAGATTCCTGTCCCACTCTTCATTTCCGTAGTGGTGATGGTGACTTTGGAAGAATAAACTCCAAAGAGACTGGGAAGCCAGTCTAAGGTTAGGAGGGGCTTCGCTGTAGATGTACAAAGAAGAAATAAAAATTATTTTGAAGATCAGTTTGTAGTGGGACTGGATTCTGTGACCTAGGAATCACCTTCTTTTATTAGTTCTATATTCCCGTGGAAAAAGACCAAACCACAAACCTCACACTTACACCTAGAACTGACCTATTTTATCCTCTGAGGGAAGGGGAAAGAAAATGTCAATGTTTCAGAAAATTCACTTGTATCACAGCTGTGGGTCTCCTGCAAAGTTCTGCTCAAGGTTTAATGTGCTGTCAGCCATGAAAGACATTCAGCTCTGGAGTCACAGATCAAGCTTTAAAATCCACATACATTCATGTGCCACTTCTGGCCTTCTTCCTTCAGAGGATGTTGAAGGATGAAATATTAAACGTTATACAGTAATCCCGGGAGTTAAGGACTCCCATCCCAAGAGGGAGAGCAGTAGCTCCTTAACAATGAAGGATTTTGAACATGAGCTTAGAGTCGGAAGCAAAGAAGGGTATCATATACCACTGAAACAGCAGGGGGATGTGGATAGGTGGAAAGCAATGACACTGATGGCGTTTGGCCAAAGTATTGGTGTTGACACTACACAAGTAGTTTAGGCTCTCTGAAGACCACACGCAGCGAGGGCCTCAGTTTTATGTCTTATCTAAAATATGGTGAGGGCCTTCCTCAGAACAGGCCTTCTCAGTATAGGCCTGGGATGCTCATTCGGTCTGCTCTGATGGGAGAGCACAGTATATCAAATCACCCCTGCTATTTCCTAAGCTTGTTCTCCAGAGATTTTCCAGTCACGTAGTAACTCGGATTAATTCTGCCTATTGAAAGGGCTACATGTAAGGTTCCTGGGTTACAAAGGAAGTATATTCTCTTTGTTGATATCAAACAATGTACATGCAAAATGTATTGCAGTGATCAGCAAAAATTAATGGCCCCCTTTTGCAAACAATGTGTATATCCCTAATACTTAAAAAACAGAAGATAAAAAGCAGACATAACAGCTATGTACTCAAAATGTAGAGAATAAATGGTTATTTCTGTAAATCTATACAATCATATTAGTCAGGAAAGCAAAGCCTGGAGTAGAAAATCCAACATTACACTTACAAATCCAGGAAAGCTACCAATTTTTTTACCTGCTTGCCTCTGTTGCAAAATCCTATTACTCTATCTCGTGAATAAAATAAAAAGAGTTGAGGTTCTACTCCTAAGTCAAAGCACCTACTTAAAAGAAAATTCTTAACTATGAAAAACACCCAATTCAGCCCAAAGGACATGTCTTCTTGTTATTTCATGTGTCAAGTTAAAGAATGACAACGATCCAGCAGTTTTAAGGTTAGCATTACCAGCTCTTCCTATATCACAGCTGCTCTCTATTGATATCTGAATAGGGTATGTCTGTGTGCTCTTTGCTGGTGTATTTCTGTATAAATCTATTGATTTAGTTTAACAGCACACTGGAAAAATAAGTAGGACAGATGACAAAGGCTGAAGACTGCACATCTAACACCATTGATAGAAAGGGTATTAACTTAGATGTTTTACCTTTAAACAACAGCTGAACTCACTGGAATATGATTTTTTTGTGAACACAGTGGAAAGAGATCAGCAAATCTGTGAACACAATAACTTAAAAAGACATATGCTGTAAGCAGGTGAGAGACTGTTTAAGGCAAAGCAGACACAAAGAGCCAGAAGAGCAGGGTGGTTTGGAGCAGGGGAGCAGCCCACACTCATGAAGTGTGCTTGAGGTCGGGACGGCAGGTACACACATATGTGATAAAAACCTCTGCTACTTAAAATCCTCTTATCTTAGGTGTTATTATGCCGCTATTGTTAATGCAAAACAATGCTTCATTTAAAGAAAGCAGCCCACTCTCGCAGTTCCTGCATGACTGAACTGAACAGGAGAGTTGAAACCAAAGGCACTGCACCCTAAGCCAAGAATGGAAGAAGTGCAGAATCTCTCCTCCATATATAGAGTCCCATTCCTGGTATATGGTCACCTGAGCCCAAGCCACCTGATGGTTCACACTGTGTAGATGTTGGCAGGGTTGTCTGGAGCAAACCAGGAGGTTCTCCAGGCAGGGAAAGGCAGCCACAGAGTGGGACTGCTTCAACTTTAACCAAATAGTTTGAGTTCAGGTCTCTTGAACTCTGACATCTTAAACATACTTACCAAGGGATGACTAAAGAGACCAAGAAGACAACAGAGATGTTTCTGATCTTACACATATTGCATTTATTCCTCACAAAATATGGTATTTGCCTGACGAAATTCATGCTGTCCCTAGCTCAGCTGTCACAGACCTACTATCTGTTGTAAAAGTAGATAAACTCATGCAATCTCATTACTTTTAACTTCCCTGGTGTAAGAGGATATTCAGTCCTCAGCAAGCCTTAGTACACTTGTAGTATTTTAACTGGACCAAATGGCATGTGCAACAGCTATCACACAACCTACACATGTGTTTTTGTCAGCAGTTTTATCCAAAGGATAAGAAAGCCAAAATACAAACAAAAAAAGCCTTCTTCAGAGCAGGCATGGAACAGGCATGTCCTAGAGACTGGAACAAGTGTTTCTGGAGCCTCAGAAGGCTGGATAGTAAATCATTTAAGCCATCAAGGGAAGAGCTAAGCCAACTAAATCAACCTGGCTGGTAATACTCATACTAGCGAGCGGCCAAGAAACTATAGAAGATTGTGATTAACCACTTGATGAGTAATTTTGCATCCTTCATTGTAAAAACAGACATTTGAAATGGGGCTTTTCAAAACTTGTTTTTTCTGTTAAATTATTTTTAGACTGTACCCCCTAAATTTTCATCCATTTTCAGATTATTCCTTCTCCATCAGTAGAGATATCTCATCAGCAGAACACACATTCTCTTAATTCTCAGCATGTGAACATCCAAAAGATTTAGACTGCCAATATTAGCAGTTGATGTATTTTTTTCCTCATATACATTTTCCACTGATTTCCATAAGAGCAGTTATACTCTTTTACCCAGATCCTTTTATTCTGCTGAGAGGGCAAGATTTAAGATTAAAAGGCTTACTGTATTTTCATTTTCTGCAAATCACTTCTTTAAAAAAACTTGACTTTGACACATGACTTCAAACTGCATGGAGGCAGTCAAGTAATTTGTAAGAATTATAATGAGAGATATACATGAGCTTCAAGATGAAAACGTGCATTATAAATACGCAGTCGTGGTTCAGTGGTGTTCTGAGCATCCAGAAATAGCAGAGAGAGCTTTGTACCCTGTGAGTTATGCAAACACCATGTACCTGTTCTGACCTCAGACAAAGCATACAATAGCCTGATTTAAAAGTGACTAATATTATTTAAAATAAAAATACGGCTTTTGAACAGATTAAGAGTATTAATGCTATCATTTTTTAACTAAGTGGTTGTTTTGTTTGATTTTCTGTTATTTTTTCAGGCCTTCTTCCAATAAATCACTACAAATAGAAAAAAGGCACACTAGAAACCATACTACTATGCATCTATTTTGCCACTGTGTAGCAAATAGGTATAATCCATCATCTCCAATACCCCTTTCAATAGTATCCTTCATATTTCAAATAACTTAATAGTTCAAGTGACAGTCTAATTCTTTCCTTTGATAGCCAAGACGTTTTTAAAAGTAAGTTTTTTTCCCTAGTAGCACTTTCTAGATTCTCTACTAAAATAGTCTTTAGATGCAAAATGCCTTCCCTTTTTTGGCCAACTTGAGGAATGTTGAAAAGATCTGGAAAAGACATTTTCATTTTTCAGGTCTCTCCCAAAAATCTTCACAATCTTCCTGTCATTTCTATTCCTTTTCCAATCCATCTGATACTGGATCCTCATCAAATGCCTGAAAATATTTAGGTTAAATGTTTTGTCAATGGCAAGCTCAAGACAGTAGATTGTGGGCTGATTCTTCTCTTCCCTTCTGTCAGGATCCATTAATGGAAAAAGAGAGTATTTTTGCTAGCAATGGGCCATGTATGGCTTATTTGACAGAGCTGGGTGCCATCGTCCTTAGTGGAAAGAGCACTGAATGATCTGAGCAGATGACTGCATGTTTGAATAGTGTCAGGACTTCTGTATTGCAAAGTCTCGCTACTAGTTTGTACAAATAACACAAACCCCACTGCTTAGTACAATGAAAAGAAACAGAAAAGAGCAAAAATAATTTATAAATAGAGTGTAACTCAACACCACAGTTTATGTCACCATTTCAGCTCTCTTCTAGATTATGCGTGTAAATTGACCTGCTTGAAACCTTCTGAACAGGTCTACGCCAGAGAGAAAAACTGGCCCTGAATCTATTGGCTTTAGCTTCTTTTCATAGTGTAGGATGGTTTAATCAAGTGTGTTTGTGCTAAAAGTGTGATTGCTTTGAAATGTTATATGCAGCTAACTTTCATGATTCAACACTGAAACCCAGGGGACGTATAATGCTAAATACTTGTCATTCTCTAAAGGAAAAGCAGACAAATTCAGGACAGTATGTGCTTCCCATCTGTGCCTTGGAGTAAAGTTGGTTTTCTCTATCAGTCATCAGCTTTCCTATGCCTGATAATCCAATGCATTTTGCTGTTCTACACATAGGCACGGTGATGATTGCAGCAAGAAAGAATTCAGTAAGAAAGCGAGAAATTCACATTTGCTGCTGTGGCACTTTACGTAGCTCGCCTTTATCTTCATAGTGCTGCTGCCTAACGGGGATTTCACGTGGCAGGTCTTTCAAAATACTGTACTGGAAAAATCCTACACATCTTATTTGTCAAGACCATTTCCTTTCTGCAGCTGTATGGCACTGATGATCCAACTGCAGCAATTATTGTTGATATAGCAGCAGAGTGTATTGTATTTATATAATATCTGTTCAGTCCAAGAAACCAGATGCTTCTCACAAAGAGGCACAGAAAGGAAAGCACTGGGAATTGGTTTTGAAGTTACGTAAGTAGTCTGACAAAAACTTCACTGAATAAATAGCCCCTTTCAAGAAGGATGAGCATGTACTGCTTCTTGTATCAGAAAGCAAAGCATTCAAGAGGGCAAGAAGTTCAGCAGCCCCAGAAAGAAACATCTGAAAAGAAAAACAGGAATGGAAAATACTGCTGGTTGCCATGTGGAGTAGTATTACTATGAAGACTGTCACTTTTTCACCTCTCACTTGTAAGCTAGCAGCTTTAGATTTAATCTTCGATTTTCCATTCTGAATTCTGCACTTTCATTAAAAAAGAAAAAAAAAAATCCTCTTCCCTCAAAATAAAACTTTATGCTATAGGAACTCAGGGTCCTCATAACTCCTCCACAGCTATTATATAATATTCTTGCTAATATCTGTGTGCTATCATCCATTCATTCATGTCATCCTCAACCAGGGTATCAACTATTAAATTACAGTACACTTTAAAAGGTTACAATAAATATGGGGTTTACGTTAGCCTAACACTTTACACATTGCCTGAGCGAGAGCTTCTCAACAGGATCTGCACAAGGTTTATGCCACCCTCAGCAAGCAAAAAATCGCTGACCTTCTAACCAGTCATAGCAAGCAGTTCCCCAGAGTAGTCGTTTCCCAAAACCACCCTCAATATCGTAGGTGCCTGTGATACAGCCCTTGAAACGGCCGCTCCAGCTTTCAGTGCTGCAGGTCTCCTGAGAGGCAGCGAAATGTGTTCCCAACGCCATCAGCACCGATTGTTTTCCTCAAGCTTCCCCCGCCTTCAGCTCAGCCAACAGCCTCCTCTCTGCCCTCACCGCCCCCCAGCACCTCTCGGCTAGCGGTATTTCGGAGGAATTTGGAGGTGTGAATTCAGAATGTCCCCTAGGGCCAGCCTGAGCCTGGCTCTGCCTCCCGGGGGTCACTGCTGGGAGGTTGGTGCCATCTCCTGTGCTTTTGTGATACTGCAGCTCTCCCCGGCAGATGCAGGTCTGCTCCGGAAGGTCCCTGCAGCTGGAAAGAAGGGCTGTGATTTCTCTTGGCGGTCGGGCAAGGTTCCAGGGGACTGTTACTTGAAATAGCCTTCCATCTTTCGAATGAACAAATTTCACCGTTAAAGAACACTGCATCCAGGATAACACTGAACCACCCACAGACTTTTTTGGAATAGATGAGTGTTTAAAGGCCTGATTTGAAACCTGGTTTCCCATTTACTATGTCAGCATTGTCAGCAAGAATATTAAAATTTGTTATTGAAAATTTTGCCTTCTAATATTCATGCCTTTGATTCAGCTTTTGAGCTTTCAACAACTAGAAATTTGCTATATTGTAAAAATGTAAATTCTTAGATATCCTTTACAATTTGAGAAACTCATGCCCTTAAGAAAAAAAAAATAACAACAAATGAAATGTCTTGATATTTGTGATAAAAGCATGAAAAAATACACTATGAAGTTCAAAACTAATGGTAGTTATTGCATGTGTTATGTAGATATTGAGGCACATACTTGCACATTCAAAAATCAGTATTAGATTTGGAAAGTTCTACCTTAATGAGAATGTATTTTAAGCACTTAAAGGAGATACAAAGATACAAAACATTATCCACCTCATGCTCTTTCTTTTCATATCCTCTAACTGGCTTCCACTTTCAGAATTAAATATGAACAAAATACTTACGTTTCTGAAATCTCCCATTAAGGAGACATCCCTGTTGTCACTCCTTTTCCAGCACCAGAGAGACAACAGATCCTACTCCACTCTGTTCCACACCATTTCCACCACCTCCTCCCAAGTGATCTTGCTGCTTTCATCATTAATGGTTACTCAGAAAACATGTGAAGGCCTTGTAGAATTGACTAGGTGCTTAAAGGGGCAGATAGGGAGAAAAGGTAATGGTATGCAGGAAGAGCATCTACAAGGATACTGGAAAGGGAATGATTCTCCTCCACAGCAAAAGGTGAAGAGAAAAGTCTCCTTTTCGGTGTGCATATTCTAGCATAAACAAGTGCTCAAAAGGAACCCCAAGGCTATGACTTCTCCAGTGCTGTAGTCTTGCAACCATTTAGAAAAACACCTGAGGTTTGGTCTGTCCAAGTGTGAGGTAATGGCACCTTTAATGGGTGAATTCGGAAGGCAGGGTGTTGGAGACGTCTGAAGAAAAGGGAGGTTCCTATTTTCAGAATTTCAAACCTTCAGGAGACACTGAAAATTCCTTTTCAGCTCCCTGAAAGTTGCAATATTGCAATTAAAAAGTGTCTTAGGCCTTTGAACTTCTAAATTTGGTGACTAGTTCAAACCCAAGAGGTTCCTACACAATTTAGCTAACTGGAAGATGGTAGGGAAAGGTAGGAAAGAAAAATCCTTTCAAGTTTGAGAGGAGGCATGAATCGTAAGGGGGAGCCAAAAAATTATGAGAAGAGGAGCTGAGAAAGATTGGTTACAACAGAAAAAGGGCATGCAGGTAATCGGAGAAGAAACAATCATCTAAAGTCATCTTCCACAAAGACAGGCTTATAAATGAAAAGAAATACATTATTTTCAACTAGCACTTTTCTCTAAGTGCTGCCAAACAACAGACAACCAGTTTCTTCTGTAAGAGGACTGGAATAACTTTTCCTCAAACAGCTAAAAGGAAGCACAGAAAAATTGCCATTGATAATTTCTTACTTTTTAGTCATTTTAAAATAGCCAATAATCATTATTTCAGAGGATACTTCAGATGTGAGTTTTGTTGCAGGTCCTGCACAGGTATTGAGAGTCCAAGACTAGCACATTTTAGCAATTTTTTTAAAAATATATAAAAAATTAAGGTCACCAAGCAAGTGTTATGGACAGAGGAAGTAAATTCAATTCATAGGGACTTAGCACAGGGCTTTAATCGTTGTTGCAGAAGCTGATGGTTGTGTCTGCAGAGAGATGAAACATGATTTTACAAAGAAACTTGTGGCAGCCCCACACACAAGTGCTCCAGGAAATAGCAGGATTGTTCTAAAGAGGTTTAGGGGCCTGGTGTCATACTTCGGACTTCACAAAATTGTCTCAGACACTGATGAAATCTGGAAACTTTTTCTGAAAAGAATGCTGAAAAAAGCAACTGACTCACAAAATTGAGCCTTTGCATGGGGCCCATTTCCGCTGTGTTGATGGGCTTTATCGCCGTAGCCCTGTTCCTGTGTTGGACCCAGAGGACACTCCGTACCCAGGGGTTGCTCATCCATACGCGGTGTGAATGGGTGGCAGTGGACAGCTTTGATTGTAGGAAAGCTTTACCCCTTCAAGAAATGCATCGCCTACTAGACTTTTCCCCTGCTCCCCAGTATCAAATAACACCTTTCCCAGATTCTGGGAATTTTCCTTTCTTTCTGTTGCTTCTCTCCATCCATCTTTTCTGGCTCCTGTCTCTTTGCAAACTGGCATTCCTTCCCTGGCCTTGGAATAACTTTGGACTTTTTTTGAAGGAGAGTGGAGATGACAAAAACTTTGCCGTGGGGGATGAAGTCAAGGTGAGGAGCAGTGGACTTCCTGGATGAATGGAAGGAAGTTGTTCACAGAGCCAGCCGGGAGGAGCAGGGAAGCACCTATCACAGGCAGCGCTGGCACCATTCAGCCTCCTATTCATTCCTCTTGGAACAGGGACATTTCTTCGAGAGGTTTTCTTTATAATAACTGCCAAGGTGACTTTAGCCTCAAGCAGGTCAGGTAGTTTGAGTTTAATTCAAAAATTCACAAACAGCAAGAGATGGAGAATAATACAGGGAGATTAAGTGGGAGGGAGCAGTTCTCTGCATCCAGATCCTGGTGCTTTACTAAATTATAGAGTATTTATAAGATGGCCTATGTTTTTCTGTAACTATCATATCTCTGCTGTTGAAGACAACAGCCAAAGAAACCTCCATATTAACCATGACAATAAATTATTTATAGTTTCATGAGTGCTAAAGTGAAGGGTCACCTTTCCATTTTACTTTCTTCTGCGTGCCTTCATTGTATGCTACTGCTGATGACTCTTATCAGGACACAGATTTGAGAGTGATTCCCCCATCAGAGATTAATATTTAGCTTATTTGCTTGCTTCTTTTCTACTAGATACCCTGATGAGCAGACATCCCAAAATGGCTTGCATTTCCGTGTGCACTCAGAACAGCAATTTATAAGGACCAAATTTATAGGTACAAGTCATATATCTGTTCACATGGTGTTCTGGGAGCAAACCTGGGAATATCTGCTACTGTAAATGCATATGTAGACATATATGACAAGTATGATAATTTTAAAATTCTGGCCTGAGGAAGCTGGCCCCTCAGACTTCTCTCTCTTACCCTTTGAACCCACCAGAGAAAAACTCCTCCTGGTAGTTTACTAAATATTAGTTGCAGCATTTCTCCAGGACTTCTGCTTTCTTTAGCAAGGCTTATGTATGGGACGCCATGGTTTTTGAATGAGCAGTCAATGGGCTGAGAAATGACAGCTCCCTGTGTACAGAAGTAGCGTGCAGAGCAAGCACAATACTTTACTTGATGTGTCCTCACAGGCACTTTGTAAGCATCACTAATTTGACTTTTATAATTATTTTCTGATGAATTGTTATGGCAAGAAGCCAAGCATTGCCATGACCTCTGCTCAACCTCTGAGTTCTCCCTGACCTCAGGAAGCACTCATATGGATTTGGACCAAGTTCTGTGATGGGATTTGTGCCTGACGTTAAATAAGCCATTTTCTATTTTAATCACAGGCCATGGCAAACTGTTTATGGAATCTGTCGTCCAACTGAGCTGCTGCGGCTTAGGCCCTGAAGTGCTTCGTTGCGACTGCTGACAAGAGATATATTGCAAAATCCTCAGATGATCAGTTCACGGGAGTGTTTCCTCAGCACACACTCTGGAACTGAATCGACTACATCTGGTCTAATTTGAGGACAAAATTAAGAGGCTTGACTTAATTTAAGGAGATTTCTTTTTTCTAAGTAACTTTAATGAAGTCAAGATAGGAAATTCTTACTCCTAAGTGAGTGTTCACACATAAACTTACACTGAAGTATGTGCAACTGTGAAGGAAAAAACATTTGATTACTCTTAGAAAACAGCTCAAGTCAGTGTTAGAAGCCCACTTCTTGCATCTTTGCTAAAAATCGTCATGCACCTTGCTTTTCTAGTGAAGGAGCACATTATGGGAACTTCAGGACATTTGAAGACAGGGGAGCTGAGCCCTTTCTCTAGTGGCTGGGGGCCAAGAAGGCCAACAGCATCCTGGCTTGTATCAGGAACAGTGTGGCCAGCAGG